>JAZHEH010000093.1:4060000-4431029 GCA_036589455.1 Ateles fusciceps
CCCCTTTCCAGGTAATCAACAAATGGCTGTGTTTTCCATGTAGTACTCACAGATGCCGCCTTCATTTCTTTAAAAATACTTGGCATTGATATTTTAATACAACTCTGACTTCTGCAGATGGCTCCTCCACCCCCTTTCACCCTCTTTCAGGGTGGAAAGAGAATCTCTCACCAGCTCATGGAGGAGCACACACTTTTGAAAATGCCCTCACTGCAGTCATGTTCAAGGATAGAATCTCCAAAGTTTGAATCTATCCATGCTTTGAATATAGAGGCAAGAAGCCCTTAGAAGTCCCCAGGGTCAGCCTCAAGGACACTTCTGACCTGTTCTGAATTTCATTACTAGTTTGGAAATTAGCTGGGGATATGTTCCTTTCTAGCCACCTGATTAGAGGAACTCATCCATAACCTGCTAACATTTCAAACTGTCTTCTGGAACATTTTTTTCCCTTTTCCAGTACACTCCCCATAGGATTCGAAATTGAGGATGACATTCTAGAGCACAAAATAGTTATCTGTCCACCCCAGAACCCCTCCCCTAAAGTCTAGTCAAGAGACTTTCAAGGAAACAAACAAACAAACATCTCAGAAGGAAATATGGAAATAAAGAACATGGACTCTTTTGCTTTTTTGGCAGGAGTTCACACCAGGTGCTCAAATAACGCAACATACGCTTTGTTGGTGTTTTGAGGTGACCAGACTGGATTAGTCAGGAATGAGGGTCAGTGATGAAGGCTTTTCATTGTCAAAGGAAGGCAGCTGAGCAGAGCCAGACCTTCCGTTTCTGCCTCTGCCCTTAACTAGTTGTTTGATGTTGGGCAAAGTTACTTAACTGGTCTGCGTTTTAGATTCATGGGGATAATGAAACCTCTGTTGCTGGGTTGTCCCACTGGAATGATCCCACACACACACACACACACACACACACACACACACACACACACACACACACGGAGTGGTTGGGACCACATGGATGCCTAAGGAATGGCCAGGATTGCTGCAGGAGTGAGAGCAGGCAAACTCTGGAGGTCAGGCAGAGAGCTCTATTTGGAGTTGTTTGGGCTTTTCTGGCTACGGATGAACTGTGTTCCTATGATCAGCCCAGAACTGGGATAGCCAGCTAATTTCAGGCAAGCTTATATGATTCTGCAGGGCAAAGCCCACATTACTGCCTGTTTTATAGCCTGTGACTTTTAATGGCTCCTGCAGTTGACAGTCCTTCTCCCTGAAGCCAAAGTGAAACTTGTTATCCTGCACTTTCTTTGGCATTTAAATAATGCTTTGCATTTGCAAGGTGCTTAACAATCCTTAATTCATTCTTCCTCCTGCCAGGTTCTATTCTTTTCTACTGTTTATTTACTGACTTATTTTGCAGACTGGGGAATCTGCTTGGGGGATTTGCCCAAAGTCATGCAGACCTATTCAGGGTGTTGCAGTTCTATTCACATTCACATCCGTTCTGGGCTAAGTTCCCTTCTCACAGTCAAGGGGTCATCTGGTGAGATCAAAGACTTTTGGGTCTTTGGGAAAGGATTCCCAAAGTTAAGTGTCTGCTAGACTACTCTCTTTTATTTTTGGCAATTTTTTTTGCGGGGGTGGGGGGGGAATATTTATATGTATGCTCTCAAACTTTTAGGATTTTGGAGTACCACATGATTCTAGGGGAGCTATACCAACTGGCTGGGGCCTCTGTCTCAAGTTACTGTGAGTCAGTTTGGCTCCAGTTCAAATGCTGATCCAGCCATTTGGGTAAAACAGCTGGGTCAGATTTTTCTCTTCTCTTTTATAAAGAACTTGTGTTATAAGAAATCACTCTAATTTGTCACTCTGAAACCAGAAACGATCTACTCACTGTTCCCAAAATGCTCAGGCCTCCTTTTTCCTTCTTCCAGGTCTGCAGTCACTCCTCAGACACTTGCTCAAATTCAGAAAGTGTCAGGTATTTTGCTTTTTTTTGAGACAAGGTCTTACTCTGTCGCCGAGGCTGGAGGGCAGTGGCATGATCATAGCACGCTGTAGTCTTGAACTCCCAGGCTCAAGTAATCCTCCCACCTCAGCCTCCTGAGTAACTAATTTTTGAACTTTTTTTTTTTTTTTTGGAGAGACAGGGTCTTGCTGTGTTGCCCAGGCTGGTCTTGAACTCATGGGCTCAAGTGATCCTCCTGCTTCAGCCTCCAAAAATGCTGAGATTACAGGAGTGAGCCACTGTGCCTGGACTTTGGTTTCTACTTAACAAAAAATTTAATATTCATGTCACAATTAAGTCACTTGCCAGGAACATTTAATTCAGAAGTGACGTACACATATGACTACCACCAAAACCATTTTAAGTTTCTGCTATTCAGTTTTGTGAAGTAGTGAAAATTTTCTATTTTTTTGAGACAAGGTCTTGCTCTGTGCATCAGGCTGGAGTGTAGTGGCACAATCAGAGCTCATGGCAGCCTCCATCTCCCAGGTTCAAAGGATCCTCCTGCTACAGCCTCTACAAGCTTGCACCACCATAACCAGCTTTTTTTTTTAAGAGATGATGTCAGAATAAAAGAAAGGTGCCTCTTCAAAGATCCCACTTTCTTGTCATAAGCTGTAAACCACCTTGCCCAAACCTTAACTGGTAACCCTTATCCTCTGCCTTATTTGAAAAAGACTCAAGCACTTAGCCAATTGGGGTCAGCCTAGACTGTGCAGTCCAACCCCAGCCAATGGGGGAGAGACACAAGCAGAAACTGCATTAGGGTTAAAAACCCCTGTTCTCAGGGTGGCTCACTCCTGTAATCCCAGCACTTTGGGAGGCCGAGGCGGGCGAATCACCTGAGGTCAGGAGTTCGAGACCAGCCTGGCTAACATGGTGAAACTCCATATCTACTAAAAATACAAAACTTAGCTTGGTGTGGTGGCACATGACGGTAATCTGAGCTACTCAGGAGACTGAAGCAGTAGTATCGCTTGAACCCGGGAGGTGGAGGTTGCAGTGAGCTGAGATCTCCTCACTGAACTCCGTCCTGGGTGATAGAGTGAGACTCCATCTCAAAAAAAAAGCAAAAAAAAAACCACCCTGTTCTTTGTTAGGTGTGCTCTTGCGGCTGCTACAGGCATGGGCAGCACCCTTCTGCAGAAGGAAACTTTGCCTTGCTGAGAAACGTTTCCTCTGCAGCAGCAAAAACTTATTTCTAACAGATAAGGGTCTCACTTTGTTGCCCAGGCTGGTCTTAAACTCTTGGGCTCAAGCAATCCTCCTGCCAAAATGTTGGGATTACAGGTGTGAGTTGCCAGGAAAGGTGGACATTTTTTGGCCAATCTTTCCTTTTGTTGTGTCTTCCACTTTTTTTTTAATGTGGTCCTTCTTGGATGGCTTGAAAAATGTTGATTCTAGGGAAAACTCAGGTGACTGAAATTGCAAGTGCAGAAAAGTAAAGGAGAAGGATGTAGCAAAAGTGGGGTGGCGGTGGAAGAGTATTAAAAGAAAAACCCTAGACGGATAAATTGAAGAGTTTAATTGAGCAAAGAATGATTTGTGACTCAGGCAGCTCCAAGAACCAGGGTAGGTTCAGAGAGACTCTGGGCGGCCACGTGGTCAGTAACATTTACTGACAGAAAAAGGGAAGTGCCCTACAGAAAACAGAAGTGAGCTACAGAAACAGCCAGATTGGTTACAGCCCTGCCTTTGCCTTATTTGAACACAGTTTGAACAGCTGGCTACCTGTGATTGGCTAGCACTAGGCTGCTGTGATTGGTTGAGACTCAGTTGCTGTGATTGACTGACTCAGTTACTTGTTATTAGAGTAGGTTACGGTCTGTTTATATGTGTAGGAGGTGACAGCTCACTGGTATAGGAAAACCTTTAGGCTGAACTTAACAATGTAAGGAGGCTAAACTTAAGAATTATTCAGGCTTCAGGCTAAACTTAAGTGTTTATCCAGACAAAGTGCCATTCACTCTTCTCACTCATTCTTGCTCTCCCTCTCTCACCAAAGAAGCTCAGGTCAGTTCCCTGGCACTGTGGCTCACGCCTGAAATCCCAGCACTTTGGGAGGCCACGGCGGGCAGATCACTTGAGGTCAGGAGTTCAAGACCAGCCTGGCCAACCTGGCAAAACCTCATCTCTACTAAAAATACAAAAGTTAGCTGGGCATGGTGGCACGTGCCTGTAAACCCAGCTACAGGGACACTGAGGCAAGGAAAATCACTTGAACCCAGGAGGCAAAGTTTGCAGTGAGCTGAGATCCTACCACTGCACTCCAGCCTGGGCGACAGAGCGAGACTCTGTCTCAAAAAGAAAAAAAAAAGCTCAGTTTAAGGATGTACTACTTACATTCTAGTAGTGAGTCTTTAGTGAGCACTACACCTTTTTATACCTGTGACAACCTGCTGCTGTTTGGGGAGGGGGACACAATTTACTCTAAACTGGTCCTTGACCTCCAGGCAAACCTGTCAGCATAAATACCCAAAATGCCCAGTGAAGGCTGTGGCTACTCCTGAGTGCAGAAGTGTTCCTTCACCTTCCCTGTGCACCTGCCGCGGCTCCCTGGTGCCTTTCCAAGGGATGAGTCTCTGTTTTCCTACCGCTATTTCCATTTTCTGGAGATTACCCAGCTATGGTTAGCAGAGTTGATCAATATACTTTTTTTTTTTTTTTTTGAGACGGAGTCTCCCTCTGTTGCCCAGGCTGGAGTGCAGTGGCACAATCTTGGCTCACTGCAGCCTCTGCCTCCCGGGTTCAAGCAATTCTGTCTCAGCCTTCCCACGAGCTGGGATTACAGGCACCCGCCATCATGCCTGGCTAAGTTTTGTATCTTTTTGTAGAGACAGGGTTTTACCATGTTGGCCAGGCAGGTCTCGAGCTCCTAACCTCAAGGTGATCCACCTGTCTTGGCCTCCCAAAGTGCTGGGATTACAGGCATGAGCCACCTTACCTGGCCAATAGACTTTACTGAGAACATCAGGGTTTTTGAATTGCTGTTTTGGTCTTACAATTTATTTTTCTTTCTGAACAGTGGTTTTCTTTAAGCTACTTGTGAGCACACTTTAAGGACAAAGGTGGTTTTTCAGACAATAATGTGTGAATGGTTGGGTAGGAAGACAGGTTCCAGAGATAAATGTAATCCTTGCTTTTTGGAAAAGTATCAGGACACAGTCACATCATTCCTGAAAAGAGAATTCAATGTAAGGTCACTACTGTTATAATACCTAGTATTTCTATGAGATTTGAAAGGATTTGAGAATGGGAAAAATTTGGCTTATAAATTTGTGAGTTCCCTGAGCTAAGATGAATGATAACTTCCAGGTGGACGAAACGAACTCAAGAAAGGGTGTGGGGGCAGGCACTGGGATGAACCATTTGTAAACTGATAAACATTTGTTAAGCAGCTACTATGAGTCCAGCCTAGAAGTACTGAGATGAGTAAAACGAAACTCCTGACCTGAAGTTCTCAAGTAAGTTATAATAGACTGTGATGAAATTTACAATAGAAATATGGAGAAGGCACAGAGCAACCTTATCTAGAAATGGAGGACTTGGTAGTTAAAGTTCCAGGGGACAGGGTGGGGTAATTCTGAGCTCAGTCATGAAGGATAAATAGAAAGTCACGAGTTGGGTAAAGGAGGATATTATAAGAATGGGAATTGTGCCAGGCACGGTGGCTCACACCCGTAATCCCAGCACTTTGGGAGGCCGAGGCGGGCGAATCATGAGGTTAAGAGATTGAGACCATCCTGGCTAACATGGTGAAACCCCTCTCTACTAAAAATACAAAAATTAGCTGGGTATGGTGGCATCCGCCTGTAGTCTCAGCTACTTGGGAGGCTGAGGCAAGAGAATCGCTTGAACCTGGGATGTGGAGTTGCAGTGAGCAGAGATTGCGCCACTGCATTCCAGCCTGGCGACAGAGCAGGACTCTGTCTCAAAAAATTAAAAAAAACCAAAAGGAATTGTGTGTGATGTTTAGGGCATCCTGGGTCTGGGCTATGCAATGAAAAGGGGTTGGGGGATGAGTAGAGCCACACTAAGAATTTTCTACTTGATTCCTCTAGGTGAAGAAGAATTAATGAAGGGTTAAAGAAGTACGATTGGCTGGGTGCCATGGCTCATGCCTGTAAACCTAGCACTTTGGGAGGTCCAGGTGGGCGGATCACCTAAGGTTGGGAGTTCAAGACCAGCCTGACCAACAGGGAGAAACCCCGTCTCTACTAATGCAGAATTAGCCTGGTGTGGTGGCACATGCTTGTAATCCAATCTACTCAGGAGACTGAGGCAGGAGAATTGCTTGAACCTGGAAGGCGGAGGTTGCAGTGAACCAAGATCTCACCATTGCACTCCAGCTTGAGCAACAAGAGTGAAACTCCATCTCAAAAACAAAACAAACCAAAAAACAAAAACAAGAAATATGATCAAATTTGTCCTACTTTACAAAGCAGCTCCATGCCAAGGCTAGAAGTAGAACTCATTTACATATGTTGTCTAGTAACTCCTCATTCTGCTGTGTGATGATGGTTCTGTTGTTACTGGTATAATTCAATTTTTCTGTATACGTACATACTGATAATATCTTTATTACACAGGAACTGATTAAGGGCTTTGGGACTTGCCTTAGCTTCACTGGGGCCTTTGGCCAATTCTTAGCGTCATATGAAAGTGAAGTAAATTACAGAGTGTAAGCTGCATGTTAGGGAGCAAAGGAGGGAGAAAAAGGAAATGATATTTACTGTATTACTTATAAGTATGTTTGACAGCAACTGTGAGTATGCCCTACAACAAAGAGGGTGGCTCATTCATTCTTTTGAATCTCAGAAATCAAAATGTTCACATATGCACTTTTTTTTTTTAAAGACAGAGTCTCGCTCTGTCACCCAGGCTGGAGTGCAGTGGTGAGATCTTGGCTCACTGCAAACTCTGCCTCCCAGATTCAAGCGATTCTCCTGCCTCAGCCTCCTGAGTAGCTGGGACTACAGGTGTGTGCCACCACACCCAGCTAATTTTTGTATTTGTAGTAGAGACAGGATTGCATCATGTTGGCCAGGATGGTCTTGATCTCTTGACCTCGTGATCCACCTGCCCCAGCCTCCCAAAGTGCTGGGATTACAGGAGTGAGCCACTCTGCCCGGCTCACATATGCACTTCTTCTTCTTCTTCTTTTTTTTTTTTTTTTTTTGAGACAGAGTCTTGCTGTGTTGTCCAGGCTGGAGTACAGTGGTGCCATCTCGGCTCACTACAACCTCTGTCTCCTGGGTTCAAGTGATTCTCCTGCCTTAGCCTCCCGAGTAGCTGGGACTACAGACATGTGTCACCATGCCTGGCTAAGTTTTGTATTTTTAGTAGAGATGGGGTTTCACCATTTTGGTCAGGCTGGTCTTGAACTCCTGACCTTGTGATCCACCTGCCTTGGCCTCCCAAAGTGCTGGGATTACAGGCGTGAGTCACCAAGCCCAGCCTCACATATGTACTTCTTAAGGTTCTTCCTAATATCATTCTCAGGAAGGAGCTTTCTCTGAGAAAAGGCTTCTGATAATGGCACTTACTGTGGATGGTAGAACAGAGAACAGCTTTTAAAGTCAGCTGTGCTATGTATGCAGTCTTGGGCAAATTACCTCACCATTCAGAGCTCTGATTTGCTCATCTGTAAAATGGGAGTGGGAACACCTAGTTCATTGGGAGAGTATGAGAATTAAATTTATTATTGAGGCAGTACTGATGGGGTCATGGATGTGGGCTCTGGGATGAGATGATGCATTAGGTTGAATGGTGTCCCATCAAAATTCATGTTTACCCAGAACTTTAGAACCCAGTATCTTTGTATTTAGAAATAGGGTTTTTGTAGGGGCAATTAGTTAAATTAAAATGAGATTATACTCTATAGTAATTTAATTATTTTGTATTTATTTATTTTTAGAGACAGGGTGTCACTCTGTCTCCCAGGCAAGGGTCCAGTGGCACGATCATAGCTCACGGCAGCCTTGAACTCCTAGGCTCAAGTGATACTCCTGCTTCAGCCTCCCAAATAGCTAGGAGTATAGGCAAGGGCCACCATCATATCTAGCTAGTTAGAAAACATTTTTGTGTGTGTGGAGATGGGGGGGGGTCTCACTGTGTTGCCCAGGCTGGTCTCAAACCTCTGACTTCCAGAGATTCTTCTATCTCAGCCCCACAAGGTGCTGGGATTACAGGCATGAGCCACCACACTCAGCCTTGTTTTTTATTTTTTTAAAATTTTTAAAAATTTTAATTTAATTTAATTTAATTTAATTTTCGAGACGGAGTCGCTCTGTCGCCAGGCTGGAGTGCAGTGGCTCAATCTCGGCTCACTACAACCTCTGCCTCCTGGGTTCAAGTGATTCCCCTGCCTCAGCCTCCCGAGTAGCTGGGACTACAGGTGCGTGCCACCATGCCCATCTAATTCTTGTATTTTTTGTAGAGACGGGGTTTCACCATGTTGGCCAGGATCGTCTTGATCTCTTGACCTTGTGATCCGCCTGCCTTGGCCTCCCAAAGTCCTGGGATTACAGGCGTGAGCCATGGCGCCCGGCCTTTTTATTTTTAAATTATTATAGAGTATGGGTCAGGCACGGTGGCTCATACTTATAACCCCAGCACACTGGGAGGCTAAGGTGGAAGGATTGCTTGGAGCCAGAAGTTTGAGACCAGCCTGCGCAACATAGGGGACTGTCTCTCTACAAAAAACATTTTGAAAAAGTTAAAAACCAGGAAACAAGCATTGGCAAGGGTGTAGAGAAATTGGAAAATGTTTGTTGCAGGTGGGAATGTAAAATGGTGCAGCTGCTATGGAAACATACGGCAGTTCTTAAAGAGTTAAACATGAAATTACCATATGATTCAGCAATTCCAGTCCTAGGGCTGTACCCCAAAGAACTGAAAAAAGGGATGCACACAGGTATGTGTACACCAGTGATCATAACAGTGTTTTCACAGTAGCTGAGAGGTAGAAGCAACCCAAGTGTCCATCCACAGATGAATGTATAAACAAAATGTCTATATCCAGACTGTGGAATGCTTTTCTGTAATTAAAAGGAATGTGATTCTGATATGTGCCCATCCATGGATGAGCCCTGAAAACATTATGTTATTTGAAATAAGCGGGCCAGGCACGGTGGCTCACTCCTGTAATCCCAGCAACTTGAGAGGCCCAGGCGGGTGGATCACCTGAGATCAGGAGTTCAAGACCAGCCTGGCCAGCATGGTGAAACCCCATCTCTGCTAAAAATACAAAAATTAGCTGGATGTGGTGGCGGTTGCCTGTAATCCCAGCTATTTGGGAGGCTGAGGCACGAAAATTGCTTGAACCTGGGAGGCGAAGTTTGCAGTGAGCTGAGACCATGCCATTGCCCTCCAGCATGGGCAACAAGAGTGAAACTCCATTTATAGAAAAAAGAAAGAAAGAAAGAGGCCAGGCACAGTGGCTCACACCTGTAATTCCAGCATTTTGGGAGGCGGAGGCGGGTGAATCACCTGAGGTCAGGAGTTCGAGACCAGCCTGGCTAACATGGTGAAACCCTCTCTCTACTAAAAATACAAAAAATTAGTGTCAGGGTATGCACCTGTAATCCCGGCTACTCGGGAAGCTGAGGCAGGAGAATTGCTTGAACCGGAGGTGGAGGTTGAAGTGAGCCAAGATCGCACCATTGCATTCCAGCCTGGGCAACAGGGCAAGACTCCATCTCAAAAAAAAAAAAAAAAAAAAAAGAAAGAAAAAGAAAAGAAATAAGCTAGACCCTAAAGGACAAGTATTATATGATTCCAGTTATATGAGGTTCCTAGAATGGACAAATTCATAGAGAAAGTAAGTAGAATTGAGGTTACCAGGGGCTAGGGAATCAGGGCAACAGGATGTAGGATGTTATTGCTTAATGTGTACAGATTTTCTCTTTGGGGTGATGAAAAGGTTTGGAGATAGTGGTGATAGTTGCACAATTTTGGGAATGTAATCAATCTTACTGAAGTCTACATTTTAAAATGGTCAAAATGGCAAACTTTTAAATATGTGTTTTACCGCAATAAGAATAATGAGGTTGGCTGGGTGTGGTGGCTCACCCCCTGTAATCTCAGCATTTGGGAGGCCAAGGTAAAAGGACTACTTGAGGTCAGGAGTTCCAGGCCAGCTTGGGCAACATACTAAACCTCAACTCTACTAGGAAAAAAAAGAAAAAGAAAAACAAAAAAAAATTAGCCACACGTGGTGGTGCACATGTGGTCCCAGCTACTAGGGAGGCTGAGGTGGGAGGATGGCTTGAGCCTGGGAAGTTAAGGCTGCAGTGAGCTATGATCATGCCACTGCACTCCAGCCTTAGTGACAGAACAAGACCCTGTCTCCAAAAAAAAAAAAAAAAAAGGAAAGAAAATAAAAGAAAAATATAAAAATGAAGTAAAAACAATGAGGTTATACTGGCTTAGAATGGGCCCTAAATTTAATCGCTGGTATCCTTAGAAGAAAAGACACAGAGGCAAAGAGAAACACACAGAGAGGAGAATGCCTCATGAAAATGGAGACCAAGATTGGTGCAATGTGTCTATAAGCCAGGGGATGCCAACGTGCCCAGGAACCCTTAAAAGCTGATAGAGAAGCGTGGAACAGTCCTCGGAGCGTCCAGAAAGAACCAACCCTGTTGATACCTTGACTGAAAACTTCCAGCCTCCAGAACTGTGATGGAATTAATTTTTGTTGTTTAAAGCCATTCAGTTTGTAGTGATTTGTTACAGCAGCCCTAAATAGCGAATACAGATGGCCCGGGTTTAAATCCTAGTTCTGCCACTTATGATCATGGGTATGTAACTACTTTCTAGGGCCCTGGTTTCCTCATCTGTAAAATACACATGTTATGTACCTCATATGGTTATTAGGAAGATCAAATGAGATACAAACATAAATTCTTTTTTTTTTTTTTTTTAAAGACGAGGTTTCACCATGTTTGTCAGGCTGGTCTTGAACTCCTGACCTCAGGTGATCTGCCCGCCTTGGCCTCCAAAGTGCTTGGATTACAGGCGTGAGCCACTACGCCCGGCCACAAACATAAATTCTTAACAGTGTTGGCATGTTAATTATTCAATAAATATGAGTTATTGATGACAATTGTGATAGTAATGAGTAACACAGAGACATGAGAATTGACTTAGCGGAGGCTAGACTGGCTCAGCAAGCCTCTATACCAACAGGATTTGTTTGGAAATCAAAAGGATTTACTTCAGACTTGGCGCAGTGGCTCACGCCTATAATCCCTCCACTTTGGGAGGCCAAGGCAGGTGGATCATTTGAGATCAGGAGTTCGAAACCAGCCTTGTTAATATGGTGAAATCCCATCTCTGTTAAAAATACAAAAAAATAAATAAATAAATAATTAGCCAGGCGTGGTGGCAAGTGCCTGTAATCCCAGCTACTTGGGAGGCTGAGGCAGAAGAATTGTTTGAACCTGGGAGGCCAAGGTTGCAGTGAGCCGAATCTTGCCACTGCACTTCAGCCTGGGCGACAGAGCAACACTCCATCTCAAAAAAAAAAAAAAAAAAAAAAAAAAATAGAATTCAAAGAAAATTTACTTTCCTATTCTCATTATGGAAAAAAATTGTGGGGGAAATATGTGTTATTTGATCTAGCGTCACTGAAATGGGTATGAAAGTTGAATGATTTCTTAGGCTCTGAGAAGGTTAGATAAATTGACAAGCTTATCGACCTCCCCCTTTCTCTTGATAAAATAAAAACTTCAGCTGAATTAAATTTAAAGGAGTTTAATTGAGCAATGAATGATTCGTCAATCAGGCAGCCTTCCCAGCCAGAGTAGACTTAGAGATTCCAGTACAGCCACATGGTGGAAGATAATTTATGGACAGTTGGTTACATGTGATTGGCTGAAACTTGATGTTTGTGGGGGAGTCAAAAGTTTTACATGGATTTTCAACTGCATGAGCAGTTGATGCTCCTAGCTTCTGCATTGTTCAAGGGTCAGCTGTAAATGTTAAAAAGTGAAAAATCAAAATCATTTTTCACATGTTTTCCATTTTTTATTACTAAAAATACAAAATTTTCAAAAGCAAAAGGTAAAATACAAATTATAATTAAAATGTCTAAAGGTACTTTTTTATTATTATACTTTAAGTTCTGGAGTACGTGTGCCGATTGTGCAGGATTGTTACATAGGTATACATGTACCATGGTGGTTTGCTGCATCCATCCCCACCGTCACCTACATTAGGTATTTCTCCTAATGTTATCCCTCTCCAATCCCCCCCACTCCCTGCTATCCCTCCCCTAGCCCCTCACCCCCAAGCAGGCCCCAGTGTGTGATGTTCCCCTCCCTGTGTCCTTGTGTTCTCATTGTTCAACTCCCACTTATGAATGAGAACATGCGGTGTCTGGTTTTCTGTTCTTGTGTCAGTTTGCTGAGAATGATGGTTTCCAGCTTCATCCATGTCCCTGCAAAGGACATGAACTCATCCTTTTTTATGGCTGCATAGTATTCCATGGTGTATATATGCCACATTTTCTTTGTCCAGTCTATCATTGATGGGCATTGGGTTGGTTCCAAGTCTTTGCTATTGTGAACAGTGCTGCAATGAACATACATGTGCATGTGTCTTTATAATAGAACGATTTATAATCCTTTGGGTAGATACCCAGTAATGGGATTGCTGGGTCTAATAGTATTTCTATTTCTAGATCCCTGAGGAATCACCACACTGTCTTCCACAATGGTTGAACTAATTTACACTCCCGCCAACAGTGTAAAAGCGTTCCTATTTCTCCACATCCTCTCCAGCATCTGTTGTCTCCAGATATTTTAATGATCACCATTCTAACTGAGGTGTGAGATGGTATCTCAATGTGGTTTTGATTTGCATTTCTCTAATGAAAATGTCTAAAGTTTTAAAAATAAAAATAATTTAGGCTGGGCGCGGTGGTTCATGCCTGTAATCCCAGCACTTTTGGAAGCTGAGGTGGGTGAATCACAAGGTCAAGAGATGGATATCATCCTGGCCAACATGGTGAAACCCCATCTCTACTAAAAATACAAACATTAGCTGGATGTGGTGGTGTGTGCCTGTAGTCCCAGCTACTTGGGAGGCTGAAGCCGGAGAATCGCTTGAACCTGGGAGGTGGAGGTTGCAGTGAACAGATATCCTGACCGTGCACTCCAGCCTGGGTGATAGAGTGAGACTCCATCTCAAAAAAAAAATTTTAGACCGGGCACGGTGGCTCACACCTATAATCCCAGCACTTTGGGAGGCTGAGGAGGGTGATCATAAGGTCAAGAGATTGAGACCAGCCTGGCCAACCCGAGGTGAAACCCCCTCTCTACTAAAAATACAAAAATAAGTCAGATGTGGTGGCATGCACCTGTAGTCCCTGCTACTAGGGAATCAGAGGCATGAGAATTGCTTGAACCCGGAGGCAGGGGTTGCAGTGAGCTGAGATTGCATCACTCCACTCCAGCCTGGGCAACAAAGACATACTCTATCTCAAAATAAATAAATAAATGAAATAAATATAATTTAAATAGAGACAACATTTTAAATTTTTTTGTTTGGAAATTTAATTACATCCTACTCAATGTTTTTATAAAAATAAAACTATTTGCAATTCTAGCATTCTATGTCCATCCTGTTGCCAATATTAGAGAATTAGTATCACTGAATTAGTATCATGTTATTTATACTCCTACAAATACACATTTGTAAATTTAGAGTAATATGAGTTGTTTAATATCGTAGAATTTTTCTCAGCTGTCATGTGCAACATTTGGAAAACCATGCTAATTTATGAGTAGATTTGGAATCACTAATTGGAACACAGAGAGAAGCAAGAAATGATGCTTTGTTATGCAAGAATCTATGGCATTTACACAGCATGAGAGGAAGTTTTTGACAAATAATTTGGAATTTTACTTTAACTTAAAGCTTCTGCTTTTCAAGTCTTCCCAGAACTTTGAAGAAGGGTCTATTGCAGATGTTGGCAGTGACAAAATTCACAGATGTTGATGGTGCTGGGACACAGTTGTCCTTTGAGGGAATAAGGCAGGATAATGGGGAAACACGTCCCCTGGGGCCTGAGTGGGGTCAGTTTGAATGCTGTATGAGGCCCTCTAATACATGGGCTAGGCAGAACCCTCTAGTTGGGACTTCCAGCCAAACTCCTGAGGCTGCTTCTCCAAGGCTCTGATATGGGTTTATGCCAATGGCAATTGCTTTTCTAATTAGCATAGCAAATGTTGGAGATGGTGTTCTATTGCTGAAATCAGTGGCTTTCAGTTGTTAGGTTGGTGGATTCTAGAAATGGGCTCCTGGTGAAATTATAGGTACTCAGCATTTGTGTGTTGGAATATTTTAAAGACTTCCTAACTTACATGAACAGAGAGTAAGTATGTAGTGAGTTTATAGTCTGTACACATGGGAGTGGTTCCTGAGGCTTGATTCTGAAGGGGCCCAGAATATGCCACCTCAACATATGCCACTTTGGCATATTGATGATCTTGAGCTGAAGACAAGTGAGAAACAGCAGACACAGGAAGAGCTCTCTCCCCTCCCCTTATCTGCCTAAAAGTAGGGTGTAACTTTCCTAACAGAAAGTTCTTTCCTTGTAACAGGAATAGGAGCACAACTCTCTCTCCTTTTTTTGAGAGGGAGTTTTGCTCTTCTTGTCCAGGCTGGAGTGCAGTGGTGTAATCTCAGTTCACCACAACTTCTGTGTCCCGGGTTCAAGCAATTCTCCTGCCTCAGCCTCCCAAGTAACTTGGATTACAGGCATGCACCACCACGCCTGGTGAATTTTTTGTATTTTTAGTAGAGATGGGGTTTCTCCATGTTGGCAAGGCTGGTCTTGAACTCCTGACCTCAGGTGATGAGGAGCTCATATCAGCAATGGAGAGTTCATAAGATGAATCTACATAAACATACCTTACTAAAATAATCTTTATCTTCCATTAGTTTATATATTTCCTAGTCACTTTCCCACAACTTATCATCCCTAGTAACCTAAACCCCTTTTCCTTTTTTCTACTCACTTCTCCACAATTTATCACCCTTTGCTAAAATGGTATATATGACCCTGTGTGTAAATGCTTCTTTGGATTTCTACTTCTTTTCTGTGAAAGCCCTGTGCATGTAACTCTGACATCAATAAAAATTATGTCTTTTCTTCTGTCACCCTGTCTTTGTCAGTTTAATTCACAGGCCCCAGTCACTGAACCAAAGAGGACAGAGGGAAAAATTTTTTCTCCTACATGACTTTTTCTTAATTTAAAATTTTAATATAAATGGCCCAAATAAATTGTTTTAAACTTACAGTCATCATTCTATGGAGAATTCCATGTGTAAAATATTATAAAGAAGGACTAGACATGTGATGACCTCCAGTGACTAAAAGGGAGTCTGCAGACACCGCAGCATTAGCTAGCAGGTAGTGATTGAAATTTTCAAAGGCTTTGGCAATGAGAGTCAAATGGACAGTAATCCAGGCTGGCTTGTGCATTTTAGTGTATCTGGAGCTTGATATCCTGCATTGATATCAAGCATTGATATCATAATTTTTAGCATTCCAGTATTGATAAATGTTCTACTTTACCACAGCCTAGGCAACCAGTGGCACTGGCAACCGATGGCACTATGCCAAAAGCTTGCAGTGATGCCTGGGGGTAATTTTCACTCCCAGTGCTGTAGGCTTACTTGCTGGGCCTCCAGCTCCTGCGGGGACAGGACTGTGACTTGTTCACGTGAGCTCCCCCAAGCCCTAGCCCAGTGCTTGGCACACAACAGGCACTCAGTTAAGATTTGTAACGTTGTAATTGAGCAAATTTGACTTTTACCCCCGTCCACCCAGCAGCTCTCTCACACCTGCCTGCTTTTCTCTTAAGGGAGCAAATTTCATACCCCCAACCCCCACCTCGTTGCCCTAGTTCTCTCCAAGACCCTTAGGACAGATCCCATGTAAACCTGCTTACTTTCATCTACTCTGCAGTAATTAAAATTTCCACCTTCTGGTGGTGCTGAATTTAGCTAGGAAGATAGCTACCTGATAAAAATCAGGTACTCTAAAGCTTTACCCTTTTGTGGGAGTATTTGCATTTTTAAAGGTAGTTTGCTGTTGGAAATACTCTGCTAGATAGGCCCTGGGTAAGAGGGACTTTTGAGCCTGTGGAACTTCCTCCTGCACCTTATTTAACCGAGGCTGTTGGGATTATAAATGCATCCATTCAAACCTCCAGCTGTACTCAAGGCATGGTAGTGCATGGACAGCACCTGGGGAGCTTGCTAGAAGTTCAGGGTCCACCTCAGGCTACTGGAGCCCACTTTACTGGTTGAGAACCTGTATTTACCTTCAAGTTTGAGACCACTGAGTCTCCCTCCTGTCTTCCCAGGGGCATATAAGGATGCACTCCTACATGTGAAAACAAGGGGTGTTTCGGTCCTCATTTGGGAGAACTCTATGATCCTTGCCCTAGGGTTATATACTTTTTGTATCAGTAGTTTTCAATTTTTTTTTTTTTGAGACAGTGTCTTGCTCTGTCACTCAGGCTGGAGTGCACTTATGTGCATATAGCTCATCGTCACCTTGAACTCCTAGGCTCAAGCCATCCTTCCATGTGAGCTTCTGGGGTAGCTGGGACTACAGGTGTGCCACCACACTCGCTAGGTTTAAAATTTTTTGTAGAGGTGGAGCCTTGCTATTGTTATCAGAAAAGGGGTCCGATCCAGACCCCAACAGAGAGTTTTTGGATCTTGTGCAAGAAAGAATTTGGGGGCCGGGTGCTGTGGCTCAAGCCTGTAATCCCAGTACTTTGGGAGGCTGAGGCGGGTAGATCACGAGGTCAAGAGATTGAGACCATGGTGAAACCCTGTCTCTGCTAAAAATTACAAAAATTAGCTGGACGTGGTGGTGCGCGCCTGTGGTCCCAGCTACTTGGGAGGCTGAGGCAGGAGAATTGCTTGAACCCGGGAAGTGGACGTTGCAGTGAGCCGAGATCGCGCCACTGCACTCCAGCCTGGTGCCTGGCAACAGAGCAAGACTCTGCTTCAAAAAAAAAAAAAAAAAAAAAAAAAAAATTGGGGCGAGTCCATGTAGTAAAGTGAAAGCAAGTTTATTAGAGAAGTAAAGATACAAAAGAATGGCTAGTCCACAGACAAAGCAGTGGCATGGGTTGCTCAACTGAGTATACTTATGGTGATTTCCTGATTATATGCTAAACAATAGGTGGATTAAAAATAATATTTCTGGGCTGGGCACAGTGGCTCACGCCTGTAATCCCAGCACTTTGGGAGGCCGAGGCGGGTGGATAACGAGGTCAGGAGTTAGAGACCAGCCTGGCCAATAATGGTGAAACCCCATCTTTACTAAAAATACACAAAAATTAGCCGGGCGTGGTGGCACATGCCTGTAATCCCAGCTACTTGGGAGGCTGGGGCAGGAGAATCACTTGAACCAGGGAATCAGAGGTTGCAGTAAGCTGAGATCGTTCCACTGCACTCCAGCCTAGGCAACAGAACGAGACTGTGTCTCAAAAAAAAAAAAAAAAAAAGATTTCTGGCTGGGCGCAGTGGCTCATGCCTGTTATCCCAGCGCTTTAGGAGGCCAAGATGGGCGGATCATGAAGTCAGGAGTTTGAGACCAGCCTGGCCAACATGGTGAAACCACATCTCTACTAAAAATACAAAAATTATCCTGGCGTAGTGGCAGGTGCTTGTAATCCCAGCTACTTGGGAAGCTGAGGCAGGAGATTCGCTTGAACCCAGGAGGAGGAGGTCACAGTGAGCTGAGACCATGCCACAGTACTCCAGCCTGGGCAACAAAGTGAGACTTCATCTCAAAAAAAAAAAAAAAAAAAAAAGAGAGATTTCTTAGAAAGGGGTGGGTGATTCCTGGAACTAAGGGTTCCTCCCATTTTGAGACCATATATGGTAGTTTCTTGATCTTGCCATGGCATTTGTAAACTGTCATGGTGTTGGTGAGAGTGTCTTTTAGTGTGCTAATGCATTGTAATTAGCATATAATGAGCAGTGAGGACAACCAGAGGTCACTTTTGTCATCTTTGTTTGGTGGGGTTGGCCGTTTTTTTAACTGCGTCTTGTTTTACCATCAGGGTCTTTAAAAAATTTTAATTTAAAAACATTTTTAATAAATTTAAAACTAGCTGGCTGTTTTTATTTATTTTTAATTAAAAAAAATGCAAACTGGGCTCAAGTCTGAGCAACAGAGCAAGACCCTCTAATAAACTCGTATGTTGTGATACCAGTCCTGATGACCTCTTATCTCATCCTGTGACTAGGAATGCCTGGCTTCCTGGAAATGCAGCCCAGCAGGTCTCAGCCTTATTTTATTATTTTACCTAGCCCCATTCAACATGGAGTCACTGAATGACTCTGACACTATGTTTCCTGCACTGGTCTTGAACTCTTGGCCTGAAGGGAGCCTCTCACCTTGGCCTCTCAACGTACTGGGATTACAGGTGTGAACCACTGCACCTAACCTTAAAGTTTCAAATTTTTACTGTGGAGGAGACTCATTCGAGGGCAGTAGTTAAAAATGCAGATCCTTGGCCAGTGGCGGTGGCTCAGGCTTATAATCCCAGAACTTTGGGAGGCTAAGGTGGGCGGATCATGAGGTCAGGAGTTTGAGATCAGCCTGGCCAACATGGTGAAACCCTGTCTCTACTAAAGACACAAAAAATTAGCTGGGCATGGTAGCGCGCGCCTGTAATCCCAGCTACTTGGGAGGCTGAGGCAGGAGAATCGTGTGAACCTGGAAGGCGGAGGTTGCAGTGAGCCAAGATCACATCATTGCACTCCAGCCTGGGTGACAGGGTGAGACTCCATCTCAAAAAAAAAAAAAAAAAAATTGCAGATCCCTCTGAGAGTCTGACTCAGCAGGTCTGGGATAAGGCCCAGGAGTTTGCATTTTTAACAGGCAACTGAGGTGACTCCTAGGAAGATAGTTCGAGTTTCACACTCTGAGGAATCCAGCCCTTAATCTGGTCCAGCCAGGTAGGGTGATTGACGAGGACTGCAGAGTATGACACACTGAAGCCTGCCTTAGGAGATGCTGGGACCAGCCTGGAGCTTCCCTCGAAAGCCCTAAATTTATAGTATAAATTCCTTGTTATTTACAGACTGGATCTTTTGCCCGTTGTGGGCTAAGGAAATATGAGAACTTCTCATTTCAGGGTTGGTTTAAGGCAAGTAATTGGAGGTCATGTTTACCACCTGGGCATCTTTTACTCCCTGCAAAAGAAATGTGATTATCCCCCCACCGCCCAGCCTCTGTTTCTCCATGGCTTTCCCTCCTGCCCCTGGGACCCACCCTTGGGCTGTTCACATTTTTGGGAGCCTGGGGAATGGCTGCTGACTACAGCAGGCGAAAGCTTTGCAGGTGGTTGATAGGGAAGGAGGTGGAATTGCATCACTTTCTTGGTCTCTTCTGAGTTATTACAGAAAATGAAATTGTTGGCTGTGGGGGAATTAATTGAATATCATGAGCCTAGAACTGCTAAGAAAATACCTGTCCCGAGATTTTCTGGAAAGGAATGCTGTAGATTGCATTTCCAATTTGCCATTCTTTCTCTAGGGTTTTGGGCAATAGGACTGCTGAGACAAAGGGTAAATGCGGTGACACATTAGGTGACGCCAGCATACATATATTTGCAGAGAGCACAGATAGACAACACGTACCATTTGTTGGCCGTTCCTGAGTGTGTTTAAAAGAAGAATCAATGTGTCAGGATTATTCACGCTGCAATTCTGAAGACCGTGATTGTTTCTTAGGCTTTGGGTGTCTTTGGTAAAAAGACTGTTGAATATTCCAGACAGTGTGTTCTAATAGGAATGTGATAATTGCAACCATGTGTGATGTGGCAGTGTTTTCACCTGATGAGAGGACCTGGGAGAACAAAGACTGCTAGGAAGTTCATGTGTATTTGTTGTACAAATTAATACAAGCTAATTGTATTAATTGTTACTTACTAATTAAGCAAATTCCTAACATTCTGTCTCACCCAACACTGGGCTGAGATGGGGTCATCTGTGCCTCTTGACGTCTGTCCTGTGTGTCTTTTTCCCAGGGAGAAAGGCAGTTAACGTTTTATGAAAATGTCTAGAATGGTCACATTTTAGATGTCCTCATACAGGAGGGGAAATCTCATTTGTTTGAACACCTCTGCGCCGTCCTTCCTTGTAAGCCCCAAATGGTGCCTTGGCTTTCCCCTTTATGGATTCATTGTGTTGATTTAAGCCAATGTGGCAGAAAATCTGATGTCATCTGCAGCTGCTACACTGAGATTCAAAGAAGCAGCCATTAACCCTTACAAAGACCCACATGACGGCACCATGGCCTTTTCAATATTCTGTTTGTCAGTAACCATCGTGTGAGTCAGATTTCTATATTGTCTTTAACATGTACTGGGCATTGGCAAAGGAGCTTTTAGCCCTTGCATACATTTAATAAATACACATTTATTGAAGCCCTGCGATGTGCCAGACAAGTATGTAAACTCAGCTATGTCTGTGGTCTCCCTCATCTCTAGGTGCCTTAGGAATCTCCCAGGCTTTAGGAAACCTTTTGGTCCATGAGTACTGGGGAAGGAATTCCGCTTCTGGGAAAGGCATTGGGAACTCTTGATGCTGCGCCTGCAGCCTCTGACAGGCTTCAGAGTGAAGGCTCTCTCTCACACTCCCGGCCGAGAGCCCTCCGAGGATGCGAGGAGGAGGATTTTGGCATGGACGGTGATGCGTGGGGCAGTTGCTGTGGTAACAGGAGTCTCTCATGCTTTTAGAGTAGTATCTGGGAGTCCTTAGGACTCATTCTTGAGAAGTCAGGATGGGGCCCCAAACCTGATCTCTTATATTGAAGTTTTTGGATAGCCTCAATGTCTACTTTGTTTTTCTTTTCACATATGAAAGACAATTCTGAAATTTATTTCAGTTTTAGGAATTAACATTTTACTGGATGGGTGTGGTGGCTTAGGCCTGTAATCCCAGCACATTGGGAGGCCAAGGTGGGAGGATCACTTGAGCCCAGGAGCTGGAGACCAGCCTGGGAAACATAGGGAGACCTCGTCTCTACTAAATAAACAAACAATAAATAAATAAATAAAGTGGAGTGTTCCCATTCTTTTAAAATTTGTCTAGCAGGCTTTCCAGTTTTCACTGGAAAGCCCCTAAAAAAGTGATTTAGCAGGGCATAGTGGTGCTTGCTTGTAGTCCCAACTCCTCAGGATGCTAAGGTGAGAAGGTCCTTGAGCTCCGGGAGGTTGAGGATACAGTGAGCTAGGATTGCAGCCCTGCACTCCTGCCTGGGAGACAGATACCCTGTCTCTAGAAAAAAAAAATTATTTAAAAAAAAAACCCACGAAAGAACCCCAAACCATTTTATCGACCAAAGTTACAAATTCAGAAGTCTAGATCCTTCTTAAAT
The DNA here is from genome assembly GCA_036589455.1 of Ateles fusciceps. Taxonomy (NCBI): domain Eukaryota; kingdom Metazoa; phylum Chordata; class Mammalia; order Primates; family Atelidae; genus Ateles; species Ateles fusciceps. The sequence goes on from JAZHEH010000093.1 coordinate 4,081,392, forward strand.
GTTAAGTTCAATGTAAGAATCCTATTCTAGCTATCATACTAGCAGGTTTTAACAATCACGTTTAAGGGGCCTTTGAATTATGTTTGTTCCAATTCATAAACTTAGTTAATTGAACTCCTTTGTGTATTTTAAACTGCACTTATAAATTTAGCACGTTATATTTCCTTTTTCAGTACCTAAAATCTGACAAAGCTTTTTAAGCATTTAAGTAATTTTTATAAATATAATAAACATATAAATATGGTGGACTTTAAGTGCTCTTAAGTGTTTCAGTACTGTATAAGCACTTGGTAAGATTTCAACTTAACATCATAAGCCTAAATCAGTTATCAACTATACATTCTAAACTGGAATTATAAAGCTGAACTGTTATTCTAATTGGCTGTATTATCTTAAACATTGCCAAATTTTAAAACACCAAATATACCAGCTAAATTTCTAACAAAAAAATATTCGCTGTTGTTGTTGTTGTTGAGACAGAGTCCTGCTATGTCGCCCAGGCTGGAGTGCAGTGGCACAATCTTGGTTCACGGCAACCTCTGCCTCCTGGGTTCAAGCAATTCTTCTGCTGCAGCCTCCTGAGTAGCTGGGATTTCAGGCGCACCATCATGCCCGACTAATTTTGTATTTTTAGTAGAGACTGGGTTTCACCATGTTGACCAGGCTGGTCTTGAACTCCTAATCTCAAGTGATCTGCCAGCCTTGGCCCCCCAAAGTGTGGGATTACAGGCATGAGCCACTGTGCCTGTCTGCAGTTTTTACACTAGATGCAAAATCTTCCTAGCATTGCAAGATGTTGACCCATTAAACAAACTGTTGTGTGCTTTAAGCAAGTTTGGGAGAGTGTTCTCAGACTTGACTAATGAAGATGGGAGAGTGCAGCGGGCAGCCTTTGAGCATTCCTGTTGATCCTGATGGGCCACGTGGAGCCGTGGGAACAGTGCATGGCAGGGAACCTGACTCAAGGGGCAGCCCAGTGTCCCTTGCTCCCACATGGTGGACAGCCACAGTCTACTTGAAGAAGCTGACATGTCCACTCAGGTCAATTGATTGGATTTTGTATTTCTTTGGCTCCTAAAGTGATAGAAATGTCTTTTCCATCTAATTCGAAAGGACCTTTGAACTGAACATAAACCTGCATTTTTTTTTTCACAGAATGTTTTTCTCTTAGAACCATGAAAGTCTTATAAGTAATAAAACACAATCTGACTTCCTTCCCCAAATTTCTTTGCTTTGCCTTATTATTTGACTGATGGAGGGGCCAAAGAAAAGCTTCCCCTCTGTTCTCTGAAGGTTCACTGAAAATGAACTGACATACCACCCCCACCCCCACCAATAAATAAATAAATAAATAAAAAGAAAGAAAAAAGAAAAAAAAAATGAACTGACAATAGATTAACAGGAGAAAAGGTATATAGGTTTGTTTGACATGCCTAGCATGGGGGAATGGCAGGAGAATGATTACCCAATACCCCATGAGGTCCATTTGCTTCTATACTCATCTTCATAGGAGAAGGGGAATTGGGGGTGTGTAGCAATTTAAGGGGTAGTAAATGACTTTGATTTTTTTGAGACAGAGTCTTGCCCTGTTGCCCAGGCTAGAGTGCAGTGGCGCGATCTTGTCTCACTGCAACCTCCGCCTCCTGGGTTCAAGCCATTCTCCTGCCTTAGCCTCCCGAGTAGCTGGGATTACAGGTGCCTGCCACTGCACCCGGTTAATTTTTTATTTTTAGTAGAGACAGGGTTTCACTATCTTGGCCAGGCTGGTCTCCAACTCCTGACCTCGTGATCTGCCCGTCTTGGCTTCCCAAAGGGCTGGGATTACAGGTGTGACCCACTGTTCCTAGCCCTGCAAATGCACTCCTTGGGGGGGAATGAATGCCCCCAATATGTAGACAATGGTTAATACATAATTCTCTTTGGGAATGAATGGAACCCGAGAACTGATGATAGTTTGGGATGAAGTTAGTCCGGATTCCAGGTGTGGTATGTAATGTTCAATTTCCTCTGTGATATGAGTCTTAATTTTCTCTGGATGATGAAATTTCAGGGAAGGGATTGAAGGCAATTATGTTTCTCTTTTGGGGGTCTAGTTTCTAGGAAGATAAGGGAACTTCAGAGAACAGCTTTCTTCTGTATTTTGAGAGAGGCAGAGTATTGAGGAACAGGGCTGAAGGAAGTCAGAGAGACCTTGAGGCTTAGTTCTGCAGGTCAAAGCACCATATTTTGGGGTATTGTTTTGTGAACCCCAATATATTTGACTGAGGTGATAACTGATGATTTGGTCACAACTTCTCATCTACAAATACATGTCAATTACAAATGGAATAATACCAGGCATATAAATGCACATCTTTAATCTACTGCCTGACGCCCAGGATGCCCAGGTAATGATGCTTATTATTATTGGAGATTTTTGAAGGGGGTCCCCAGACCATTAAGAAGATGCAGTGGTGGGGGACTGAGGCGAGCGGATCGCTTGAGATCAGGAGTTCAAGACCAGCCTGGCCAACATGGAAAAACCCCGTTTCTACTAAAAATACAAAAAAATTAGCTGGGTGGTGCCTGTAGTCCCAGATACTTGGGAGGTTGAGGCAGGAGAATTGCTTGAATCCAGGAGGTGAAGGTTGCAGTGAGCTGAGATCATGCCACTGCACTCCAGCCCGGGAGACAGAGTGAGACTGTCTGAAAAAAACAGAAAACAAAACAAAAAAGGTCCAGGGGGGTTACACTAGGTCTTCGACAAATACTGAAAACTAGACAAGGTATAAAAAAAGAAGAGCTGTCCCCCGAATGGTAGGTGTGAGAACTCGACATGAAAGAGAGAATGGATAAAAGGGAGAAAATAGGCAGAAAATCACCTATAACCATATAGAGATATTTATATTTAGTAAAATATTTTCAGCTTCAGCTTACACACACAAAAAACCGGTGAAGCATCCGGTTGAATACTCGAATATGTCACTGCAGGGAGACGGCGATTCACAGAGAGATTTTCTTCATAAAGAAATAGAGCCTCGCCTATTCAAAAGCAGTTCCTTTCAATGCAACACTACATTGAACAGGGCTCCTTTTCAAGGGGTTCCTATTAGAAGCAAGATTATTATCTTCAGCATTTAGATGGCGTGCTGACTGGGGCTGTAACACCAGGGCACTTAGGCGCGCCCATTATCAATGGACAGCATAATCTTTGGAAGTTTAAAAATAGCTTTCACGGCCGGGCGCGGTGGCTTACGCCTGTAACCCCAGCACTTTGGAAGGCCGAAGCAGGCGGATCACCTGAGGTCAGGAGTTCGAGACCCTCAGACTGGCCAAAAGGGGTGAAACCCTGTCTCTACTAAAGATAAAAAAATTAGCTGGATGTGGTGGTGCATGCCTGTAGTCCCTGCTCCTCAGGAGGCTGAGGCAGGAAAACTGCTTTAACCTGAAAGATGGAGGCTGCAGTGAGCCAAGATCATGCCGTTGCACTCTAACCTGAGCAACAGAGTGAGACTCTGTCTAAAAAAAAAAAAAAAATAGCTTTCACAACCTTTCATGGCTTCTCTGGCATGGGCTATGGCTGTGTGCCCTGGAGAATGCCAGGCACCCTGTGTGGAGGCTGCTGTGATGGAAACTTGCTGTCATGTTGACCTTAGGGGGTTCAGGCTACAGGACCACCCTGGAGGAACGACCCTGCAGTAACATCCTTTGAGACCACAGGTAGCTAGAGTTTAGAGGAAAGCAATGTTCAGGGACATAGTTCTTGTTCCACCCATGACATTTGGCAAATCATTTATCATTTCTGGGTTAGATAACCAATTAGAAACATTGTGTGATTCAGAATTCTGTTTTTTTTTTCCTTTAAAGTTCTGTTTAGCTTAATAAATGTATATCAAGCGCCCAGTATGTTCAAGGGTTCACACTGGGTGTTAGGAATAGAAAGAGGAAGAAGACTTTCTCTGCCCTCTGTGGGGCTGGGGCTGCAGGAGAGAGACATAAGACATCTTTTCAATGTGATTCCTCAATTATTCCTCTCCAACAGAGCCTGCAAACGCAAATGTTTATGTGGGGAGGGGACAGATGCACTTTGTGAATGACAGAAGCAGGCCTTTGGGGGCCTTGGCATGTGGAGGTCACATGCCCCATCTTAAGGGCAGACAGCATCTCAGCTTCAGCTATTGCCAAGTGGAAGTGTAGCAGCAACATTGCCAGATCTTCCCATTTCTCAAAGGGATCTGGATTTTTATGTAAAATACACTGTTTTTTTTTTTCTTCCAATGTTGGAACTGTGCAAGTCAACCCCAAATGTATCTGCAAGCTAGATAACCTCACCTCTAGGTGCAGAGAGGAATGGAACACTTTGCTTCAGTTTTTTTTTTTTTTTGTCATTAGACATTTATCCAAGCACTCCCTTTTTGAAAGGTTTGAGTCATTCATTAGAAAAACCTTTCTAATAGAACACTCCAAACATGTAAACAGGATGGGCACGGTGGCTCATGCCTGTAATCCTGACACTTTGAGAGGCCTACGTGGGCGGATCACTTGAGGTCAGGAGTTTGAGACCAGCCTGGCCAACATGGTGAAACCCTGTCTCTACTAAAAATACAAAAATTAGCCAGGTGTGGTGGCCCACACCTTTAATCCCAGCTACTCGCTCTGTTGCCCAGTCTGGAGTGCAGTGGTGTGAGTACAGCTCACTGAAGCCTTGAACTCCCCTGCTCAAGTGATCCTATCGCCTCAGCCTCCTGAGTAGCTGGGACTACAGGTGTGTACCACCACACCCAGCTAATTTTTTGATTTTTTTTTAGAGACCAGCTCTTGATATGTTGCCCAGGCTGGTGTTGAACTCCTGGGCTCAAGCAATCCTCCTGACTCAGCCTCCCAAAGTGGTGCTGGGGTTTTAGGTGTGAGCCACCATGCATGCCCAAAGTTTGCTTTGTTAACTCATTTCTGCATACTCTTCTTTTCTTTCTTCCTCCTCCTCCTCTTCCTCCTCCTTCTCCTCCTTCACCTTCTTCCTCTTGTTTCTTCTCCTTCCTTCTCCTCCTCCTCCTTCCTTCTTTCTCCCCTTCCTCCTCCTCCTCCTCCTCCTCCTTCTTTGATAACATATTGTTTTTACACTGAAAAAATGTAAGTGGCCTGGGCTTCCCTCTACCTTTGCAAGGCCCTGTCATCCTGGATGTGCACAATGTTACTCCCTCTGGGGAAGGATGGCTTTGAGGAGGGATGTAGCGGTGAGACCAGTTATGAGTCTGATGCTGGGGTTCAGGTGTGAGGTGATAGGAATGGACCATGAGGATACTGAGGGCATGAAGAGGGGGCAGTTCTGAGAGCCACCCCAAAGCCAGACGGGTGGTAGGTCTTCGAGGATGCATTTTGGCTGACTTTCCTCATCCAGTATGCTTCTGGGCTTAGGTTGATGTGTGTTCATAAAAGGTCAGTTCTTCTCCCATCCCCAAATAACACATAGATCCTTAAGCCAAATACAGATGACTTTTGCATTATTTTGTGCTATGTTTGGTTTAATTTACCCATGTAATACTTGTAAACATGGCTATCAATTTCTGTGTATTTGGAAATTAGGAATTAATGTCTTATTGAATGTAGAGGAACTTATCTTCATTTATGACGAAAAAATTAAACTTTTCTTTTTTTTTGAGATGGAGTCTCGCACTTGTTGCCTAGGCTGGAGTGCAGTGATGCCACCTTGGCTCACCCTAACCTCCGCCTCCTGGGTTCAAGCAATTCTCCTGCCTCAGCCTCCTGAGTAGCTGGGATTACATGCACGCACCATCACGCCCAGCTAATTTTTTTATTTTTAGTAGAGACGGGGTTTCTCCATGTTGGTCACGCTGGTCTCGAACTCACAACCTCAGGTGATCTGCCCACCTCAGCCTCCCAAAGTGCTGGGATTACAAGTGTGAGCCACTGTGCCTGAGCAAAAATTTAATCTTAATACAACTTTTATATCCAGAAACTGACATAAAGAGACAGTAGTAAAAAGGTATTGGTTTCGTTCTGTTTTTAATACCTTTTATTGAGATCTTTTTGGATCAGTTGATTTTTTTTTTCTGATGTAAATTACACATATACCATATATTTTAGCACTCAAACTGAAGCCAACTCAAGGTACAGCAGAGAAACTGCAGTTTTAGAAGGGATAAGTGCTTTGCTTTGAATTGGTTGATGAATTATCCTGATGTTTGAATTAGGACTGGTTGGAGGGGACAGCCCAGTGTATGCCCACCACTGAGATACTGGTTAGATGACATTCAGGCCAGTTATGGTAGCTCACACCTGTAATCCCAGCACTTTCGGAGGAGGCCGTAGATGGGAGGATTACTCGAGCCCAGGAGTTTGAGACCAGCCTTTGCAACATGGTGAGATCTGGTCTCTATTAAAAAAACCCCCAGAAATTAAAAAAAATAAAAGGTAACATTCTTCAACATGAGGTTTCCCAAACAAGATAGGTTGAAAACTGGAGCCCGGGCATGGTGGCTCACGCCTGTAATCCAAGCACTTTGGAGGCCAAGGCGGGCGGATCACCTGAGGTTTGGAGTTCAAGATCAGCCTGACCAACATGGTGAAACCCCGTCTTTATAAAAATAAAATAAAATAAAATAAAAAAGAAAATTGGAAATGTCTGCTTTTGATAGCTTGTCCTGGTGGCTATTTAGAGAAGGTACTTTCCACGAAAGGTATACCAAGGAGGAGGAAAGGGGAAATGAGAGAGGGAAATAGCTTTACAAGTCTAAAGCAAGGCACCGGCTTAACCAATTATCCCTAATTAGGAGCCTAAAACAAAAACCTGATTTTACAACCATCTTCTCTTGATTCTTTAAGCTAACTAGTGAATACAATCATTCCTGCTTATTTTGGGGCTTTTGAGTCTCCCTTTTTTTTTTTTGAGATGGAGTCTCACGCTGTCGTCCAGGCTGGAGTGCCGTGGTATGATCTTGGCTCACTGCAACCTCTACCTCCAGGGTTCAAGTGATTCTCCTGCCTCAGCCTCTGGAGTAGCTGAGACTACAGGTGCCCGGCACCATACCTGGCTAATTTTTTATTTTTAGTAGAGACGGGGTTTCACCATGTTGGCCAGGCTGGTCTACTCCTGATCTCAGGTGATCTGCCTGCCTCGGTGTCCCAAAGTGCTGGAATTATAGGCGTGAGCCACCGCGCCCAGTATGGCATCTGTTTTTAAAGTCTCCCTTTATTCAATTTCAGTAAGATAAAATTACCTTAAAATATTGATTTTGAGAATTGGCCAATTCAGTTTTGACTTAATTTCTTTAATTCAGAGGTTAAGCTTTTTTTTTTTTTTTTTTTTTTTTTTTAAGACAGGTTCTTCCTCTATCGCCCAGGCTGGAGTGCAATGGCACGATCTCAGCTCATTGCAATGTCTGCCTCCTGGGTTCAAGCCATTCTCCCACCTCAGCCTCACGAGTGGCTGGGATTATAGGTGTGCACCACCATAGCCTGGCTAAATTTTCTATAGTAGAGACGAGATTTCACCATATTGGTCAGGCTGGTCTTGAACTCCTGACCTCAGGTGATCCACTGGCCTCACCTCTCAATACTGCCACACTGGGTATTAAATTTCAACATGAGTTTTGAGGGACAAATATTCAAACCATAGCAGTCTCAAACTCCACTTTTTGTCTTCCCATCACCTTGAAACTTCAAAGCTTCACTCAGCTTTTCATCTGCTTTTGGTAAGTGCTCTTAGCTTCTTGCTAAACCACTAAACATAGCTTAGGAATTAACCAATAACTGTAAGGGAAACCAGTGAGGAGCCTCAGGATTCCTCCAATGGATCTCTCTCCTATCCGCCATTTTGGCCCCAACTCTCAATTGCCCTGACAGCCGCAGCCCCACCTTTTGTTTTCCTAGATCTGAGGGATTGCCAAAAGCTCTGCATTGATTTTCAGCCTCTAGCTCAAAACTGCTTAAAAACCAGCAAATGGCCGGGTGTGGTGGCTCATGCCTGTAATCCCAGCATTTTGGGAGGCCAAGGCGGGTGGATCACCTGAGGTCAGGAGTTCAAGACCAGCCTGGCTAAGATGGTGAAACCCCGTTTCTACTAAAAATACAAAAAAATTAGCTGGATATGGTGGTGTGCGCCTGTAGCGCCTGTAATCCCAGCTACTTGGGAGGCTGAAGCAGAAGAATTGCTTGAACCTGGGAGGCAGAGTTTGCAGTGAGCTGAGATTATGCAGTTACACTCCAGCTTGGGCAGCAAGAGTGAAACTTTCTCTCAAAAAAACAAAAAACAGCAAATGAAGTGTTGCTTCCTTCCAGGAGCTTCCATTCTTTCTGGATCCTGATGCTTCTGGAGAATTCCATAGCTTTCCACTGCAACTGAACAGATTATTTTTGTATTTTATCTAGATCTAGTTGTTCAGAACCAAAAGCAAAGAAATTCACAATTTAAAAATTACTTTCTTTTTTTTTTTGAGATGGAGTCTCGTTCTGTTGCCCACGCTGGAGTACAGTGCTATGATCTCAGCTCACTGAAACCTCCGCCTCCCGAGTTCAAGCAATTCTCCTGCCTCAGCCTCCCTAGTAGCTGAGATTACAGGTGCACACTACCACACCTGGCTAATTTTTGTATTTTTAGTAGAGTTTGGGTTTCACCATGTTGGACAGGCTGGTCTCAAACCCCTGACCTCGGGTGATCCGCCCACCTCGGCCTCCCAAAGTGCTGAGATTACAGGTGTGAGCCACTGCGCCTGGCCAAGACCACTTTCTTATAAGTTCTCATGTTTGAGCTTCACAAAAACCTCATGTGGCAAAAAGGGCATGGGTTACTGCTCCCATTTGACAGAAGAGATGGTTGCCTGGTGGGAGTGGGAAGTCTGAGAAATGGAGAGGAGAAATCTCATCTGCCTCACCGCAGGGCTGAGACTAGAACCCATGTCTCTTGGTTCCTAGCGTAATATATACTATTTTCCTTCATACCATCTTGCTCCTCCATGTGTATTCATCTGCAAGGGTTATCAAAACAAAAAACCACAGATTGGTGCCTTAAACAACAGGTTTATTTTTTCACAGTTCTTAAGACTAGAAGTCCAAGATCAAAGTGTCAGCCTGGTAGGTTTCTTCGGTGGCCTCTCTCCTTGGCTTGTGGATGCTGTCTTCACCCATGTCCTCGCAGGGTCTTCTCTGTGTGCCAGTCTGAGTGCTAATCACCTCTTCTTATAAGGACACAGTCAGATGGGATTAGGGCCATCCCTGCTGACCTCATTTTAACTTGATTATCTCCTTAAAGACCCTAGCTCCAAATATAGCCACATTCGGAGGTACTGGGAGTTAGGGCTTCCACATACGAATTTTGGGAGTAGGGGAGAGACAGGTCAGCCTAGAACCTACAACCACCTAAGGGGCTTATAATTGTAATGATCAGTTTTCTTAAAATGTCTGTACATTAATCTATAGGGCCTCTCTTTGCTTGAGCATGGAGTTCTCAAAATACAGTACTAGCTTCACGACAATCTGCAGCTTTAGCGCCAACATTAGCACCAGCACAAACTGGTTAGAAATGCGAACTCTCACTCCCTACCTTAGGCCTACCCTGTTAGGACCTCCAGGAATGGGCCCAGCAAACCCTTCAGGTGATTCTGATGCTGCCCGAGCAGCTGTGCGAAGGACAGCTACGAGGCAGAGTTGGTTCAGCTGTAAATTCTGGTCATGCTGTTCTCCAGCCCTTTTCTAAAGGATGACTCTCATGAGACATCAGGTTATGATTGATGGCCAGATCTGTCAGATAGCAGCATTTAAATCAATGCTAATCTGTCTTTTGGTATCATTTGGCATTCAAATATCGCCTACTCATTTGAGGATTTATAAAGGAGGCAACTTTCAGTAGGAAGCTTTCTTATTTGAGAAATGAGATTCTTTGCTAATCTGGGCCTCAGTTTTATTATCTTGAAAATGAGAAATCTGCATTCCTTTTTCAGTGCAGACAGTCTGTGCATCCATGGAAATGACTCAGAGCCACTAGCATCCCAGAAGCAGCAGTGAGGTGATATTCTGGGGTTTTCTGAATGGTCAGACTAAGCAACCCAAACTGCACCAAGCAGACTACCTCAAATTGGAAATTTTTAGAGGTGAGCATGAGGTTTGCACCCCAATCATTGCTCTGGCTGAATATATGTAATGAGTACTTGATAAACATAGGAGGGTTGAGATCAGAATTTGTATATTGCCCATAAGATCCCAAGCTCCCTCAGACCCAGTACCTGGTGTACTGGTGAGGGCCCTGGCGGATTGTGGGCTCCATGTTGCTGTTGCCTCATTGCTGTGCTCCAGATTCACAGTGAGCAGCACCATCTCCATCTTTCTTCTTCTACATGAGCTCTTTTTAACATTTCTTTTTTCGAGGCTGGATGCGATGGCTCACGCCTGTAATCCCAGCACTCTGGGAGGCTGAGGTGGGTGGATCATGAGGTCAAGAGAGCGAGACCATCTGACCAACATGGTGAAACCCCTTCTCTACTTAAAATGCAAAAATTAGCGAAGGCACATGCCTATAGTCCCAGCAACTCAGGAGGCTGAGGCAGGAGAAGTAATTGAACCCAGGAGTCAGAGGTTGCAATGAGCTGAGATAGTACCACTGCATTCCAGACCGGTGACAGAGCAAGACTCCATCTCAAAAAAGTTTCTTTTTTGAGATAGGGTCTCATCTGTTGCCCAGGCTGGAGTGCAGTGGCAGCATCATGGCTCACTACAGCCTTGACCTCCTGGACTCAAGCAATCCTCCCACCTCAGCCTCGCAAGTAGCTGGAACTACAGGTGTGTGCCACCATGCCCACCTAATTTTTTAAGTTTTTATAGAGACAGGGTCTCACAGTGTTGCTGAGGCTGGTCTTGAACTCCTAGGCTCAAGTGATCCTCTCACCTCTGCCTTCCTAAGTGCTGGGATTACAGGCATGAGCCAGCGTGCCCAATTCTTACACAGCCTCTTTCAATCTCTTTATCACAGCTTCACAAAGCAAGCAAGCAAGGTTTTATTGTGTCTATTTTACTGCATTGTAGGAACCTTGAGAAAGTTAAGCACTGATCCAGAGGTACAAACTGGCAGGTGAAGAGGCTAGGAAGAAAATCCCCTTGGCCATTGCCAAGGTACTTCCCCACCTCCAAATCTTTGTTTTGGGGACTGGAATAAAATGGAGAAAAAAAACAGGCAAAACAACCACACTCCTGAAAAATGAGGCATGCCTTGAAGATTCTGCTATGGGTGGCCACAGAGCTCTGAGCAACTTTTCTTCTCTGATACAATCAAATTTATTTTTAAACACGCCGAGTTGATTAAAGTGTCAGGTTGGGATGGAGTGGGTGAGTAGGCAGAATCAGACTAGTTTGGTTCTTACATTAATTTTCTCCTTATAGCTGTGGAAAATCCAACCGAAAATTCAACCGACCGTGTTTCTGGGGAAATTTAGAAGGCTGTTGGTTATTCTTATCAAAGGGAACTGTGGCTTGGCCTACGTGGAAGGAAATCAATAGGAGGTGAGGGTTGTTGTGGGTAAGGCAGCAGACTGCACGCTAGATTCCTGGAGGCAGGTCCGGTATTGCTGTATGTCTGTTTGCAGGACTGTAGTCTGTTTGCATGCTGTAATGACGTATTTGTCTATGCATTCGTGTTCATTTTTTTTTTTTTTTTTTTTTTTTTTGAGACATCGTCTTGCTCGATCGCCCAGGTTGGAGTGCAATGGTGCGATCTAGGCTTACTGCAACCTCCGCCTCCCAGATTCAAGCGATTCTCCTGCCTCAGCCTCCCGAGTAGCTGGGATTACAGGTGCCTCCCATCATGCCAGGCTAATTTTTGTATTTTGGTAAAGACAGGGCTTCACCACATTGACCAGGCTGGTCTTGAACCCCTGACCTCAGGTGATCCACCTGCCTTGGCCTCCCAAAGTGCTGGGATTATGGGGGTGACCCACCGTGCCCAGCCTCAGCTTTCTAGTTTTTGTGTTTGCTGGGGCAACCTCTGTGTGTCTGTATCTCCTACCACTGAAGATTTCCAGTTCCCTCCCTGAAGCGGCATCTCCCGTCGTGTTTTCTTTAAAACAAAATACCAAACACCAGTGTTACTGTCAAAGCTAGAAGAGCTGTTTCTAGAAAGGATCTTGGTCCCTAGTCTCCTTGACGCTATCCCAATATAAATGCAGAACAGACACCTACTTGGAGAAGAAGAAAAATATGCTTGTTGTGTGTTTAAACACAGATGCACTTCAGATGTTGTTGTTGTTATTATTCTACATTGATGGCCTTGCCAGCCATTATGGTCGGAAGTTAGAACACCTGGTTTACATTATTATGACTTATATTTCAGACTAGTTCACAGGCATTTGGGCAGAGGATTTTTGCATGCTCAGGAAAGTGGTATCTGATCCTTACTGGGGATTTTTTGGATTTATGTTTCCCTTCTCTCTCTCCTATTGCATTTCCTTGAAGGTAGCTTCTCTCTTCACAGCTGCTGTTGCTGCTGGCTGGTGTTGGTGTGGTCTTCCCTCACCAAAGAGACACAAAAAGCCAGATGCCTAGTCTTCTCTTAGCCTTCCTCCCTCCTATGTGCCATTTTACTTAATCCCTTAAAGTAGTTAGTAATTTAGACGGGACAGGATGTGAGCACAGGTGGGGGCTTCCATCTCTAATCTCTTTCTTTTTTTTTTTTTTTTTGCGATGGAGTCTCGCTCTGTCGCCCAGGCTAAAAGTGCAGTGGTACAATCTGGGCTCATTGCAATCTCCGCCTCCTGGGTTCAAGTGATTCTCATGCCTCATTCTCCTGAGTAGCTGGGATTACAGGCACCTGCCACCACGCCTGGCTCATTTTTGTATTTTTAGTAGAGATGGGGTTTCACCATGTTGGCCAGGCTGGTCTCGAACTCCTGACCTCAAGTGATCCACCTGCCTTGGCCTCCCAAAGTGCAGGGATTGCAGGCATGAGCCACCACACCTGGCCTCATGTTCTTGTGTATCTGCAAAACAAGAGTACAGGTTCTCGGATTCCCAGGTCACTTCTGGGGCCCAATTGCCTATTTTTCTTGTCTGATCAATCTCCTTTTGTGTTATTTTTGACAGTGGGGGAGTGTTCAGACAATTTAATACCAGTTGGAAAGCTGCAGGGGGTGGCTTGTTTTGAGTAAGATGGAGAAGTTTTATGAGAACAATAGTGCTGGGGGAACATAAGAGTTTTGAACATCCGTGATTGCCTGTCAGTCTTGTAAGCCAGTTTCCCAAGGTGGTGACTGAGGAGGTCTGGGGTGTGTGTCCTGCAGATGGCTAAAGTCTTCTGGTTGATGAAGAATGACACCGCACTGCTGATGAGAAAGCCTCTGAGTTTCTCTGCCTGCTCCCCAGCCGGGTGAGTTCAGTCTGTTTATGACTTTCCCAGGGGTGATCATCCTCTGAGGGCTGATGCAATCTTGCCTAACTCCCAGCAGGGTGACTGATGTCCCAGGAAGCTGAGGTCTTACTTTATCATGGGTCTATATTTACGATGACTGCCCCCGGAGATCTTTGCCTTGGCATCTCTCCTCCTGATGAAACCTAGATGTCAACTGTCCCTCTCTGCTCTGATTCTATGGCTCCGTATCTCAATGTAGAACTTCCTCAGGTTCTTTAAAAGAGCAGCAGATGCTTTAGTGAGTGTGCTGTGTGGGGGAGATAGAGAAGGGACTTAAAGCAAATCTCAACAGCAAACAACTGAAAACGCATTTGATATTTCTGTTCTCTTCAAAGCCCCTTCTATTTCACCCAGTGCCTAATCTCTTTGCCTGTTCTTTTCCTTCCCTCTGCCCTGCAGCTCCTTCCTAACTTTCCTGCAAGTTTGTTTGTTTGTTTGTTTTTTGAGATGGAGTTTCGCTCGTGTCGCCCAGGCTGGAGTGCAATGGCACAATCTCAGCTCACTGCAACCTCCTCCTTCTGGGTTCAAGTGATTCTCCTGCCTCAGCCTCCCATGTAGCTGGGAGTAGAGGTGCGTACCACCATGCTTGGCCAATTTTTGTATTTGCAGCAGAGATGGAGTTTCATCATGTTGGCCAGGCTAATCTTGAACTCCTGACCTCAGGTGATCCACCTGCCTTGGCCTACCAAAGTGCTGGGATTACAGGCGTGAGCCACCCCCACACCCAACCCTTTCCTGTAATTTAAAAATTCTTTACATTTTCATTTTGCATAGCAATTTAATTGTGACCATATTCATAGTCAAGTTTACATACTCAAACTCACTGAAATGCTCACAAAGTAAAAGACCCTAAGGTCTTGGGACTTCCCGAGAAAGCAGATCAGCATTATAATTTATTGCTTGGAATCTCATTCCTCAATCCATCTGGCTAATCAGTGGGTTTCCTCCTGGTAAATACAGGACTGTCCCTAAGAGGAAGTCTTATTCCAGCTGCTAAGGAAGAAAAATTTCCTCTGTCTCATTACACCAGAAACTGGAAAGCAAAACTAGTCATTAGAATGTTGTTCAGTTTTCAGGGAATCAGAGTGAAAGGAGCTGGAAGCTCTCAGGGAGACTCCAGGCCAAGTGAAGGGCAAGCTTGGCACTTGTGCCCTGGGCTTGAGTGTATCATTCTAATGATGGTGTGACTGTGGTCAGGTTCATGGATGGGTAAACCCTAATCATTGCTTCCTTCCCAGCTTGACTTCTGGGCTCCATCTAGACTTTCCTCTCTCCACTTGATCTGTCATTATAACACTTTGTGACTTCAACACTTTCCCAGTAGAGTGTGTGTACGTATTTATTGATTTCATTTTGTATGATAATTAGTTGCTTCCAAAGGCACCTTCATCTCAGGAGTTAGAGCTTGCCACGTCTCTCTTGTAGGGTGCACTTGTAGGGGAGGAAAGATTTCTTTTCTCACCCATTGCTAGGTTCATGACTGAGGCTCTTATAATATAAAAGTCAGATTCATAGGAGAAAAGCAAAGAAATTTATTTAATGTAAGTATTATATGCCTGGGTGACGTGGCTCATGCCTGAAATCCCAGCATTTTGGGAGGCTGAGGTAGAAGGATCACTCAAGCCCAGGAGCTCACTTCCATCCTGGGCAACATAGTGAGACGCCGTCTATTTAAAAAAAAGTAAGGCCAGGTGCAGTGGCTCATGCCTGTAATCCCAGCACTTTGGGAGGCTGAGGTGGGCGGATCTTGAGGTAAGGAGTTCAAGACCAGCTTGGTTAATGTGGTGAAACCCCGTCTCTACTAAAAATACAAAAATGAGGTGGGCGTGGTGGTGTGTACCTGTAGTCCCAGCTACTTGGGAGGCTGAGGCAGAAGAATCACTTGAACCCGGGAGGTGGAGGTTGCAGTGAGCCGAGATCGCACCACTGTACTCCATCCTGGGTGACAGAGTGAGACTCCTTCTCATAAAAAAAAAAAAAAAAAAAAAAAAAATTTACGTGACACAGGTACCTCAGAAATGAAGACTCAAAGAAATAGATAATCTTGTATATTTTTATGCTTAGATTTGATGAAGTAGATGGTCTTGGAGAAGTATGATTGGACAGAGGGGTAATAAATTGGGGGAAACTTGGCCAGGCCTGTTAATTAGATTCTTTTCTATGTCCTTGTATTTTCAGAGATAAGGATGTTCCTGTCCTCAGGGAGACAGCAGGGGCACCTCTTGATTGAGGGGCTTATGACCTGCCTCAGGGGAGAAGGGCAGTGGGGATAAGGAGAGAGTGACCTTCCTCCTTCTGCTATTTTCTCAAATGTCAAGGTGCCGTATTTTGGAGTAGCCTGTCCTGAACTCCACCACACTCTTCAGAAAGCATTCTTGGCAATTGCCAGTCTGCTCCTAGACTCATCATAGCTGTTAGAACTGTGAGAAACCTTCACATCATCAGTCCTCCTTTTACTGAGGCTCAGGAGAATCAAACTCTTCTGTGTCTAGTTGCTGTGTTTGAGCAACTCAACAGCCTTATCTCGCTGCCTACCAGCGTAGTTTGTGGTTGTTCTTTTCTCTGTGGCTCTTCAATTAGGCCATCAGCTCCTTGAAAAGTAGAACTGTATCTTCTCTAAGATATGGTTAGGTTCCCAGTGGGCACCCAATGTATGTTGTTTATCCATTTTGGCAGACAATGTTAGAGCCTACTATATTAGAGTATGTTCTGTATATATGTACTAGTGCTGAAGATGTAGAAGATGAAAAAGACATACTATCTTCTTTTAAGAAGCTCATCGTCCATGAGGGCAGCTATAATAGATGTACAGAGACAATACATATAAGTACAAAGGAAGGAGAAAAAAATTTCATCAAGGGGTTCAGGAAACTTTTTTTTGGAGACGGAGTCTTGCTCTGTCGCCCAGGCTGGAATGCAGTGGCACGATCTCAGCTCACCGCAACCTCCGGTTCCCGGGTTCAAGCGATTCTCCTGCCTCAGCCTCCTGAGTAGCTGGGATTACAGGCACCCACCACCACACCTGGCTAATTTTTGTATTTTTAGTAGAGAAGGGGTTTCTTTCTTTCTTCCTTTTATTTTTTTTTTGAGATGGAGTTTCGTCTTGTTGCCCAGGCTGGAGTACAATGGTGCCATCTTGGCTCACCGCAACCTCCACCTACGGGGTTCAAGCGATTCTCCTGCCTCAGCCTCCCAAGTAGCTGGGATTACAGGCATGCGCCACCACGCCTGGCTGATTTTGTATTTTTGGTAGAGACAGGGTTTCTCTATGTTGGTCAGGCTGGTCTCGACTCCCAACCTCAGGTGATCCCCGCCGCCTCGGCCTCCCAAGGTGTTGGGTGCTGGGATTACAAGTGTGAGCCACGAAGTGTGGCCGAGATGGGGTTTCACCATATTGGTCAAGACCAACCTGACCTCAGGTGATTCAGCTGCCTCAGCCTTCCAAAGTGCTGGGATTACCGGCGTGAGCCACCGCACCTGGCCAGGGCTCAGAAAACTCTATGAAGGTAGAACTAGAGGTCGGCCTTATGAAAAAATTTCACCAGAGTAGTAGGACATGGAGGGACCTATCAATAGCAGCTTGAACAAACCGTTAGAGGAGGAGAGCACAAAGGTTGGATGAGGAATGGCCAAAGCCCCTGTGGCTGACACGGGTTGGTTGCAGATGGGCTATCTGAGGCTGAAAAAGGAAGACAATGTACAGGGCTTTGAGTGTGAGCCTTTGAATGTGCATGCAACAGTGCAGTAGTGCACTCTTCTACCATTTATTTGAGATAGAACCTGGCCAAGAACAAACACTTCATAAGTATATGTAGAAATTAGTAATAAATATGCTCCAGATCTACTGACTATGGTATCCAGAGGCAGTATATTATGTAACAGCATGGACTTTGGAGCCAGAACAGCTACATTTAGAGCCTAGCTTTGCCGGTTACAAGCTGTGCAACCTGGAAAAGGTTTTTAACCTCTTTGAACCTCAACCTTCATTTCTGTGAAATGTGGCTGATAGCAGTACCCACCTCATAGGCTTGTTAAGATTAAATTAACTGAGTTAGTATATGTGAGGCACTAACAATTTATAATAGAAACTGGTTCATAGTATTATATTTCTTTTCTTTTCTTTTTTGAGGCAGGGTCTCACTCTATCGCCCAGACTGGAGTGCAGTGGCAGAATCATAGCTCACTGCAGCCTCAGACTCCCTGTCTTGGGTGATCTTCCCACATCAGCCTCCCCAATACCTGAGACTACAGGCAAGTGCCACTCGTTTTTTTTGTGGCACGCTCCTGTAGAGACAGGGTTTTGCCATGTTGCCCAGACCGATCTTGAACTCCCAAACTCAAGCAATCCACCCACTCAGCTTCCCCAAGTGCTGGGATTACAGGTGTGAGCCACTGTACCTGGCCTTATATTTCTTAACTGTTTATATTATTACAATAATTGCTGAAATAATTGTATTTTGCTGTCACAATAGGAAAAAGTCTGTCTTCTCAAAAATGTCTCCTACTATACTGCCTTATTGTCTGAAATTCTCCTGTTAGGGTATCTTTAAAAATTCACAGATCTTTATTAAAATACATATGTAATTAGGAAGCCAACTCTAGGATATCGGTCAATAATTCTTTAGCAAGAATTCAGTTGCTCCTAACAGAGTCCAGAGGAAATGGGCTATATAATAAGTCAAAAGAAATAATATGGCCAGGTGTAGTGGCTCACGCCTGTAATCCCAGCACTTTGGGAGGCTGAGGCGGGTGGATCACCTGAGGTTGGGAGTTTGAGACCAGCCGGACCAACATGGAGAAACCCCGTCTCTACTAAAAATACAAAATTAGCTGGGCATAGTGGGGCATGCCTGTAATCCCAGCTACTCAGGAGGCTGAGGCAAGAGAGTTGTTTGAACCCAGGAGGTGGATGTTGCAGTGAGCCGAGATCACGCCATTGTACTCCAGCCTGGGCAACAAGAGTGAAACTCTGTCTCAAAAAAAAAAAAAAAAAAAAAAAAAAAATTAGTGCAGCTAGATACGCCACTTATCTGGAAAGGGGTACTTATGCTCAGACCCTAGCAATGTTTTATAAACCTTATATTCTGGCGAAGGCACTTCCACAAGTGTTTTATAATGTTTCATTTAAAAATAATAACTGTGAAAAACGTGCTGAAAAATGATACATACACAATTACAAATATTAAAAACATTGAAAATTACCAATATGTTATTATTTGCTATTGATTAATACATTTTTATGTAGGCTTTATAATACAGCTTCTTCTGTATCCTCTGTTTAATAGAAGAATAATTATCTTGAGATTGTAAGATGACCTGGGAAGCAGTTGCAAATGATGTTTCCAATCTTTGTTAATCCAAAATTTCTGGAGGTTGTGTAACTAAAACAACATACAGAAATAAATTGGATAATAAGGTTGCTAGAAGACTGCTACTGTCTTCCATAACTCTCAGTTGAAACATTTTATTTTCACTAAAACACCATTGTTCTTATTGACTTTATATTAAGTAACATTACATTTCTTAAACAGATGCCTATTAATTAAATATCACTTTTGACCAGAGGCAGTGGCTCACACCTGTAATCCCAGCACTTTGGGATGCTGAGATGGGTGGATCACAAGGCCAGGAGTTCAAGACCAGCCTGGCCAATATGGTGAAACCCCATCTGTACTAAAAATACAAAAATTAGCCAGGCATGGTAGCGTGTGCCTATAGTCCCACCTACTTGGATGGCTGAGGCAGGAAAATCGCTTGAACCCAGGAGGTGGAGGTTGCAGTGAGCCGAGATGGGGCCACTGCATTCCAGCCTGGGCAACAAGAGTGAACTTCTGTCTCAAAAAAGAAACAAATAAAATAAATAAAATAAATATCACCTTTATCACTTTCATTTGATAAAATTCTCTAAATGATGATTTCAAAAAGGTCTCTGCTGCTAAAAAATTTTAAAACTCATCTATCTGGAAAGTAGCTTTGAACTTGGAGATGGTATAAATGAGAGATGGAAAATATCTGATGGGGCTTGTATAATTGCTTATCAGAGACACATGGTTCTGCTCTCAAGCCCAAGGACTTTGGCTGAGTGAGTGCAGTAAGCTGGCATGACTTGGAGGTTGAGTCTCTTTTGTATCTCTGAATTGAACATTTGTGGTTTTAATTATTCCCCCAAAATTCTAGAAAGACAGTGACATATAGACCATATTATTTTACTGAGGCATACGTTTTAAAAATAATTCTGCACAAATGCATGAATCAGAAAAATGATACAATATTCCAAGACAAAAATTGAGGCATGAACTTGAATCATACTTGCCACCAGGATAAGGGTGGGATGTGGGCAGCAAAAAGTCACCCTAATGAGGGTGCCCAGCAGATGGATCACCCAGCTTTCATCAGCCTCTCAATTCTGCTTTATTCTCTGCTGGCCTTGCCTGCACTGTAACTCTTTTGTTTTGTGATAGAAACTCAAATTCTTTGTGAAAAATGGCCCTGGAGCTCCTTGTAGAAATGACTGATTCTACGGTCAGGGGCAGGAAATATACAAGATGAGATGGAACATATTGTATTGCCTGCAAGTAAGGCAGTGTTCAACAAAACAGACCAAAAAAAAAATCCCAAACCAAAAACTCCCTGGGTCCCCACGATATTGGGGGGTATGTCAAAGGGACACAGGGGCCAACTGAAAGAGCTTCCAGTGATAAAAGCTGAAACAATTTGAGATGCAAAATAAATAAAGCAATATTGAATCACAATCCAACATCTAAAGTAAATATCCATGAGTCCGTATGGACATAAGTGAATGACTAAGTCAATTAATAAATGGGGGAAGAAGGGTCAAATCTCCTGTGCAGAAAAAGTCCAAATAATTTATATACATACCCTGCCCTCAATGAGGGGGAGCTTAACTCCCCACTTCTTAAGTGTGACCAGCTCATAGCGACTTCTTTCCAAAGAGGACAGTTACAGAAAGGCAGAAAAAGACTAGCTTTGGAAAAATCTGTCAAGTGTAACTTTAGCTAGGTGATCAGAATCAGCATCAGCAGTGAGATATCAGGCTGATCGTTTGTGTCCTTAATATGATATGATAAAAATGGCACTTTACCTCTGGGATCTTCCTCCCTCAAACTCATAACCCTAGTCTAATTATGAGAAAAAGAGAAAATTCCTATAGGGGCACATCTTACATAATACCTCACCAGTATTTTCCAAAACGCCAACATCATCAGAAACAAGGAAGGTCTGGTATATTTTCACAGCTAAGAAGAGCCCAAGGAGATACAGCAATTAAATGTAATGTGGTTGCTAGGTGTGGTAGCTCATGCCTGTAATCCCAGCACATTGGGAGGCTGAGGCAGGAAGATTGCTGGCGTCCAGCAGTTTGAGACCAGCCTGGGCAACGTGGCAAAACCCTGTCTCTACTAAAGATGCAGAAATGAGCCGGGTGTGGTGGTATGTGCCTGTGGTCCCAACTACTCAGGAGACTGAGGTGGGAGGATTGCTTGAGCCTGGGAGGTCGAGGCTTCAGTGAGCTGTGATTGCACTAATGCACTCCAGCCTGGGTAACAGACTGAGACCTTGACTCCCTGTCTCAAATATGTGTGTGTGTGTGTGTGTGTGTGTGTGTGTGTGGAAAACATGATTTCCTAGGTGGGATTCTGGAATACAAAAAGGACATAAAGGACATTTGGTAAAAACTAAGAAAATCTAAATAAAGTATGGACTTTAGTTAATAATAATGTATCAGTATTGGCACATTAGTTGTAATGAAACCATACTAATGCAAGATGTTAATAGTAGGGGAAACTGAGCGTGTGGTGAGCGTAGGGGATACATGAAATTCTCCTTACTGTGCTCTCAATTATTTAATGAATAAAACTGTCCTAAAAGATAAAGTCTAATGAAATTAGATTTATGATCTGTGAAATTAGTAGAAGAAAACATAGGTGAAATGTTTTAGGACATTGGTCTGGGCAAAGAAGACCTCCAAAGCACAGACAACAATCCAGGTGAATTCTTGGAGCTAAAAACCAAAAGAGAACAAAACAAAGGAAAAAAAAAAAAGGCACAAATAACAAAAGCAAAAATAGACAAATGGATTATATCAAATGAAAAGCTTCTGCACAGCAATGGAAACAATCAACAGAGTGAAGAGACAATCTGTAGAATAGGAGAAAATATTTGCAAAGTATTCATCTGACAAGGGATTAATAGCCAGTTTATACAAAGAACTCAACTCAACAACAAAAAAGCCATCTGATTAAAAAAATGGGCAAATGAGCTGAATAGACATCTCTCAAAAGAAGACATGCAAACAGCCAACAGGTATATGAAAAAATGCTCAACATTACTTAGGGAAATGTAAATCAAAACCACAATGAGATATCATCTAATTGCCTTTAGAATGGCCATGTAATCCCAGCTGTTTGGGAGGCCGAGGCAGGTGGATCATGAGGTCAAGAGATTGAGACCATCCTGGCCAAGATGGTGAAACCCCATCTCTACTAAAAATACACAGATTAGCTGGGTGTGGTGGCACGTGCCTGTAGTCCCAGCTACTTGGGGAGGCTGAGGCAGGAGAACTGCTTGAACCCAGGAGGTGGAGGTTGTGGTGAGCCACCGCACTCCAGCCTGGCGACAGAGTGAGACTCCATCTAAAAAAAAAAAGAAAATGCTGGCAAGGATGCATAGAAAAAGGAACTCCTTGTTCCCACTACTAGTGGGAATGCAAGTTAGTAAAGCCATTATTGAAAACAATATGGAGATTCCTCAAAAATTCCAAAACAGAACTACCATATAACCAGCAATTACACTCCTGGGGGTACATCCAAAGGAAAGGAAATCAGTGTGTCAGAGAGTCATCTGCACTCCCATGTTTATTGCTGCACTATTGTCAATAGCCAAGATATGGAATCAACCTAAGTGTCCACCAGATTAATGGATAAAGAATATACTATAATATAATATATATATTGTATATGTAACATATATAATATATAACATATATAATATATTATAATATATACTATATATAACATAGCATAATATATATAATATGGTATATATTATATATGTTATATAATTATATAAATAATATATATTATATATAATATGCTATATATTATATAATATATTATGTTATATTATATTATTATGTTATATAATATAATATAATATATTATATTATTGTTATATAATATAATATTATATTATATATGTTATATAATATATAGCATATTATATATATAACATATATAATATGCTATAATATACAATAGAATACTACTTAACTGCAAAAAGAACAAAGTTCTGTCATTCATGGCAACATGAATGAGCTTGGAGGACATTATGTTAAGTGAAATAAACCAGGCACAGAAAGATAAAGACCATATGTTCTCACTTATATGTGGGAGCTAAAAAAGTTGATCACATGGAAATAGAGTAGAATAAAAGTTACTAGAGGTGGGGAAGGGTAAGGGGAAAGAGAGCGTAGTCAGAGATTGGTTAATGGATATAAAATTACAGCTGGACAGGAAAAATAAGTTCTAGTGTTTTATAGCACTGTAGAATGACTATAATTAGTAATAATTTATTTTATATTTTGAAATACTTAAACAGATTCTTAAAAAATTAAAATTAAAATTTTAATTTTTTTTTTTTTTTTTGAGATGGAGTTTCGCTCTTGTCACCCAGGCTGGAGTGCGATGGCGTGATCTCAGCTCACTGCAACCTCCACCTCCCAGGTTCAAGTGATTCTCCTGCCTCAGCCTCCCAAGTAGCTGGGATTATGGGGGCCCACCATGAGGCCCAACTAATTTTTGTATTTTTAATAGAGACGGGGTTTCACCCATTGGCCAGGCTGTTCTTGAACTCCTGACCTCAGGTGATCCACCTGCCTTGGCCTCCCAGAATGCTGGAATTACAGGCGTGAGCCACCATGAAGAGCAGATTTTTGAATGTTCCCAACACAAAGAGAGTTAATACTTACTAGTTTCTTATTAACTTTCATCATGTGTAGTGGCTTTTTTCTGAGTATGTTTCCTTTCTGATTTGTCACATCAGGAGAAGGAAAGATTTTTCCTCTACCCTCTTAGGTTCTCTGATGGAGACCTGTGAATTAAATTGACAAAAGACAGATAAGCAAGAAAAATGTGACTCAAAGAGGCTGTTAGAATTTCGGGTTTATATACCATCCTAATAGAAGAAAGGGAGTGGGAGACTGGGCACTTAGGGAAGAACAAAGGACCTTCAGGAAAGGTAAGTTGGCCCTTAGGAGAATAGATGAGAGATATGATACTTTTGTGACAATGTCTATTCAGTTGATTTCTTATCCTGGTGCTGGACTTCTCTCTGGCGATAAGAGTCAATCTTTACTGATTGTGAAATTCCTGGAGAGGAGATTTATGACAGATGAATTCTTTTTTTTTTTTGAGATGGAGTTTCACTCTTGTTGCTCAGGCTGGAGTGCAGTGGGGTGATCTCGGCTCACTGCAACCTCTGCCTCTGGGGTTCAAGTGAGTCTCCTGCCTCAGCCTCCAGAATAGCTGGGATTACAGGTGCCTGCCACTACGCCCAGTTACTTTTTTTTTTTTTTTTTGGTATTTTTAGTATAGACGAGGTTTCACCATGTTGGTTGGCTGGTCTCAAACTCCTGACCTCAGGTGATCCACTTGCCTCGGCTTCCCAGAGTGTTGGGATTACAGGCGTGAGCCAACGGGCCTGGCCGACAGATGAATTCTTTTGGAAGGCTCTGCTTTTAGTCAGAGAAGGGGCATTTAGAAAAAATAAAATTAAACAAAAAAACTTTTCACAGGGAGTCTTCAGTGGAATGCTGGGTCTCCCAATGTCACCAACACAGCCTGTGTTTACTGTGGTCAGGGAGACGCCACTTAGACACAGCCCTGACGATGTCTCCAGCAGGGGTGGCACGGTGGAAATAGAGAAGCGGAAATTTCATTTAAGGCGTGTCTTTGCTGTGTGGAGGCTTAATTGGGATTGGGTGAGGATCATGATACCACTGTCCAGGACTGGTGGAAACTGTGAGGTGAGGATTCTGAGGTGAGGGGCTCAGACATGTTGGGGCACACACTGTCTGTTTTCTGTTTTCCATGGAAGAGTTAATGAGTCTTCGGGAAGTTCCTGTCGTGGACAATCACGACAGTTACCACTAGAGTCTGCAGGAATGGGAAAATAGTGCTAGCGAAGACGATGAAACAGTCAAGTCATGTTAATGTGAGTTGGGGGTTTGTCGGAGGTGTGGTGGGGTCATTTGAGTCCTCACCATCCAAAACTAAATGCTTAGAGAACTTTAGTTCTCAGATTTCTTGCAAGACTAAAAGAAAAAAGATCAATATACGGTAAACAAAAATGGATCCCTGCTTGCCACACTGCTGCGACTTTCTCTTTTACCTTAATCATCCATCATGGCTGCCCTTCCATGTCCTACAGCCAGGCTGAGGTCATTCCTTTTAATGGGAGAATCACTGCAAAACTCCAACATCCAGGTTGCTTTGTGGCTGGTGGCCCTATCTTCTGATTGCTTAGTGGGGACGGAACTGGCAAGGGGACAGGTTCTTAGGCCATCACTTCCACTGTTTTATTTTTACTTTAAAGCAAAACAAATAACCCTCTCCCAGATTCTTAATGGCAATTTTCTCAAGGGAAGGAAAGGTCAATCTATCCAAATCTCTCCTGTCAGTCTGCACTTGGCTTTTGGGAGAGCAGCTCCCTCACTGCTTTGTCCCTATGAAGCTGGCTGGGTCCCCTCTGCAGGTTTGGGAGCACAGGATGAGAGTGTCAGAGGGTTTAGAGACTCAGAAGATCAAGGTCACTTGGCCAATACCATGAAAGTCATCAGCCTGGCTGAAGAGTCATTGGAGGAATATAGTTTTGAAGACACACTCCCTCCTAAGGAGTGACTGCCTAGGGGTTGAAATCCTCCCTGCTATGCAAGGCAGTTTCTGAGCAATATTTTTATCTATATATTTTTTTAAATATACATGGAGTATCCTTTCCTTATGACTGCTCTCCGGTCACCCTGATGTGTGTGTTCTGCAGCCTGGGTGTAATTCTCCCTCCCTTCCTGACAAGGGAGCCTGGGATGTGCCCCAGAGTTTTCTGGAAAGTTCAAGACCTTTTTGGCTGGGCATGGTGGCTCACACCTGTAATCTCAGCACTTTGGGAGGCCAAGGCGGGCAGATCACCTGAGGTCAGGGGTTTAAGACCAGCCTGGCCAACATGGCGAAACCCCGTCTCTAATAAAAATACAAAAATTAGTCGGGCATGGTGGTGGGCACAGGCAATCTCAGCTACTTGGGAGGCTGAGGCAGCAGAATCGCTTGAACCCAGGAGGCGGAGGTTGCAGTGAGCCCAGATTGAGCCACTGCACTCCAGCCTGGGTGACAGAGCGAGACTCAGTCTAAAAACAAAAACAAAAACAAAACAAAACAAAAAACCCAACAGACCTTTTAAGTCTAGCTACCAGGCCCCATTGCTTTTCCTAAATTGCCTTAGAACACCAAGCCCTCTGGCCTGCCCACCCTCAGCCCTGTTCTTCCCTCCCCTTAGCCCTTGGCACCCTTAAACCTTTTTCCACTCGCTCTTTCTTTCTTTCTTTCTTTCTTTTTAAAAACAGGAACACAGTATCTCTCCAAAGCAGGCATTGCGTGGCCTGTAGCAGCAGCCATTACAAAGAGAACAAGTAATTTCTTAGTCTTTCAGCACTGCAGTGCCTCTGGTTTTTTGTGAGTGGCCAGTGCACCTGTTGTGATAAGCAGTACTCCCTTCTCAAGCAATTTGAAAAGAGGGCAAGCCCTGCACCCCACTCCCGCCCCCTTTCTTTTAAGTGGATGTTAATAATTTAAGGGGGATGGGGAGAGAAGGCCCGTTTCCGGATGGATCCTTTAGCTGACACTCTCAAGGCTCACTGAGGCTGCTAAGAGAGGAGAGTGCAGCCCTTGCTGGCTTCATCAGGGGCTGTGCTGGGCCAGGCTCAAGGAGACAGGCTAGATGGAAGTTGGCTACCGTTTGGGTACTGAGGCTTTCCTTTCCTTGTTCTCTGTGGGTTGTTTTGGTTTATTTGTTCCATGGTTCTCTGAGCTTCTTTGTTTGACCCTGGCTGGTAAGGAGCCTGGAGGCTTTGGTGAAAAGAAGCTTCTCCCAGCAAAACAAATTTTGGCATAAGGAGAATAAAAGGCTTCCATTTTTCCTAGGGTGGGTGGGTGGGAGGCATCCATGTGGCCTCTTCTGTTTTTTTCTTTTCTTTTCTTTTTTTCTTTTCTAAAGTCTGTTAATCTCAAGCTGGCAAAATGTGTTAGGCTGACAGGCTGGAGAGTGGAAATTCTCTGTTTGGCCCTGGACAAGTGGCCCTGTGCCCTGTCATGGATAACACCATGTCTCAGGGGAAGAGGGGTCCAACATTCTGTGCATGGAGCTGCGGTGAAGCCACCTACACCCTCCCCTGCTTTGCTCTAGCTAAGACAGGGGAGCCCTCTCTGTGAGCCTGAAGTTTCTCTAGGGTGCTGTGGCTGGCAGGTCTCCTGTGTGGAACGCCTGGGAGGTGTGTGTGTGTGTGAGGCCTGGAAGGGGAAGGCCTGGCCTGAGAGGGGACTAGGGCATGGCACCCTCGATATGCCACTTTGGCAGAAGAATTGAGTTGGAGGGATTGAAAAAAAAAAATCTTTAGGTCGAGCGTTGTGGCTTACATCTGTAATCCCAGCACTTTGAGAGGCTGAGGCAGAAAGATGGCTTGAGGCCAGGAGTTTGAGACCAGCCTGGGCAACATAGTGAGACCCTGTCTCTATTTAAAAAAAAGAAAGAAAGAAAAAAATCTAAAAAAAAAAATTAAAATTAATTATTCTTCTAATTTTTCTTTTAACAGATGGGGCTTGCTATGTTGCCTAGGCTAGTCTTGAATTTCTGGCCTCAAATGATCCTCCTGCCTCAGCTTCCCAAAGTGCTGGGATTACAGGTGTGAGCCACTGTGCCCAGCCGGTAAACCCCAAATTCTAACCACCCCTGTGAGTTGCTCCTCACTGGATGCTCTCACGTGTAAGAAAGATGCACAGACTCACAAACTCCTGTTGGTTTTTCTCTTGTGAATCTGTCTTTTATCAGCTTAGTTTACAGGGTACCAGTCAATAACCTAGGAGGGTAGAGGTAAAAAGGTTTTCTTCCCCTACACCTGTGTACTTATCAAAACCTCTCTGTAGCTTGGGAAGGCTTTGAGAACACCAGACAGCAGACAGCACAGCCTCTGGCTCCCAGTAGCCTGCCAGAAACATTTGGTGAGGCTGGGCGACGTGGCTCATGCCTGTAATCCCAGCACTTTGGGAGGCCAAGGTGGATGGATCACCTGAGTTTGAGACCAGCCTGGCCAACATAGTGAAACCCTGTCTGTACTAAAAATACAAAAATTAGTTGGACATGGTGGCAGGCACCTGTAGTCCCAGCTACTCAGTAGGCTGAGGCAAGACAATTGCTTGAACCCAGGAGGTGGAGGTTGCAGTGAGCCAAGATCACACCACTGCTCTCCAGCCTAGGTGACAGAGCAAGACTCTGTCTCATAAAAAACACCAAAACCAAAAAACAACCCCAAAATATTTGGGTGAATAAATAACAGAATATTTTACTCTGAGTGGTGCCTTTAAATACAAGTGGTCCTAACCAATTTGTGTATTAGTCTCTCAGGGCTTCAGCTGAGATCTGTAGAGTGGGTGATGGGGTTTTGGAGGAGAGGAAAGGGCATTTTGGAGGGAGGGGTTGAGTCTCTGTGTGCAGGTCTTGCATTGTTGATTTAAGATGGGGTGTGGGGCTAGGTTGTATGCCTATTTAATGTATTAGTAATTCGTCAGGCACACCTAACTTTGTGATTCTAGGTGTGTCTCTTCTAACCCACTCACTGGGCCAACCAGGGGCCAATCAGGCCTTTTTCTTATCTGGTACTGGCACCAGGGAATTGTAAGGCTTTAAAGCCAAGTGCTAAGTTTCCAGGTTTGGGCCACTGGGCTACCTCTGAGAGGCTGTAATTTGAATCTTATTCCTGATCTGCTACGGGTTCTGCCCCTGGCCATTCCCAGAAGGTAAACTTTCATCTTCTGCTGACTTTTCCTTCTGTTTTCATCCCGTTCAACTGCCCGCCAGTGCCAGCTCCTAGATAATGCCTGCTTTCAGATGTTTTGAAGAATGGGACTTGGACTGGGCTTTCTCCTCTCCTGCCCCAATTGATATGCAATCAGTTGATGTATTATTAAAGAATTTTACAGCTGCAAGGGGTTGGAGATCATCTTAAAGGGAGATTTCTGGGGTTAAACGTTGACCTGGTACTTATTTCAAAGAATACACATCATTATTTCTAAATGGCTCTTGCATTTTACAAGAAAATGAAACTGTACAGTGGTTATTGTGGAAGAGGATGTTCTCTTCTCTTCCAAGTGCTTGGGGTGGATTACCTGTCCTCGGATGACAGTGTAGGGTCTTTCTGTTTGATAGCATCCAGCTGTGGGGAAACCAGGGACATCTTATCTTGGGATTGGGAGGTGGTTGTAAGCCGTCACACCAGGGAATTTAATATACTAAATGAAAGAGCAAGAAGGTGGTATCTTTCAATTCCCTTTTATGCCCACTGATTAGGTCAGAGAGCCTCAGCTTGGTCCTAAAATGTCTTGAACACTTCTCTAACACCAATTCTTCTTCTCCTTTTCTATCATCTTCCTCATCTTCTTCCTTATCATCGTTTTTTGGGTAAGTAAAGAGGGAGCAATTCCCAGGCTCTCAGCCTTCAGGAGCTTGCTGGAATCTAGAACATTTTCTCCATTGTATTTATTTGTCTGGCTGCCTTGTGTTTATGGCAAGTGACATTGGTTTTCCCTTCACCATTAGTGGTCAAAATTTGTACTCAGTATCAGGGTATTTAAATATAAAATGTGAATTGATTTAAAAATGAAAGTGGCAGGTAGAATTTAATGTGGCACATGTTTTGAGGGTAGTATGTGGGTGACTGTTGTTCCTTTTTTGTTCCCAATTCTAGTATCCTCTTGCCCATTCACCTGTCATTTTTTGAGGGAATTTCATATCAGTGTCTTCTCTTTTGTTCTTATCTTCTTCACCACCACCAACTTCTGCTGCTGGGAGATTTCTGTTTTTGTTTGTTTTTTTTTTTTTTTTTTTGAGATTCGATCTCCCTCTGCCACCCAGGCTGGAGTGCAGTGGTGAAATCATAGCTCTCTGCAGCCTCGTCCTCCTGGGCTCAAGGGATCCTCCTACCTCAGCCTCCCAAGTAGCTGGGACCACAGGTGTGCCCCACCATGCCCAGCTAATTTCTTATTTTTTGTAGAGATGTGGTTCTCCCTATGTTACCCAGGCTGATCTCGAACTCCTGGCTTCAAGCAGTCCTCCCGCCTTGGCCTCCCAAAGCTGTGGATTACAGATGTGAACCACCTCTCCTTTGCAGCCCATGACCACTCTTCCTCTGTATTGCCATGATTGTCCAGGTGAGCATCAGGGACAGGAATATCAGCAGAGGCAGGCATGTATCTTGCTTGTCTGGACACTTTTTTGTTTTTATGTTTTTCTGAGACAGAGCTTTGCTCTTGTTGCCTAGGCTAGAGTGCAATGGCATGATCTCAGCTCACTGCAACCTCTGCCTCCGGGTTCAAGTGATTCTCCTGCCTCAGCCTCCCGAGTAGTTGGGATTATAGGTGCCTGTCACCATGCCCAGGTAATAATTTTTTGTATTTTTAGTAGAGATGGGTGTCACCTTGTTGGCCAGGCTGGCCTTGAACTCCTGACCTCAGGTGATCCATCCACCTCGGCCTCCCAAAATGCTGGGATTACAGGTGTGAGCCACTGTGCCCGGCCATCTGAACACTTTTAATGTTTGATTTTGCGCTTCCCCTTGGGTGTGGAGCTCCTGTGCTTAACTTCTGGGCTTACTGTCTTAAATCCTCTCCTGGATTGCCTGGCCTTACAGAGTTGTGTCCTGTTTAACCCATCTCTACATCTCGCATGGAGCCTGGGCCATTGTGAGCGCACAGGAGGTCCTTAATATTGGTTGTAAACTGATCACTGTGGCATTTTAGCAATTGTCAGGTTCATTTGGTTAATATTGGCAGCCCTGGCAATTAAAAGACAGGTAGAGGTTACACAGCCCATCCTCCACAGCCTCATGGTAAGGTTGAAAGCCAAGTGTTAGACCAAACGTTGATTTGCAGGTTCCTGTAGGTTGGTGAAGTGGCACTCGTTGTCCTCAGGCACAGGGACATGCACACTGCATCACAGATTTATTCTGAAGTGACATTGTTGCCCTGTCTGGGAATCAGGTGACAATGTTCCCTGTGAATATGGTCGCATAGGCCTCAGCAGGGTTGAAGGCGCACTATATTGCTTTTACAATGTTAAGGTTAAGACTTACAGGATTCTTATGCCTTATTCATATAGGGTGATAGTACCTGAGCAATTTTTCTCTCGAC
This sequence comes from Ateles fusciceps, assembly GCA_036589455.1. Lineage (NCBI taxonomy): Eukaryota > Metazoa > Chordata > Mammalia > Primates > Atelidae > Ateles > Ateles fusciceps. Next base: position 4,112,244 of record JAZHEH010000093.1, read on the forward strand.
CATATATTTCACTCCAACCACTTTACCAAAAGAAGAACAAAGTGTAACTTTAATGCTAATAGTAAACCCTATGATGTGGATTTTCTTTTCTTTTCTTTTTTTTTTTTTTTTGAGATGGAGTCTTGCTCTGTCACCCAGAAGTGCAGTGGTACGATCTCAGCTCACTGCAACAACTGCCTCCTGGGTTCAAGTGATTCTCATGCCTCAGCCTCCTGTGTACCTGGGATTACAGGCACGCGCTACCATGCCCAGCTAATTTTTATATTTTTAGTAGAGATGGGGTTTCATCATGTTGGCCAGGCTGGTCTCGAACTCCTGATCTCAAGTGAGCCGCCCCTCCTCGGTCTTCTAAAGTGCTGAGTTTACAGGTGTGAGCCACTGCGCCCAGCCTCTTCATTGGGTTTTTAAAAATGTACTCTTGTAGCACCTTTGGGGGGATTTGTGATTGGTAAAGATCAAATGGTAACTATCTCTAGGGCACAGTTTGTAATTCACACACAGACACTATCACACTGTTAACACTGAAGTATTTTAGAGCAAATTACTACACAGGCAATGTAAGATTTATGGAACTGAAGAATGTTGTTGGCAGAGGCAGATGCCTATGTTTTATTTTTATTTTATTTATTTATTTATTTATTTATTTTTGAGACTGAGTCTTACTCTGTCACGGAGGCTGGAGTGCAGTGGCATGATCTCGGCTCACTGCAACCTCTGCCTCCCGGGTTCAAGCGATTCTCCTGACTCAACCTCCCGAGTAGCTGGGATTGCAGGCATGCAACACCACGCTCAGCTAATTTTTGTATTTTCAGTAGCGACGGGGTTTCACTATGTTGGTCAGGCTAGTCTTGAACTCCAGGTGATCCACCCACCTCAGCCTCCCAAAGCGCTGGGATTACAGGTGTGAGCCATCACACCCGGCCAGATGCCTATGTTTTAATTGCAGCTTTGCCTCCCTCAAAGGGGCTTTGTTTCTTCACAAGAATTACTAAGATTACTTCTGCCAGCCCAGCCAGTTACACATGGGTTCTCCCTATCAGTTTCTTGGGAAATTTCCTTATCTGTGAAATGGGAATAGTAAGCTTACTTAAATAATAGGTTTTCTTCTTACCTTGAGGAGCTCATGAGAAGATGTGTGTTAACTTGCCTTGTGAACGGTAAAAAGGCATTCTAATGCAGGTTATTTTCATTGTTATTACCAGGAAGACCCAAATAGAAGCCAAGATCAGGGGAACTGCTTCTTCTCTGGGATGAGAACTAAATAACCTGTACCTGTTCAAATTAGGAGCCAACTGAAGTCCTGTCTTCCCTTCCCTTCAGTGGTGTTGAGTTAGGTATGAGAAAGTAATCCCAGCACTTTGGGAGGCTGAGGTGGCTGGATCACCTGAGGTCAGGAGTTTGAGACCAGCCTGAACAACGTGGAGAAATCCCGTCTCTACTAAAAATATGAAATTAGCCAGATGTGGCGGTGCATGCCTGTAATCCCAGATACTTAAGAGGCTGAGGCAGGAGAATCACTTGAACCTGCGTGGCGGAGGTTGCGGTGAGCTGAGATTGCGCCATTGCACTCCAGCCTGGGCAACAAGAGTGAAACACCATCGTCTCAAACAAAGAAACATTAAAAAAAAATTTTAAAAAGTAACCAGAAATCAAACATTTTCTGGTTCAGATGAAAACCTCTGTTCTGCTTTGAACTTTTATGTATACTTCCAAGGCTTAATAGGGTACTAGTATTATGAAGCATAGAGAAGAGATTATGAATTAACACTAGTGTTGAAGATATGGATGGTTGGTTTGTCAAGAGTAAGGTCGTAACTCTGTAATCTGCTTCAGTCTGAGAGTTGGACTGATCCCATTTGGCTTACCTGATACCAGTGTGCTACTCTTTTCCTGCCTTTATATATTTCTCCCCACGTTGCTTGACTTAAGAAAATACGCATTTGCCTGCTACACATGACTAGTGACTCTTCTATTGAATCAGATGCTCATGAAGAAACAAAGAGGGAGTGAATGGGGGAGAGATGGAACACACTATATTTCTTTGAGAGCAGTGCTTATTTTCTTGGCTGGCAAATGCTTTTTTCTCACCTTTTGACACAATCCTAATGGTCCTATTAAAATGCATTTAGCCTTCTCTCTCTTCTCCATCTGCTAGCACTCTGTGTCATTTGGTGGACGGCAGGCAGGTTTTAAGTTCCGAAAAGCAGAGAACAGGCTAAGTATTGGAACGGGATCATATGTCTCCTGTCTTATTTTCAAAGACACACCCCTCTGCCCCCCCTGGTTTTATTGCTAAGTGTTGAGTTGCAGCTGGATGAGGAGAGGGTAGGACAGCAGGGAGATGTCTTTGCCTCTGAGGATTGTGCGATACTGAGGAGGGTTTTCCAAGGAGTTCAAGGAGTCTCTTTCATTAGGAATCTTTAGAAGCAAAACATTCTGATGCCGTTATTTTTGGAAATTCCAGTTTGGGCTTGTTTAGATGAGTCCCAACATGCCTTCCATTTCTTTGAGTGGGTGATTTTTGCTGCTGTACTTTGGGTTCAAGTTCACAAATAATGTGAACGTGCCTCAGCCTCCTACAGACTTTCTGCCGACAACAAGAGCTGGAAAGAGCTGAGGCAGTTGTGTATTAAGGTCAAATATAGCTCGTGTTCAGTGAACATGAACTGTGTTTGCTCAGGGTCTTTGGATGAGCTCTTTGCCTAATGGGGAGCAGTGGCAGCAGCAGCTGGGGTGGGTAAGTGATACTGTGCTGCAGAGCCTCTGAAATTCCCTGATCCATCACCGGCAGTGACATTCAATCCCTTCCAGGAAAAAACGTGAGCCCACCACAGCTGGCCAGAGGGAGCTTTCTCTTCTGGGCAGGGTGGGCTGCGGTCTTTAGAGGCTGAGTATAGCAGCCTGTGGAGAGCTTCGTGTGCTCCTGGGCAGCAAGGACTGGTCAAGTGTCCTTCTTTCCCTTGCAGGGAGCTTCGGGAATGGAGCCCAGTTTTTAACTCAGGGATTTGGGAAGAGGTTTGGGATACTCAGAAAATGCCCATCATGTCGGGCTCCTGAGCAGAGCTGGAGGAAGAACCTTTTGAGAGATGGCTGGTCCCGGGAGTATGGACGGGGCGAGGTTTCTAGATCAGAGATGGGGCTGGGGCGTGGAAAGCTGGTGGGCTGACCTGCCTCAGGATACAGGCTAACACACGGCCCTCCCTGATGTGGTGTTCTGGAGCTCTATTTTCCCCTCCCTCCCTTCCTTCCTTCCTTTTGCTCTTGTTGTCCAGGCTGGAATGCAGTGGTGTGATCTCGGCTCACCGCAAGCTCTGCTTCCTGGGTTCAAGTGATTCTCATTCTCCTGCTTCAGCCTCCTGAATAGCTGGGATTACAGGCATGCGCCACCACGCCCAGCTAATTTTGTATTTTTAGTAGAGACGGGGTTTCTCCATGTTGGTCAGGCTGATTTCAAACTCCCAACCTCAGGTGATCCGCCCGCCTCGGCCTCCCAAAGTGCTGGGATTACAGGCGTGAGCTGCCGCGCCTGGCCTCGAGCTCTTTTTCAATGTAGCTGTAGTCAACATAAAGCTAAGGTTCCATGTCCCCAGTAGCGCTGGACACCAGGATTGCTCAACCTTGGTGGTGATATTGACGTTTGGGTTAGAGAATTCATAGTGGTAGGGTGGAGGGTTGGCGGTCCTGTTCGTTGTAGGATGTTTAGCAGCATTCTTGGCTCTACCCCCTGCATGCTGGTAGCACTCCCATTCCACTGTTAAAACCAAAAATATTTCCAGATGTTGCCAAACACCCCCCCTGGTGGGGCAAAACTGCCCCCAATTGAAAAGCACCGCATTTTGCAGAAAACAAAACACACGGCTCTCTTCCCCACCCCCTACCTATGAATTTATATGTACTATTTAGGAAGAGAGCAGGTGGGAAGTCAGATAATGTTTTTAATATTTGAATACCAGGCTGCTTTATTAGATTGAGGCTTACGAAACTGTCATTCTTTTTGGACGTCAACATGGTTGAATAAGGGCAATTTTGTATGGCTCAACCTAATACCAGCCCATGAAATCAGATTTGTACAAACCTCAGTCACAAGGGGCCTCAGGACAAGGTCATGACCTATGCTGTTTATTAAACACCTCGAGAAGCCTCCTCTGCAAGGAATTGCATTATTTAAGACGGGTGGGTGGGGTGAGGAGAGGGATTGCTGGAGCCAGTCAGAGAATGGAGCCAAAAGCATTGAAGAATATGGAAGAGGAGGGGGACAGGGATAGTTTTACATGTCCCTGGCTGTGGGAAAGGAAGATTGCAATCCCACTGGGATCATATAGCAGGAGGATCATTCAGGAGGGAAAGAGGGGAGAGGAGACCAAGAGATGCAAAAGGACTAGGGGAAAAAGGAGCTGGCTGAGGGAGATGGGCTCCAGGAGTCTTAGAGCAAAAATGAACTCTCGACTTACCTTCTTCCCTTTATGATTTAAGAGGCAGAGGTTGGCCGGGTGCCATGGCTCATGCCTGTAATCCCAGCACTTTGGGAGGCTGAGGCGGGCGGATCACCTGAGGTCAGGAGTTCAAGACCAGCCTGGCCAACATGGTGAAACCCCGTCTCTACTGAAAATATAAAAATTAGCTCGGCATGGTGGTGTGCACCTGTAATTCCAGCTACTTGGGAGGCTGAGGCAGGAGAATTGCTGGAACCTGGGAGGCGGAGCGGAGGCTGCAACGAGCCAAGATCTTGCCACTGCACTCCAGCCTGGACAACAGAGCGAGACTCTGTCTCAAAAATAAATAAATAAACAAAAGAGGCAGAGGTTAAATACAGGTATGAATCTAGGGGCAACTGGAGACTTGCCCCGGGAGTTTGGGAACAACCTGAGTGTGGTGTAGTTTTGGAGAGAAGAGAGGAGCTGGGGCTGGGCCCTGGGCATCTTCCCTTGCTGGCCTGACCTCTCAGGAGCCTGCCCTCTGGCTCGGTAGATGTTAAGCCCCCTTGAGCAGGTGTGGGGACACCTCCTCTCAGCCATGGCACCAACCTCTTTGCTTGTTGACTCCTTTGTGTTCCTAATTTTTTGTATATTACCATCATGGTACCGCTAAGACAAGTTCCTCAAAAAAGTGTCCTTGATGTTTTTCCTTCTCTCCTGTTCTTTCATCCTTGCCTCTCTGGCATGTCTCAATACGCCCTTTCAAATATTGATGCACTAAAACCTGTTTTCCCATTTTGTTACAAAATTCTTTGCAATTTGATCAGCTAGGGGTCTTGTTTGGGGCAAGAAGGATGATCAGGCTGTGGCAGCCTGGGAGACTGGCTCTGGTGAGGTGCAGTCCTTGACGACTACATAAGGAATGTGATGGTTCCGATAAATAGGGCCAGTCCCAGTTTGGGAATCTCATGAATTCATAGGCCGAGCAGATCTCAGAGATGCTCCATTCTGCAGCCCCATTTCACAGGTGAATCAATCCAGGCCCACAACAACCTCCTGACTCGCTCACATCACACAGTTAGTAGCAACGTTTAAGTCTTTTGGCCTAAGCCCATGCTCTTTCCCCTGAATTACCCCAGTATGATGTGGTGTGGTTAAGGATGGAGAAAGTCCAAGGTCCCTGAGTCAGGAGTTTTAGCTCCAATGTAAAGGAAAGGGCAGATGACTGCTGCTGTTACTTTTCTTTGGGAGTTTGGTGCAGTGCATTCAGTGGGCACGGGATGCAGGCTGGTCCAATGCCTGCCTGGGGGGAGTGACTCAGTAGTAGGCTGCCCGCTCCAGCCAGGAGCTCATTCACAGGGCTGCGTTCATTTGCAAACCAGGCAACACGGATCCATGATAGCTTCCTGCGGTCTCTGGCTCAGACTCAGTAAATATCTGCAGCATTTAGGTGGGAGGGAGGAAGCAAAGAAGAAAGATACTCAGAGGGCGGTTCCTCCTGACTCATTTGCAGTGTGAGTGGTTCCCTAGAACGCACTTTGTATTTGGGTCGGTTTCCTTGACCCCTGGTCAGAGAGCCAAAACTCAAGGAGAAGCATTCATGCAGATCCTTATGCTCAGCTGCAGATTTACCAGGAAGCTGATGAAACACGCTTTGGGACCTTTCACTTGTATGGGCCTCTTTCAAGTTCCCACAACTAATTTGTATGTATAATTTTGCAAATGCTTTGCATTTTAAAAACTGTAGATTCTTCTGGTCTTGCAAAATGTGGACTTGCTTCAGAAACCACAGCACATGATAGACTGATATCTTACATGATTTCACTAAACTGACTGGGAAAAGGCACCAGGGTCAGGAGTGCCCTCAGGAACAGGTGAATGGATGAATTAGAATAAGTGTATCAGAAACTGCCTTTCCACATAGGACTCTCTCACCCCAGCCCTGTTGAAACCAATATCAGCTCTGGCAAAGGAGGCTGTGAGAGCTCACTTGAATTTGGTTTCTTTTTTTTTTTCTCCCCTTCTTTCAATAGTGACATGGAGCGAAGGGTCATAGTTGAATGGGGCATCCAGGAGCAGGCCTTAGGAAGAGGCTTTAGGCTCTGCTGAGGCCTTCGAGGATGACTGAAGGAAGCCTTGAAGGCTCCTCAAGCTAGAAACCAGCAAAGGGCCAGTGCAGTGGCTCACACCTGTAATCCTAGCCCTTTGGGAGGCCAAGATGGGCAGATTGCTTGAGCTCAGGAGTTCGAGACCAGCCTGGGTAACACAGTGAAACCCCATCTCTACTAAAATACAAAAAAATTAGCTGGGTGTGGTGGCGTGTGCCTGTAGTCCCAGCTGCTTGGGAGGCTGAGGCAGGAGAATTTCTTGATCCCAGGAGGTGGAGATGGCAGTGAGCTAAGATCGCGCCACTGCACTCCAGCCTTGGTGACAGAGTGAGAAAAAAAAAAAAAACCAGCAAAGGCTGGGATGTTGTCACATAAGCTCAGGGTGGAGACTTTACCTTACCTTGTCCTGTGTTCAAGGTGCACAGGGTCGCAGGTTTCAATTGTCTTCTAGGGTAACGAGGGGCCACTCTAGGGTTGCTTGAGAGCTTTTCTTCCATTCATCCTCTCTTTCCCCTGCTCCCTCATTTGTGTGTGTGTAATTACAGTGACCAGCCTGCTGGCCTGTTTACAAGGGGAGGAAGTTCCTCCTCCACCGCTTTTGTGGTAGCTTTAAGTGGACACTCTATTCTTCTGTGCTTCCTGCCTTGAAAGTGCTGACCAGGGTCACTCACAGGGCTGTTAAGCAGCTGCCGCGCCTCACCCTGGCAGCAAACAAGGCCATTCCAGGCCCATCCATCAGCGTGGCTCGACAAGTGCTTTGGGACTTGCCTGGGTGAAAGATGGGAAGTGAGTGGGGGCGTGGCCCTGATGCGCCTCAACCTCCAGACCAAATCTGTCTGAGGCCCTTGTGTCTCTGATGCAGGGAGGAACAGAGACTGTGCGGAGAAGCTTGGACATCCCCATGCTGTCATCTGGGCAGTGGCTGTGGCGACTTCTTTCTCATTCATTCTTTAAATATTAATTGATTGCCTGCTTAAGACTGAACAGAAGCCTGCATTGTCAACTGCTCTGTTTCAATTGCCAACATTTGATTTGATGGATGTAAAAAAGATAGCTTGGTTTTAGAGAAAAAAGGAATTTTTTTTTTTTTGAGATAGAGTCTTGCTCTGTCTCCCAGGCTGGAATGCAGTGGTGTGGTCATGGCTCACTGCAACCTCTGCCTCCTGGGTTCAAATGATTCTCGTGCCTCAGCCTTCTGAGTATTTGGGATCATAGGTGCGTGCCACCATGCCCAGCTAATTTTTGTATTTTTAGTAGAGATGGGGTTTCACCATGTTGGCCAGGCTGATCTCGAATTTCTAACCTCAAGTGATCTGCCCTTCTCAGCCTCCCAAAGTGCTGGGATTACAGGCGTAAGCCACTGCTCCCGGCCAGAACTTTTTAATTTTAATTTTAATTTTTGTCTTTCTTTACCCTGCCAGGGTGCCTAACATCCAGTGCAAGCAAGGCTTTAGTTTTTTCAGTAGATGATTCCAAACTGCTTTCCCCAAATATCACAAGTGATTCCTAGTCTTCTAAATGGAGAATCCGAGATTTCACTTGGTTACTCTGTTCTTGAGAAAATAACATTGAAAACCCAAACTTCATCTTCAAGGACTTTAGCTGTCGCCTCCTGTGTGGGCCCCGGGAAACCATGTGCATTTGGGCAGACTCCTTCAACCCTTCCAGCGTTGGTGTCTGCTGTACTTCTGGTCTCTGCTTTTAGAAGGACAGGAGGGAGTCAGCAAGTGGAGATGGATAGTGGGTGAGATAATATTCCCCTCTCTTAAGCCTCTGTCTGCTGTGACAGCTCGTTTTGGGATTTCTGAGCCCTGGCCCCAGGATAACCCATTAGACGGAATCATTAAAGAGAGCCAAGGGAACAGAGGGGTGACACGGACAGGGAATGAGGTGGAAGGTGTAATGTCGTCTTTTTTTCTTTTTTTTTGATATGGAATCTCGCTCTGTCGCCCAGGCTGGAGTGCAATGGCATGATCTCGCCTCACTGCAACCTCTGCCTCCCAGGTTCAAGCAATTCTCTTGCCTCAGCTGCCTGAGTAGCTGGGATTACAGGCATGTACCACCACACCCAGCTAATTTTTGTATTTTTTTAGGAGAGTTGGGGTTTCACCATGTTGGCCAGGCTAGTCTCAATCTCCTGACATCAGGTGATCTATCTGCCTTGGCCTCCCAAAGTGCTGGGATTACAGGCGTGAACCACCGCACCAGGCCAGAATAATGTTTTCTACTAAGTTTTTCCAATGCCTGTAGAGGCTGTTGTGAAATCATACATATGTATGATAAAAGAATTATATAACTGACAGTGACCTTTTGTGGCCATGTGCTTTTTCCACCCAAGGAAATTAAAATACAATTATTATCATGTGATTGTTGAGGATATTATTTGACTTAAAAGAGATCTTGATGGTTGAAAAGTTCAGTGATCTTTAGAAACTAAAATATGAATATGTCAGCACGGTGACCCATACCTGTCATTCCAAGGCTTTGGGAGGCTGAGGTAGGAGGATTGCTTGAGCCTGGGAAATCAAAACCAGTCTGGCCAACATGATGAGACCCCAGTCTCTAATTAAAAAAAAAAAAAAAAAAAGGGTGTTTATTCTGGAAGATAAAATAGAAGCCACGGAAGCTGGCAGTGCTGTAAAAATGGCCTAAATCTGACTTTTACCTTCAGATCATTGGCCTTTCCGCCGTGTACTCAAGCTCTGAGGTTTGCATAACCCTGATATGTTCATCACAACTGCTTCCAGAAGGTCTCTCAGAGCCAGTGAGTGAGGCAGGACTCTGAAGGAGGGAAGACAGAGAAGGAAAGTTAATCTTCCAGCAGCTACTGGGGTGTAGAAAGCCCCTCAGATCCCTCAGCTCACCTCAGCTGTTTGTCTCCTGGCCCAGCTGCCCTGGTTTAGTGGTCGTTTAAATATTTTCTTTCCTTTCCCTTTGGGATGATGGATTGTGGATGTCTAAACATGGGCATTTTCCCACCTGGGCCTGTCTTGTGCCTTTCCTGGGTATAGAATGGGCTTGTTTGAAGGGCCTGATCTGGCATGAGTGCTGGCCAGCAGGAGCAGGGGCAGAAACACCTCTGTGTGCACAGCGCTCGGGCTAAGAGACCCTTTCATTGGAGTAGTCAACAAGTTTTGTTGCTGCCAGACCCTTCGGGATTGATCCAGCATTCGCTGTCCTTTGAGGTGGGTTGGAGAGAGGTAAATGTGCCCGCAGCAGCTTCCAGAAGGGACTTGCTGAACACTGTCTCCTTTGGTTCCACCCTTCAGGAGATCTGCTAAGGAAAACAGAAGCTTGTTAGTCTCAATTTTGGCGATAAGTAGAATACATAACCAGAGACAGTAAAATCCTTTTAGGAAGTTTCCACTTAACACATTTGCTTTCATGATTCTTCACATTCTTGCATCCTGCCCTTGATTCCCTATTTCCTTTCTATGAAATTTTCATGAGTTGCTTCCTTTTGAAAAAACAAATCAGTTTTTTTTTTTCAGACAGAGTTTCACTCTTGTTGCCCAGACTGGAGTACAGTGGCACAATCTTGGTTCACTGCAACCTCTGCCTCCCGGGTTCAAGCGATTCTCCTGCCTCAGCCTCCCGAGTCGCTGGGATTACAGGCATGTGCCACCATGCCCAGCTAATTTTGTATTTTTAGTAGAGAGAGGATTTCTCCATGTTGGTCAGGCTGGTCTTGAACTCCTGACCTTAGGTGATCCGCCCACCTTGGCCTCCTGAAGTGCTGGGATTATAGGGATGAGCCACTGTGCCCAGCCAAAAAAAGAAATCTTAAATCACACATAATTATATTTACTCAGACTCTACTTAACATATGAACTCGTTGGAACTGACCAGGGACCGGTCTGCTAGGAAATCTCAAGTTCAATCAGATGTTCCCAAATGGAGTATGAGAGAAGCAGAGGCCCACTGGGTCTGAGGTGTGGCTTTTGAATTGTGAAGATACTTCTGCAAGCTTGTTGGTGGATGGTTGGATTGACAATGGAATGTCTAGTTACTGTTGCAAACGATTAAACTGAAGTATGGTGATCTAAACTGCAAGTAAGGATTCTCAGCTCATCTCTTCTGTCCTCAAACTGTCTTCCTTTGCCAAAACTGTCAACATTCTGCCTACAGATAGACTGTCAAATGGAATATGACAAACTCCAAAGCACGTTTTTCTCCAAAGCACCTATCTTGATTTCATGCTTTTCCCCTTATATTACCTACTTTAAGAGATTTTTGGTGGGGAGGAGGGAGGAGTACCAGGAGGGATTTTGCATAAATAAATGCTTTTCCTCAAACTCTTGAACTCTTGAACTTTTGTTCAAATTCTAAGATTTTAAAGTTTTTTCCCTATTATATCTACCCAGTTACTAAATTTGCAGTGAAAGCAATGAATCCTTTATATTGGCCCCTCGCAGTATGTCTTGTGCAGAGGCCTGGAAAGATATGCACGGTCTCATTCTCAAGAAACTGACCATCTGGTAGTCCAGGCAGGATTTATGAATGAGTCAGCTGAAGAGCAGTGTTTGATGGATGTAATCTAGTCTCTAGCCTAGTGCTCTGCATGTAAAGAGGGCTCAGTTGATGTTAACCCAACAAAGAAAGCACTAAATTACGGTGTTCAGGCAATAGCATGGTTGGACCTCAGAGAGCTGGCTGAGGATGTAGGTTCCAATAGTTGGTGTCGTCTGTGTGCAGAAGGTGGGGGCATGAGCTAGGTCTTGAAGGAAGAGTGGAAAGATTGAATGGATAAGAGAGAGGCTGTCATTGGTAATTGGAAGAGCCAGAGGAAAGACCCAGGGAATAATACTTTGGTTGGACCAGAGGGTATGCACTGACCAAGGACCAGTAAGAGATAAAATGAGGTGAATTGTAGAAGTGGTTGAAAATTAGTTAGAGCTGAGACTTGGGTTAAGCCAAGTTGATAAAACTATAAAGGAAGCTATTGTAGGTTTGGATGGTTTGCTTATAGTAAATTTCTTTCTTTTTTTTTTTTTTTTTTTTTTTCTGTTTTAGACAGTGTCACCTAGGCTGGAGTGCAGTGGCACCATCTTCGCTCACTACAACCTCTGCTTCCTGGGCTCAAGCAATCCTCCTATCTCAGCCTCCTGAGTAGCTGGGACTACAGGCATGTGCCACCACACCTGGCTAATTTTTTTTTTTTTTTTTTTTTTTCCTGAGATGGAGTTTTGCTCTTGTCACCCAGGCTGGAGTGCAGTGGCACAATCTCGGCTCATTGCAACTTCCACCTCCCAGGTTCAATCAATTCTCTTGCCTTAGCCTGCCGAGTAGCTGGGATTATAGGTGCCTATCACCACGCCCAGCTAATTTTTGTATTTTTAGTAGAGATGGGTTTTCACCATGTTGGCCAGGCTGGTCTTGAACTCCTGACCTCAGATGATCAGCCTGCCTTGGCCTCCCAAAGTGCTGGGATTACAGGCATGAGCCACTGTGCCCGGCTTCAGCTAATTTGTTGTGTTTTTTGTAGAGACAGGGTTTTGCCATATTGCCCAGGCTGGTCATTTTATATATCCACTAGAAAGGCACTAGGGTTCTAATTTCTCTACATCCTCACTAATACGTATTTTTCTGTTTTTTTTTTTTTTCTCTTTTATAGTAGACATGTTAATTGGTATGGGAAGATATACAATTGTGGTTTTGATTTGCATTTCCTAGTTGACTAATAATGATGTTGAGCATCTTTTCAGAAGCTCAGAAACGTATGAAAAGATGGCCATTTGTATATCTTCTTTGGGAAAATGTTTCTTCACGTCCTTTGCCCATTTGTAATGGATTTTTGGAGTTGTTGAGTTTTAGGCATTCTCTCTATATTTTAGATATTTATTAAACCCTTATCAGAGATGTGATTTGCCAATATTTTCTCCCTTACTGTGGGTGACTATTTTGCTCTGTTGATAGTGGGTTTTGATGGGAAAAAATTCTGAATTTTGATGAAGTTCAATTTGTATGTTTTTTTCTTTTGTTGCCTTTGCTGTTGGTCTCATATTCAAGAAATCATTGCCAAATCCAATCTCTGAAGGTTTCTGTTTTGTTTTCTTGTAAGAGTTTTGTAGCTTTAGGTCTTACGTGTAGGCCTTGGACCCATTTTGAGTTCAATTTTTGGCATATGGTGTGAGGTAAGAGTCCAGCTTTCTTCTTTTTCATGTGTATTTTCAGTTTTCCCAGTGCCCACTGTTGTCCTTTCCCTATTGAGCATTCTTGGAAAAAAATCACTTAATCGTATATGCAAAGGTTTATTTCTGAGTTCTCTATGTTACTCTACTGGTCTTTGCCCAGTAGCATGCTGTGTTTTATTATTATGGTACTGTAATATGTTTGAAATCAGAATGTGTGAGACCTCCACCTTTGTTCTTGTACAAGATTGTTTTGGCTATTTGTGGTCCCTTGAGAGACCATATAAATTTTAGGGTGAAATTTTCTGTGTTTGCCATTGGGATTTTGATTGGGATTGCATTAAATCTGCAGATCACTTTGGGCAGTGTTAACATCTTAACAGTATTAAATCTTATAATTCATTAACAAGGGTGGTTTTTTCATTTATTTGTGTCTTCTTTAGTTTCTTCCAGCAACCTTTTGTAGTTTTCAGTGTGTAAATCTTTTGCCTCTCTGGTTAAGTATTATAGGCTTTTTGTTGCTATTGTAAACAGAATTGTTTTCTTAATCAAGGCAGATGGTTTTGTCCAGGATGGTTCTTATCTCTCTATTCCACATTCCCTTTCCAAAGGCCAGCTGATACTAATTGGAATGAGGGTGGGGGCCACCCAGAGGGTCACCTTTGCCCTGGGAAGTGACTACAATTCTGAACCTGCAGAAGGAAGGAGTAAGGGCTGGTTTAGAGTTGATCGGAGGTTGTTCAAGGTCTTTGAGACTCACAGACATATTATTTAATATGCTTTATTCAGAGCACAAAGACGAATAACTTCATTCCAAATCCTACTTTAAGCAAAGGAAAGAGAAATATAGCAGCTGTCGGGAGGCTATTCAACTTTTAAAGTTTGACTCCAGCAAAAATTGTAAGAGGCAAACAGTATATCCCTAGCTGTGTCATCTCCTCACCCCAAATCGACTTTGATCTTTCTCTTCTTTATCCTGTTTCCCTGTTACCCTGTCACCACCCTGCCTCACTCCTTTTTCCAAAGTTCCCTTTCCTCTGCTTCCTTAACAAATGTACCTATCCCATTGTAATTTCCTCAGGTCTTTGCTGGGCAAAAGTAAACACTTCCTGAAAAATTAACTCTTGCAAAGCAAGAACAGGTAAAGTGTTTGCAATTTAACAAGGTGACAGTATCTTCATCTGAGCAAGATGATGAGTTAGTCTAATCCTGGTGACTTCAGGAACCCAGAGACTGGGAGGGAAAATGATTTGGGGTTTTGCCTAGACCTGGCCTGATCTGTTAGTGGGCTGAAGCAGGAGAGAACAGAGAAGCCAGGGACAGATGACCTGGAGCTGTAATTGAAATTGATATTGTCTCTCAGTGACCTGTTTCTACTACAGATTTGGTGTTGGGAAGGGTTTACCCCTAGATTGCATGGTTGCAAGAACCTGTCAGCATTCCAGAGAGAGTCTGTTAACTCAACTTCACAAATGAGTAAGATTATTTTATAAGTCAATGCAGGCTAAGAACCAGAGGATTCCAAACTGCGTGGACTGACCGATCATCAGCGTGTGGGCTACTGTAAAGTGGAAAGCCTGCAGGCAATGGTCGCGGGCCATGCCAGTGGACCTCTGTTACATACCGCCTGCCTGACCGCTGTGTGTGGGGAGGTAACAGCCCCCATCTCCGGAACCCCTGGCAGGTCTCTTCTGCTCTGGTGAGCACCGAAGGCCAGGGCTACATAGCAGGAGGCGGGGCTTGGCAGCAAGCTGGACTTGGGATTCTGCTTTGTGTCCGGCTGCTCCGCAGAGATGTCTGTACCATGAATTTGATACAAAGTCCACAAACATTTCACTGCAAAAGGCACATTTTATCTCCCTTTGCAGAGCCTCCGAGAGAGCCAAGCTTGGTGGCTTGCCAAACAGGCTCTACTACTGATGTCTGATCTAGGGTACGTGCTGTTGGTTGCCGTCTTCCTGTCGAACCCACGTCCAGAGCTCTGGATGTGAGATGAAGGGGACTGTCGCTGGGGAGGCTAGAGGAGAAAGGCAGTGCAAACAATACCTCAGGCAATGGGCTAAGCACACAGATTTAGGTGGACCAGAAGAGAAAAGAAAAAAGCCCCAAACAAACCAAAAATAAAGCAAATCACTTCTTTCCTACTTCCTTCCTTCCCATGCCTCTCATTTGTGTTGGTGGAAGCTACAGATTGATTACTGTTTTGAGGCCTCTGATTAAAACTCACATGTGTAGAGACTCAGCCGTGAGATTAGGAGCTGCTTTGTTGAACTGAGGCAATCTCATGTTATTAAAGCTTCTCTCTCAACTTGCCACCTGCTCCTCTCCTTCCCTAACCCTAAGACCCTGAACCCATCTCCCCTTTTATCTTTGTTGCTTGTTAATTCCTGTTTCATTGAGGGGAGGGCTTGTTCTGGAAATTAAGGTTTTGGGGGACAGGGTTCCTCAGCTTCCTCTCTGGGTGTAGGAGGGCAGTCCTCAGATTTCCATAATCACACCTTTTCCTGTGCCCTCCTGCACTTACGATCACTACTGTACATCTGACTTCTTAAATTCATGGCCTGAACTGCAAGAGTATTTGCTAGTGTGTATGTTTTGTCTGCAACCAGATTGTCAGATTGGGTGAAATAGGCTCTGTATTAGTTTGTTCTTGCATTGCTATAAAGAAATACCTGAGACTGGGTAATTTATAAAGAAAAGAGGTTTAATTGGCTCATGGTTCCACAGGTTGTACAGGAAGCATGGCTGGGAGGCCTCAGGAAAGTTACAATCCTGGTGGAAGGTGAAGGGGAAGTAGGCACGTCTTAGATGGCCGGAGCAGGAGGAAGAGAGTGAAGGGAAGGTGCTATACCCTTAACCAGATCTCGTGAGAACTCATTTACTATCACAAGAACAGCAAAGGGGAAATCCAGCCCCATGACCCAATCACCTACCACCAGGCCCTTCCTCCAACACTGGGGATTACAATTCGACAGGAGATTTGGTGGAGACACAGAGCCAAACCATATCAAGCTCCAAGGCCACTTTTAAGTAGCTCCAGGAGTCTCAAATTCTAAGTGTTTTAAGTTTTCTGACAGAATCTTGGTGATTTTAGGTGCACCCAGGCCCCTAAAGGCATAGCAGGCATTCACTACATGTTCATGATTATCACTTTCTTTTTCTTTCTTTTTTTTTTTTTTTTTTTTTGAGATAAAATCTCATTCTGTCGCCCAGGCTGAAGTGCAGTGGCACAATCTCTGCTCACCGCACCTCCACCTCCCGGCTTCAAGCAAGTCTTCTGCCTCAGCCTCCTGAGTAGCTGGGATTACAGGCGTGCGCCACCATGTCTGGCTAATTTTTGTGTTTTTAGTAGAGACGGGGTTTTGCCATATTGACCAGGCTGGTCTCGAACTCCTGACCTCATGATCCACCCGCCTCAACCTCCCAAAGTGCTGGGATTACAGGTGTGAGCCACCTTGCCCGGCCACGATTATCACTTTCTAAGGGCTTTCAGATCAACTGTCTTAGTTTTCTGGTCAAGCACTGGGGTAGGCATTGGCATTCTTCTCCAGATGAAAATCAAGAGGCAGACACCACAGTGACCAATGCCTCAACCAAACTCCTGAAGAAGACAAGAATCCAGCTGCCACTTCCTAACATCGTGAAGCCATGATACCAAGCCTAATAGATTTTCCCTGCAGTTTCAAGAGGATGTGGTGTCTTTCACTTCCTGTCCCAAACTGTTCTGCACTGTTGCACTATGCAGCAGCTGATTCGGATCAAGGCATGGCCAAAGTCTTGCTGGGGAAGAGCGGTGACATTTGGGGAGCCACAGGAACACAGGGAGCCACATCTGTAGGTGCTGGATACTCCACTCATAGGCTGTCTGAACACTGATGTCTAAAGTCTAAAGGAGGACATTAAAATATGAGGTTGGGGGCCTGGCGCGGTGGCTCATGCCTGTAATCCCAGCACTTTGGGAGGCCGAGGCAGGTGGATCACGAGGTCAGGAGATTGAGACCAGCCTGACCAACATGGTGAAACCTAGTCTCTACTAAAAATACAAAAATTAGCCAGGTGTGGTGGCATGTACCTGTAATCCCAGCTACTCAGGAGACTGAGGCAGGAGAATCACTTGAACCAGGGAGGCGGAGGTTGCAGTGACCCTAGATCACGTCACTGCACTCCAGCCTAGGTGACAGAGTGAGACTCTGTCTCAAAAAAGAAATAAATAAATAAAATAAAAAATAAATAAAACTAGGAGGGAGACAGATCCACCATTGTAATTTCATAGGTGAAACTCGGATGTCCTGGGAGGATGACAGATCTGCTGGGGACCTGCTAACCTATGATCACAAACTGTTCATGCTTCCTTATCATTTTACTTCTTTCGTAAATAGAGGACAGGAACAAAAAGCCAAAAGAATACATGAAGGAGCAGGAGAGACATCTCTCACTAGTTCCCATGGTGCTGTGGAAGTAGTGCCGCATCATACTGTTCATCATACTTTGCTTGTGTTGTAGGGAAAACTTAAGCATAGACAAGGTGTCCTTGGCCTCGCTGTAAAATAACAGGCTGTTAATGAAGCAGCGGAGGGGATCTGGAGATGGTGCCTGCATGCCTGTGCTCACCTTTTCCTGAATTTACCTTTTGCCCTTTAAAATTTTAGCTGTGCCATAGGATGTGCCTAATTTGTGTCAGGTCTATACAAGGAGAAAATTATAATACCTCCATGAATCAGAGTTCAGTTAATTTATTTCCTAAACATCTACATTTTGAACTAATTTCAGATTTACAGTTGTAGGAACAGTAGAAAGAATTTCTATCTACCCTCCCTAATATTAAGATTTTTGCCACATGTGCTTCATCATCATTCTCTCTTTTTTTTCGGGGGGGGATGGAGATAGTATCTCGCTCTGTCACCTAGGCTGGAGTACAGTAGTGTGATCTCCATTCACTGCAGCTCCGCCTCCCAGGTCGTGTTTTTTTTTTTTTGAGACGGAGTTTCACTCTTTGTTGCCTATGCTGGAGTGCAATGGCCCAGTCTTGGCTCACTGCTACCTCCACCTCTCAGGTTCAAGCAATTCTTCTGCCTCACTCAGCCTTACGGGTAGCTGGAATTACAGGCGTGTGCCACCATGCCCAGCTAATTTTTTGTATTTTGTTAGTAGAGATGGGGTTTTGCCATGTTGGCCAGGCTAGTCTTGAACTCCTCACCTCAGGTGATCTGGCCGCCTCAGCCTCCCAAAGCATTGGGATTACAGGCGTGAGCCACTACGTCGGGCCAGAGTCATATTTTATATCAAAGATTTAAAGCATTTCTGTGTTTTATATAGAAGACTTATAAGTTTGTCTCATTATAGAGGATAGATTTTATCACTTTAAGTATTCGTCTGCTAGGTTTCTCTATTGTGAAATTACTATTTTTCCCTTTGTAATTAATAAGTACCATGTGGGGAGATAATCTGAGACTATACAAGTATTCTGTTTCTCAACAAACTTTTATCCATTATTTTTAGCACCCATTTGATGGTTTTTTGTTGTTGTTGTTGTTATTGTTACCCAGGCTGGAATTCAGTGGTGTGAACGTAGCTCACTGTAGCCTTGAACTCAAGCTCTCACCTCAGCCTCTTGAGTAGCTGAGACTACAGGTGTGGACCAGCATGCCTAGCTAATTTTTAAATGTATATTTTTTTGTAAAGATGGGGTCTCACTTTGTTGTCCAGGCTCGTCTCAAGTTCCTGGGCTCAAGCAATCCTCCTACCTTGGCCTCCCAAAGCTTTTGGATTACAGGTGTGAGCCACCATGATGGTCCTGGCTTGATGATTCTTGAATGAGTTAATCATTATCACAGTAATAATCAAATGGTTGTTTTCTAATTTTGTTATTCGTATTTATCAGCTGTCATTTCCTGTTAGCATGAACTTTGTCCTGTCCCTTCTTTCTTTCTTTCTTTATATCAGTATGGACTCAGAGAATCTTTTTTCACTCAGTGGCTTATTATTCATTACTACTGTTATTTATTTTGATGTTTAAATTGTCCTAGATTTGGCTGATGGGAGTCCTTTCCAACTGGCTTTTGCGTGCTTTTATAAATCAGGTGTATTTTGGAATAATTTACGTACAGAATAATCCATCCCTTTCAAGAGAATAGTCGGATAAATTTTGACAAACTTACAGTTGTGTAAGTACCACCACTAACAAGGTATAGAACATTTCTATCACTCCAGAAGTTTTTTTTTTTTTTTTTTTGAGACAGTCTTACTCTGTTGCCCAGGTGGGAGTGCAGTGGTATGATTTTGGCTCACTGCAACCTCTGCCTCCCCAGTTCAAGCAACTCTCTTGCCTCAGCCTCCCAAGTACCTGGGATGCAGGCATGTGCCATCACACCTGGCTAGTTTTTGTATTTTTAGTAGAGGTGGGGTTTCACCATTTTGATCAGGCTGGTCTTGAACTCCTGACCTCAAGTGATTCACCACCTTGGCCTCCCAAAGTGCTGGGATTACAGATGTGAGGCATCTCACCTGGCCTCATAAAATTCTTTTATACTGAACTCATAGTCAGTCTCTTCCTTCTCCCAGTTCCTGGCTACCGCTGCTTTGATTTTTGTCTCTATAGTTTTGCCTTTTTAGAATGTACTTTGTATTTGCTTGTTCTGCTTAGCATAATTATTTTGAGATTCACCCATGTTGTTGCATGTGTCAGTAGTTCGTTCATTTTCGTTGCTTGTAGTATGCCATGGTATGGATATTTCACAGTTTGTTTATCCATTCTTCTGTTGATGAACATTGGGGTTGTTCCCAGTTTTTATTAAAAATAAAGCTGTGGTTGGGCATGATGGCTCATGCCTGTAATCCCAGTGCTTTGGGAAGCTGAGGTAAGAGGATCATTTGAACCCAGGAGTACGAAGACCAGCCTGGGCAACATAGTGAGATCTCATCTCTACAGGAAAAAAAAAAAAAAAAAAAAACCACACACACACGCACACAACACAAAACAAAACAACAAAAAACTGCTATGAATGATTGTGTACAAACCATTGTATAGATACACACTTTCATTTCTTACAGGTAAATATTTCATGGTGGAATGGCAGGGTTGTAGAGTAGGTTTATGTTTAACTTTTTAAGAAATTACCAGTTTTCCAAAGTAGATGTACCATCTGGGTGTGGTGGCTCATGCCTGTAATCCCAGCTGTTTGGGAAGCCAAGGCAGGCAGATCATTTGAGATCAGGAGTTTGAGAACAGCCTGGCCAACATGGTGAAACCCCTTCTCTACTAAAAAAACAAAAATTAGCTGGGCATGGTGGCACATACTGGTAATCCCAGCTACTCGGGAGGCTGAGGCAGGAGAATCTCTTGTACCCAGGAGGCAGAGGTTGCAGTGAGTGGAGATCATGCCACTGCACTGCAGCCTGGGCAACAGAGAGAGACTCTGACTCAGAAAACAAAAGAGTGGTTGTACCATTTTGTATTCCCATCACTGACATATGGGAGTTGTGGTTGCTCTGCATCCTTCTCAGTGCTTGGCATGATCAGTCTTTTTACTTTTAGCCATTCTAGTATGTAGTGGTATCTAGTAACATGTAGTTTTGTTTTGTTTTTCTTGAGAGGTGGTGTCACTCTGTTGCTCAGGCTGGAGTGCAGTGGTATGATCTCAGCTCACTGCAATCTCCGCCTCCTGGGTTCAAGCGATTCTCCTGCCTCAGCCCCCCAGGTAGCTGGGATTACAGGCGCCCACCACCACACACAGCTAATTTTGTATTTTTAAATAGAGACAGGGTTTTGTCATGTTGGTCAGGCTGGTCTCGAACTCCTGACCTCAGGTATTCTACCTACCTTGGCCTTCCAGAGTACTAGGATTCTCTTCTAACTACTTAACTTTGCTCTTGTAGTGTGTGTATAAGTGGTCATAGATAATCTATAAATGAATAAGCATGTCTGTATTCCAATAAAACTTTTTTTATAAGAACAGGCAGAAGGATGGATTTGACCAGTTGGCCAGGGCTTGCCAACCCTTAGCTTTGGCTTGAGTTTCTAGCACTGGATAAGGTTGACTGAACCTGGATTCCTGCTGTGAATTGCAAGATGAAAATACAAAGTTCATTATTTAGAAGGATCTGGGGGCTCAGTGCAGTCCACTTTACTTAAAAGTCAGAATTGTAGGGCATACAGAATTTCTATATCAAGTTACATGTTTGCTAAGTTACTTTTTAGAACTGAGAGCCAGTGCTCCTAAGGCTGTACTGTCGTATGAAATAGTCCAGCAGAAAAAAGTGTCCCTCCTGGTTAGTGGTCCTCATATCTAGTGTGCATCATAGTCACTGGCAGCTTTTCAGTGGATGTTCTGGGCTTTATCTGCTGCTTCAGAATCTCAGGGGTGGGCTGGGTTATATGTGTTTCTATTTTTAAAGCATCCTCCAGGTGTTTCAGATGAAGTCAAACAAGGGACTAGCACTAAGTGATGAATAGGGATTCTCAGGAGACTTATCTTAATGAAAAGATAAGAATAATCTCTAATTACTGCATTGATTTTATGTAAATAGATGCCTCTAAAGTGTTCACAATATTTTAAAAGTTAGTAAGTAGTTAAAATACTCTTTCCTAAGCCTGCTCTACAAACTTGATTGCCACTACTGAGATTCTGATCAAACTATTTTTTTTCATGCACAGCGCAAAAACAAATTTCACAACAGCCTCTGCTGGAGTTTCAAAAAACCTCAATTATTGGACTCTAAATTAAAGAGTAAAAACTATTGTGGAAATTCAAGCCCATTACCATTTATTCATAAAGACAAGTGACTCAATCAAAACAGTATCTTTGATGGATTAAATGTGTTTAAACAAATAGTTAACCATAATACTAGGGGATTAGTATTTTTGAAGAGCTCTATTTTTGGTAGAGCTTTAACTGATATTCTTTGATAATCCCTGTTTTTCCCTGGCAGTTGATGCCTCTATTTGCTTTGGAAATAGCCTTTTAGTATGTTGCATTTTAACAATATTCTTGCAGTACAAAATATGCAATTCTGTTTGTAATGCAAAAGTCTATCAGGTAAGCCTGGGAAATGACAAAATAGCTGCTTGCAAATTGCTTTAAAGTGGACAATCTGAAGGTATCAATCTAATTGTGATTTGTTGATTTAAGACTCTGAACTATTTTTATGTTAAAAAAACCCCTATCTATTACTGTCTTGGTCTGTTTGCTATAACGACATACCTGAGACTGGGCAATTTATAACAACAGCAAAGAATGTCTCATAGTTCTGGAGGCTGGGAAGTCCAAGATCAAGGCCTGGGCAGTTTCAGTGTCTGGTGAGGACCCAATCTCTGCTTCTAAGATCACACTTTGTTGCTGCAACTGTGGAGGCGATGAATGCCGGGTCCTCACTTGGTGGGAGGGATGGAAGAGCAAAAAGGGCCTAGGTAGTTTCCTCCAGCCGTTTTATGAAGTTGCTAGTCTCATTTGTGAATGTTGTACCGTCGTGGCTTAATCACCTCCTAAATCAGCCTACTTCTTAATACTATCACATTGTGATTAGTTTCAACACACGAATTTTGGGGGACATTCAAACCATAGCAATCATTAAGAAAAATTACCTAAAACTTTTGATGTCACCCTGGGGTCTTGTCTAACAAACTCACCCACAGATTATTTGATTCTCAAGAGAATGTACGTTTCACTGAATTCTGTTTACTATTGATTAGGGCTCAGATGCTGTGAAGTTACATGTTAACTTGGAGACTTTTGTTTATTAGAGATACAAATAATTTTTATTGGTAGAAAAGATAACCTCAATGCTTATAATTTTATTGTCCTGTAGGTCATTAACCAGCTTTATCTCTAACTCAGTAAACTTATTTTGGCCTTTCATCCTTCCTTCCCTCCCTCCCTCCCTCTCTCCCTCCCTTCCTCCCTCCTCCCTCCCACCCTCCCTCCCTCGCCCTCCCTCCCTTCCTTCCTCTCTCTTTCATTGTTTTCTCTTGTTTTGCTTTCCTCTTCAAACCAGAAAGCATACCTTTATGGATTGACCATATAAACTTCCATTCGTTGAATTCTCTGAAAAAGCTCTACCATCCTCCTAATTCTTCAGTAATGAATTACATAAGGTTTTTTTTTTTTTTTTTTTGAGACGGAGTCTCTTTGCCCAGGCTGGAGTGCAGTGGCACGATCTCAGCTCACTGCAATCTCCGCCTCCTGGGTTCAAGCAATTCTCCTGCCTCAGTCTTGAGTAGCTGGGACTATAGGCTCATGCCACCATGCCCAGCTAATTTTTGTATTTTTAGTAGAGACAGGGTTTCACCATGTTGGCCAGGATGGCCTTGATCTCTTGACCTCATGATCCACCCGCCTTGGCCTCCCAAAGTGCTGGGATTACAGGCGTGAGCCACCACATCCGGCTGAATTATAGAAGTTTTTAATATATGCTTTACATGTATGAAAGTTTCATGTTTTTAATTTTTTTTGGAAATTATTTATCCTGTTCATTTCTTCTTTGGTAACCCAAGGTTAACCATGTTGTTTTTGTATGTAAGTGACTTTTGGACCTAAGTTTTGCTAATATTTTCTAATTACAATTGTTAACTATATGAATTAAATATTTTGTCTTTCATATATGAGGATAGTTTTTCAGGCTGATCATTATCAAAACATTTCGTTTAGCTAGAAAATAATTGTTGTATTCATACTACGTGTGCCTGATATAGGGGATATTGTTATAGGTGATTCAGGTCTCTGCCTGCCTCTTGAGCCTCCACTGTCTGGGAATTCCATAAGCATTCAATGTGTCAGAGATTTGCACCAGGTGTACACTCCAGGACCATCCAATCAGCCTGGCTCTAAGTTATCTTGTGAGTGAAGGGGAGAGCACAGACTCATTCATAAATGGTACTTAGTACTTTCTGGAACCAGTTGGATATGAATCGGACAGCAGCAGAGTAAAGTGCATAAGTATGGGTGTTAAAGCCAGGTAGACTTGGAATGGAATACTGGCTTCTCCACTTACTAGTGTGTGACCTTGCAAGTTGGTTCAATGGTGTGAGCCTCAGTTTTGTCATCTTTAAGTGGGTACAATACCATCTATATAGAGGACTGCTATGCAGATTAAATGGAATTTGCAGTAAAAGATTGACTCAGAAGGTTTGGAATGTTCAAACCCTGTACATTCCAAAAAACCTGATCCTTGACTGGCTCCTAAAAGATCACCTCCAAGACCTTGGAATATCCTGTTGATTAGAGTATCTTTATGTCTATACCTGGGGCCTTGGGCCATGCCACATAATTTATACTAATGGTGTGACTTATGGTGGAGGCCTTGGGTCACATCTTATCAATTTAACCTCTGCAAGCAATGGGGGCTGAGTAACTGAGGTCAGCCATGTGAGGCTCCATACCTGTGTAACTGACCACCAACAGAACCCTGAACACCAAGGCTTAGGTGAGCTTCCTAGTACAGTCCTCTGTAGGTGTTGTTAGTGGTTGTTGCTAGGAGAATGAAGAATCGTTTGTACAGAGAATCCTTCTACAGGGAGAAGACAGCTGGAGGTTCAGGCCTGGTCTTGGCCCCTGCCCTATACACTTTTCACTTTTTTTTAAAAAACAGTCTTTCTCTGTTGCCCAGGCTGGAGTGCCGTGGTGCAATTCTGGCTCACTGCAACCTCTGCCTCCTGGGTTTAAGCGATTCTCCTGTTTCAGCCTCCCAAGTAGCTAGGATTACAGGCATGTGTCAACATGCCCAGCTAATTTTCATATTTTTAGAAGAGACAGGTTTTTACCATGTTGGCCAGGCTGGTCTTGAACTTCTGACATCAGATGATCCACCCATCTCAGCCTCCTGAAGTTATGGGATTACAGGCGTGAGGCACCACACCTGGCCTACAGCTTTTACCTTTGCTAATTTAAATCTGCATCCTTTCTCTGGAATAAATGATAACTGTGAGTAAAACAGCTTTTTTGAGTTTTGTGAGTCTCTACAGCAAATCATTGAATCTGAGGGTGGTTGTGGGGGACCCCAACACAGCCATGGATATATAAAGTGCTTTGCTTAGTGCCTGGCAGAGTCTATTTGGCTCTGCCTTTGCCTGACTTCTGATGGTTGTCTTATCCATCCTTTCTAGCCCCATAATCCCAATCATGACCCTTTGGACTCATTGACTGACTTTGATCTTTCTGTTTCCTCTAAGAATTGTTCTCTAGAAACTTCATTCTAAAGAATAAAATATCTAGGCCATGCATGGTAGCTCACGCCTGTAATCCCAGCACTTTGGGAGGCTGAGGTGGGCGGATCACAAGGCCAAAAGATCAGGACCATCTTGGCCAACATGGTGAAATCCCATCTCTACTAAAATTACAAAAATTAGCTGGCGGTGGTGGTGTGTGCTTGTAGTCCCTGCTACTCAGGAGACTCAGGCAGGAGAACCACATCGGGAGGTGGACATTGCAGTGAGCCAAGATCACACCACTGCACTCCAGCCTGGAGACAGAGCGAGACTCTGTCTCAAAAATAAATAAATAAATAAATAAATAAATAAAATATTTAACCTCAGTTGGTTGATTGACGATGGCTGGCCTCAAAGCTCTGGCCTGTGTAGGCCTAATAATCTGTGGCCATGCCAATGTTTAACTTTTGATTTGTGTCTGTGTCTTCCTTCCCGCGCTAGGTCACAATTTATGTGAAGTGGATAGTGCCTTTTGTTTCCTTGTCATCCACAGTGCTTGCTGCCTGAGAGGATGTTGTGGCCTAATGGGAAGGATCTGGGTTTTAGAGGCAGCAAAAGCCGGCCTCGGATCCAGTTCAGCTATGTACCTGCCACATCAGGCTGCACAAGTTGCTCCACCTCTCTGAGCTTCAGTTCCCACATTTGCAACATGAGACTCACATTTCCTATTTCACAGGGCTTCTGGGGGTTTGATGGTATGCTGGCCGGCTCAGACCTAAGACGTGGCTATGCCAGCATTTACAGTTAGGTGGCCCACTTATGGGGGTTGTGTGCTTTCCATAGATAAAGCCTCTCTAACGGGCATGGAATGGTGGACAAGAACATGAACTCTGCCCTCAACCAGGGTCTAGGAATGAACAGACATGGCTGATGGGCTTCAGGGCAGGACAAGAGATAAAAGCAGATTACAGGTAGAAACAAATAATCACTGTTGCTAAGATTGGTTGAAACCTTGCCATAGGCCAGACTCTGTTCTAAGCAATTAACATGTGGTAGACACTCTCAATCTTTCCAATCCCTATAAAGAAGGCCATTTTTTTTTTTTTTGAATTCAGAAACTTAGGCACAGGGAACTGAATGAACTCACCCACAGCCAGGAAGTGGCAGAGTGAGGACTGAGCCAGTGATCCAGAGCCATGCTCCTAACCATAATACCATATGGCCCTCATTGAACTAACTCCCTGCCAGAGTGCTAACACACCCCGGGCAGGAGAAGCGTGATGAAAACAGAGCTCTTTATTACTGGAAATATAATAAACTCTCCTGGGGAATACTTTCTCAGAGAGTTGGGCAGTAAAACTGAAGTTACAGTAGCATGAGAGGTGCCCCACCCTGGCCCAATCCTTGTATCAAAAGGGCTGGGCCCCTGAGATAAAAAGGGCTTCTCCTTACTGGATGGAGAGAGATAAGTCCAGGAGATAAGCGGCACAGGAACATGAAGCTTCCAGAGAGCAGCAGCAGCAGAGATGGCACAGGATACCAGGACTGCTGTGGTCATAGGTAAATAGGTCCCCCAAATGCAGTGTGGGCCCTGGAATGAAAGCTCTGTAGATTCTGGCACTGATGGGCCTGGAGAAGAATTCAGGATAGCAGCAGCCAAGCACTGGAGCCCAGACATCGGAATAGCACATCCGCTTTCCTGCTTTTAAGACTTCTGTATTGGAGTATGAGAAAGAATGGGAAAACGCACAAGCCCTAAGTGTCTGGTTCAATAAACATTTATAAACTGAACCTAATCCCTGACCAGGGTTAAGTATCCAAATAGGACCAGCACCTCAGAAATACTACTTTTGCCTCCTCCCTATCATCCCTCCCCAGGGTTGCCCCTACCTTGACATCTAAAGCCTTGGGTTCATTTTATCAGATTTTGATCTTTACTTACATATAATCATTCCTGTACTTTCTTTTGTATCTTCTTCTGCAAATATCACTGTGGGTAGGTATCATTCATTCATTTTCATTGCAGCATAGGATTTCATCGAGTAAGTATGCCACAACATTTTCATGTATTCTATTGCTGATGGGCATTGGGAGTAGTTTCCAGTTTGGGGTCCCTCTGCTTTCAAGGAATCATAGAAACACACTAGAGAAGAAGGATTGAGAACCTCACATTGGTGGAACTAGGAACAAATTCTTACCATAATGGCCTTAGGAGGCACAACAGGAGATTCTCAGAGGTGTTTAGAGTGGTGGACCACTGGAAAGCAGAGGCAAGGATCTGGAGGACTGGAAAGGGAGGGGTTGGCTCAAAATTTGCCTTTATTATTATAATTTAATTTAATTTTAAGCTCCAGGATATATGTGCAGGATGTGCAGGTTTGTTACATAGGGAAACGTGTGCCATGGTGGTTTCTGCACCTATCAACCCATCACCTAGGTATTAAGCCCAGCGTGCATTAGCTATTTATCTTGAAGCTCTTCCTTCCCCAGCTCCTCACCCACAGGCCCTAGTGTGTATTGTTCCCCTCCTTGTGTCCATGAGCTCTCATTATTCAGCTCCTACTTATGAGAACATGTGGCGTTTGATTTTCTGTTGCTGAGTTAGTTTGCTGTGGATGATGGCTTTGAGTTCCATCCATGTTCCTGCAAAGGACATGATCTTCTTCTTTTTTTATGGCTGCAGAGTATTCCATATCGTGGTGTATATGTACCACATTTTCTTTATCTAGTCTATCACTGATGGGCATTTGGGTTGATTCCATGTCTTTGCTATTGTGAATAGTGCTGCAATGAACATATGCATGCCTATACCTTTATAATAGAAATGTTTATACTTCTTTGGGTATATTATCCAGTGTTGGAAACACCAGCAATGGGAACCAAACGCTGCAGGTTCTCACTTATAATAATTGCTGGGTCAGATGGTATTTCTGGTTCTAGGTCTTTGAGGAGTTACTGTCTTCCACAATTGTTGAACTAATTTATATTCCCACCAATAGTGTAAAAGTGTTCCTATTTCTCCACAGCCTCACCAGCATCTGTTGTTTCTTGACTTTTTAATAATTGCCATTCTGACTGGCATCAGACAGGGTCTTCATTGTGGTTTTGATTTGCATTTGTCTAATGACCAGTGATGTTGAGCTTTCTTTCATGTTCATTGGCCATATACATGTCTTCTTTTGAGAAGTATCTGTTCATGTCCTTTGCCCACTTTTTTTTTTTTTTTTTTTTTGAGCTGAAGTCTTGCTCTGTTGCCCCGGCTGGAGTGCAGTGATGTGATCTCAGCTCAAAAACTTCTTAAGCTGATAAGCAACTTCGGCAAAATCTCAGGTTGCTCACTGCAACCTCCACCTCTTGGGTTCAAGTGATTCTCTCACCTCAGCCTCCTGAATATCTGGGATTAGAGGCACCCGCCATCGCGCTCAGCTAATTTTTGTATTTTTGTAGAGATGGGGTTTCACCATGTTGGCCAGGCTGGTCTTGAACTCCTGACCTCAGGTGATCAACCCGCCTTGGCCTTTCAAAATGCTGGGATTACAGGTGTGAGCCACAGTGCCTGGCCCACTTTTTAAGGGGTTGTTTTTTTTTTCTTGTAAATTTGTTTAAGTTCTTTGTAAACTCTGGATATTAGTCAGATGGATAGATTGCAAAAATTTCTCCCATTCTGTAGGTTGTCTGTTCATTCTGATGATAGTTTCTTTTGCTCTGCAGAAGCTCTTTAGTTTAATTAGATCCTATTTGTCAATTTTTGCTTCTGTTGCAATTGCTTTTGAGACGTTCCTAATGAAATTTTTGCCTGTGCCTGTGTCCTGAATGCTATTGCCTAGATTTTGTTCTAGGGTTTTTAAAGTTTTGGGTTTAAACATTTAAGTTGCTAATTCATCTTAAGTTCATTTTTGTATAAGGCGTAAGGAAGGGGTCCAGTTTCAATTTTCTGCATATAGCTAGCCAGTTATCCCAGCATCATTTACTAAATAGGGAATCCTTTCCCCATTGCTTGTTTTTGTCAGGTTTGTTGAAGATCAGATGGTTGTAGATGTGAGAGCTTATTTCTGAGATTCTATTCTGTGCCATTGGTCTGTGTATCTGTTTTTTGTACCAGCACCCTTCTGTTTTGGTTACTGTAGCCTTGTAATATAGTTTGAAGTAGGGTAGTGTGATGTTTTGTTCTTTTTGCCTAGGATTGTCTTGGCTGTACAGGCTCTTTTTTCGTTCCATATGAATTTTTAAGTAGTTTTTCCTAATTCAGTGAAGAATGTCAATGGTAGTTTAATGGGGATAGTATTAAATCTATAAATTATTTTGGGCAGTGTGGCCGTTTTTCATAATATTAATTCTTCCTGTCCATGAGCATGGAATGTTCTTCCATTTGTTTGTGTCCTCTCTGATTTCCTTGAGCAGTGGTTTGTAGTTCTCCTTGAAGAGGTCCTTCACATCCCTTGTTAACTGTATTCCTATTTATTTTGTTCTCTTCCTATCAATTGTGAATAGGAGTTCATTCATGATTTGGCTCTTCCTTGTCTATTGTTGGCGTATAGGAATGCTTGTGATTTTTGCACATTGATTTTCTGTCCTGAGATTTTGCCAAAGTTGCTTATCAGCTTAAGAAGCTTTTGAGCTGAGACGATGGGGTTTTCTAGGTATAGGATCATGTCATCTGCAAAGACAATTTGACTTCCTCTCTTCCTATTTGAATACCCTTTATTTCTTTTTCTTGCCTAATTGCCCTAGCCAGAACTTGGAATGCTATGTTGAATGGGAGTGGTGAGAGATGGCACCCTTGTATTGTGCTGGTTTTCAAGGGGAATGCTTCTAGCTTCTGCCCATTCAGTATGATTTTGAAAATTTGCCTATTTTTATTACCATTTGGTACATGTGGGTTATGAGGTTTAGAAACAATATATGAAACACCTAACTTGGCACCGAATAAGTACCCAGTAAATGGAAGCTGCTGATATTGTTAGGCATGTGCTGATGGCCAATGTGAACTTTATGAATCAAACTTTATGTTTAACAAAAATGGGGCATGGTAACAAGGAAGAGAAAGGTGCGCAAAGTTATATATAGACCAAGTTATATGGGTGCTGTTGTCATTGTTGCTGGAGGCGACAGAGCTAGCTTTACTCCATTCAGGCTGCTACAACAAGATATCATGAACTGGGTGACCTAAAATAATAGAAAATTATTTCTCACAGTTCTGGAGGCTGAGAAGTCCAAGGTACTAGAAAATTTAGTGTCTGGTGGGGGCTGTTTCCTGGTTCATAAACGGTACCTTCTTGCTGTGTCCTCACATGCTAGAAGAAACAAATGGGTTCCCTTGGGTCTCTTTATAAGGGCAATAATTCCAGTCATGAGGATTCTGCCCTCCTGACCTAATCACCTCCCAGTACCATCACCTTGGGGCTTAAGATTTCAACATATGAATTTCAGGGGGGACATAAACACTCAGATCATAGCAGCAGACTGGGAGGGCTTCAGGCAAAGAGTAGAGCCAAGGCGGACTCCAGGCAAAGCTTCATTCAACCCCTTCACTTTATTTTTTATTTGAGATGAAGTTTCACTCTTGTTGCCCAGGCTGGAGTGCAATGGTGTGATCTCAGCTCACTGCAACCTCCGTCTCCTGGGTTTAATTGATTCTCCTGCCTCAGCCTCCTGAGTAGCTGGGATTACAGGTGCATGCCACCACACCCAGCTAATTTTTTGTATTTTTAGTAGAGATGATGTTTCTCCATGTTGGCCCAGGTTGAGCTCAAACTCCTGACCTCAGGTGATCTGCCTGCCTTGACCTTCCTGAGTGTTGGAATTATAGGCGTGAGCCACCATGCCCAGTCCAACCCCTTCACTTTAGAGATGAATACAAGGCAGCCTAGAGGGCTCTGTGTTTTGTCTTTGGGAAGCCTTTCTGTGACTGCTTCAGGTCAGAAAGATAGAACCAGGACTCCTGGTCAAAGAAGGGAAAGAAATCCACCCAAGGAAGATGCAGGGATGAGGAGTGAGGGATTCACTGGTGCACACAGCCAATTCACTGAAGGTTCAAGGTGGCAGAGGGCCTCAAGATCACTTGGAACCAGGGTTTTAAATGTTCTAGGTTTCTCCTCTCTGTCTCTCAGTTGGCTTTCATCACAAAGCTGGAAGCAGGGCTGCAGGTGGCTGTTGGCTCCACTACCAGAGAAGGATCATCTCTCTTCCTTCTATTCCTAAAATGCCGGGAAAGGCTCTAATTGGTCTGTTGGGCCTTCTATTTTCCCTTTTGGGTTGGGAAGTGATTGCGGGGCCAGCTTTAATTTGCAGCCTTTTTTAGAACTGTGTGTGTGTGTGTGTGTGTGTGTGTGTGTGTGTGTGTGTGTGTGTGTGTATGGGGAGGAACAGTTCCCCCAAAGAAGGGGAGTAGTGTTTCCAGAAGAAGAAAGGTGTGCGAGGCAGTTAAAACACTAGGCGTCCAGTGTCTCAGTTTAGATGTTTCAGGTTGTAGGTAACAAATCCTGCCTTGAACTAATTTAAACAGTAAAGACAATTTGTTGGCTCACATGACTGAAAAAGTTCAAGGTAGGTCCTCACTTAGGAGCATTTGGATCTGGGTTCAAGTTCTTTTCCTCTGATTTCTTTCTATTGAATAGTCCCTGTGGTGTGTGTTGTTTTCATCCTCAGGCTGGCTTCTAGAATAAGAAATATCTTTCACAATTTCGGCTGAAGTCGTGAAATTCATTCTAGCCAAACCATTTGAAGGCAGAAGACCACATGACAAGCAGGGCTTTAGCCACTTCAGTTGAGCAAAGCAACTGAAGGGTGTTCGAGCCACACAAAACTAGGACCTAGCAACTGGAACTGGACTCCCTTGGAGCTGAAAGGAATTTGAGATATCAGGTCCATTCTCATGTATTGACTGACCTTTTCCAGCCAAGTGAGATTCTTCCCTGGCTTAGAACAATTCTTGTGAATGATTTGCAACTCTGCTAGGGTTTAACTATCCACCCTTTTGGGACGCCGAAGCCAAATTCTACAGCAGGGTGGATTAAGCTTCTTGCTGGATTTGTCCTTGTAATTTAAACTGAATGTTTGCCCCTTCCAAATCCCATGTTAAAAATTGATGCTGATGTTGGAGATGGGGCCTGGTAAAAGGTGTCTGGGTCGTGGGGACAAATCCCTCATGAGTGACTTGATGCTGTCTCCTGGTATTGAGTGAGTTTTTGCTCTGTTGCTTCCCAGGAGATCTGGTTGTTAGAAATACCTGACATTTCTTCCCTCTCTCTCTTCCTTTGTCTCTTGCCATGTGTTGCTAGTTCCCCTTTGTCTTCTGCCGGGAATAGAAGCTTCCTCAGGCCCTCACCAGAAGCAGATGCTGGCGCCATGCTTCTTGTGCAGTCTACAGAACCGTGAGTCAAATAGATCTCTTCTCTTTCCAAGATACCCAGCCTCAGTATTCTTGTATACTGATGCAAAAGGACTAAGACACCTTGTTGGGGATTGTGGGAAATTCCCGGCCAGACTCATTTATATGGAAAACTTTTAGGCTCTGTGGTGCAGGTGCAGATAAAGGAAGGTTATATAACTTGGGGCTTAGATGCAGAAAAGGGAACCTTAAATAAAAGCAGAAATAGCAAGGATTTTAAGGTCTAGAATCTGGATGTTAGGCCCGGAAGACACAGTTTACTGAGTTACAAAATCATTGCTTTGCACGGTGGTATAGGTTGTTTTGGCATGTAGGCATGGACCTTCCTGAGGAGAGGAGGGAGGGTCAAAGCCAGGAAGTGCCATAGTGGGGGATTTTCTTGGACCCTGGAAGTGGCAGAGAGGGCAGCTGCCATTGGTGATTCATGCTCCCTTCCCACAATAAAGTTGTTGCTTTCCCAGCCCATCTAGATTCAGGTAGGGCCATGAAAGTGAGTACCAGTCAATGGAACGTGGGCAGAAATGATGAAGCTACCTCTAGTCCTGGCCCCAGAACCCCCCTACAGGATCCTGTACACATTTTCTCTTTCTAGAAATGCTAAATGGCCTCAGACCCCAGGGCCAGGGCATTAGGACCATGTGGGAAGATGGCAGCTCTGTTCATAATGATTGTGTGAACTGAGTTTTCCTTACCCTATTCTTCTCCTCCCCTCCATCCCCCACCACCAGTCTCTACCATTGATGTGAGTGAAATTAAATAACTCTCTATCTCGTGAAGCCCCTGAGAATTTGGAGTGTGCTAGTTATGACAGACGACGTTAGCTTAACTAACACACAGGAGATCCCTTATTCTTCATGGGCTGCTGGTCATTGTCCCCACCTTGAGCATATCCCCATAAGGTACAGTTAGGGGACATGGAGAAGCCATCCTCACTGATCCCTACCCTTGGTCTGAGCTGTTCTTTCCTTTTCAGACATGCTAAAGCTTGTGAGCAGAAATGATGACTATGCTTGAATTTCACTTTGGTCCCTGTCTGGAACAAAGCCTATTCTTACTAACCTCGGCCTAGGACAGATTTGCTTTCGATGACTATTTGGTGTTCTCTATGCAAGAAATAAGCATTTATTAAACCCCTGTTTTTATCTGGCTAGTTCTGGGCTGGACAGAGAGATAGCAAAGAATATAGTCTCTCTTTCCAAATATTTTATAAATTTAGTAGAGAAGAAGGGGATTCATGGAGAAGTCAGCTAGAGGATAATATGATGCCATATGGAAATAGATGCTACAGGAATTCAGTGAAGGCGTAGACTCATATGGATTGGCTTTGTTGGAGAAGATGCTAGGAAATCTAAGGCCTTAGAGAGAGACGGAGAGCCAGAGAACAATAAGTAAGGATGGGCTCTCGTGTGAAGCCTGATATCCTGCTGCTTAACACAAAAAGAAGTTAGGTTTGGCCCAGTGAGATGGAGGTTCTCAGGTGACTGCAGCAGGCCAGAAGGGTGGGGAAACTGAGTAAGATGGACACATCTTGCCTCACGGGGGTCCTGCAGGAGGGGGAGGAATTCAGGACCATGGGTTGGTTCCTCTTGTCTGCGGCCCCTGGAGGGGACATGTATTAGTCTGCTTTCATGCTGCTGATAAAGACATACCTGAGACTGGGAAGAAAAAGAGGTTTAATTGGACTTACAGTTCCACATGGCTGGGGAGACCTCAGAATCATGGTGGGAGGTGAAAGGCACTTCTTACATGGTGGTAGCAAGAGAAAATGAGGAAGAAGCAAAAGTGGAACTCCTGATAAACCTGTCAGATCTCATGAGACGTATACACTATCATGAGAATAGTACAGGAAAGACCCCATGATTCAATTACCTCCCCCTGGGCCCCTCCCACAACATGTGGGAATTCTGGGAGATACAATTCAAGTTGAGATTTGGGTGGGGGCACAGCCAAACCATATCAGGACCCTACTTCCCTGGGGAGCTCTGCTGTAGCACATATCCCCTTAAATGAGGGGTGTGCTGAAGGCAACGCATTTTGGCTTAAGAGAGTTGATTAGAATTTTGTGAATTTTGTGAGCCAGTTGTTAAACACACCTAGTATTATAAATTAAACTATAGGCCGGGTACAGTGGCACATGCTTGTAATCCCAGCACTTTGGGAGGCTGAGGCAGGTGGATCACTTGAGCTCGCGAGTTTGAGATGAGTCTGGGCAACATGATGAAACCTTGTCTCTACTAAAAATACAAAAATTAGCCTGGCCTGGTGGTGTGTGCCTGTGGTCCTAGCTATTCTGGAGGCTGAGATGGGAGGATCACTTGAGCTTGGGAGGCAGAGGCAGAGGTTGCAGTGAGGAAAAGTGCACTACTGCACTCCTCCCTGGGTGACAGAGTGAGATCACATCTCAGAAAACAAACAAACAGGCTGGGCGCAGTGGCTCACGCCTATAATACCAGCACTTTGGGAGGCCGAGGCGGGTGGATCACGAGGTCAAGAGATTGAGACCATCCTGGTCAACATGGTGAAACCCCGTCTCTACTGAAAATACAAAAATTAGCTGG
Source organism: Ateles fusciceps (assembly GCA_036589455.1). Classification (NCBI taxonomy): domain Eukaryota; kingdom Metazoa; phylum Chordata; class Mammalia; order Primates; family Atelidae; genus Ateles; species Ateles fusciceps. The sequence continues at coordinate 4,146,985 of JAZHEH010000093.1, forward strand.
GCATGGTGGCGCACGCCTATAGTCCCAGCTACTTGGGAGGCTGAGGCAGGAGAATTGCTTGAACCCAGGAGGTGGAGGTTGCGGTGAGCCAAGATCGCGCCGTTGCGCTCCAGCCTGGGTAACAAGAGCGAAACTCCGTCTCAAAAAACAAACAAACAAGTATATATATATTCCTCGTATGAATTTATAACTAAATAAATAATAAAACTAAATAAATAAACATAACTAAATAAATTAGATTAAAATAAATATAATAAATACTCAAAAGTCATTACTTCCCAGGTCTTTACTATTTTTTAAATTATCTATGCTCTACAGGCTCTTTATAACTATCATCCATATATGGTGGTCTTATGGGTTGACTTGTGTCCCCTCCCCCCCCACAAATTCATACATTGAAGTCCTAACCCCCACTACCTCAGAACATGGCCTTACCTGTAAATAGGTTTGTTGAAGATGTAATTAGTTTATATGAGGTAATTAGAGTGGGCCCCTAGTCCAGTATTACTGGTGTCCTTATAAAAAGAGGAAGTTTGGGCACAGAGAAATATACACAGGGAGGATGCCGTGTGAAGATGAAGGCAGAGATTGGGGTGATGCCGCAGAAGCCAAGAATCACCCAGCATGGCAGCAAACCATCAGGAACTAGGAGAGACGCATGGAACAGATTTTCCCTCGAGGCTCACAGAAGGAGTGTCCTTTGCATACACCTTGCTCTCGGACTGGCAGCCTCCAGAGCCATAGAACAATGAATTTCTGTTGTTTAAGGCACTTGGTTTGTGGCACCTTGTGATGGTGGCCCTAGGAAACTCACACATGTGGAAGTATGACACTAGGTATCTACAGGTTGGCGAACATCTCCTTCCCATGCCCCTCGTCCGGTGATTTTGCACTGTTAGCTTAAAATAGCCACAGCAGCTGATTTGTAAACAAATGCTACAAATCAGGGCTGGATTTATTGCCTTTTTGGTTGTCTAGACAAGGGGTTGGAAACTACAGCTTGTGGGCCAAATCTGGGCCCCCACTTGCTTTCATAAAAACTTTTATTGGGACATAGCAGGGACGCTCTTTTGTGTTCGTGTTGTCCGTGGCTGATTTGGCACTGCAGTGGCCCTGTTGAGTAGTTGTGACAGAGACCGAATGGCTCACAAAGTTAATGGTATTTACTATGTGGCTCGTAAGAGTCAAATTTTGTGGAACCCTTGGTCTAGACTTAAGGAAGTGATGGAGATAATATTAAACATACAGATAAAACTTTAAAGTCTGCCTATTGATAGCCGTTAGCTTGTGAATGACAAAAAAATTGAGAAAAATCTTCCTCCAGTCTTTGACAACTGTATCTGATTTTGTAAAGGAGTGTTCCTGTCATTGACGAATGAGTGACATTCTGACACAGATCTTTGTTGTTTCACTTTTCTGTTGTTTACATAAATGAAAATAGCAACCAACAGCCATCCCAGAGCTATACTTGTTCATCAGTTGCCACTATGGGTTGGCTACAGAGAAGGGAGTTTGTCAAGTGGCTGGGTATGGTGACTCATGCCTGTAATCCCAGCACTTTGAGAGGCAGAGGCGGGAGGATGGGTCAGGAGTTTGAGACCAGCCTGGGTAACATAGTGAGACCCCATCTTTGGTTATTATAATATTTAAAAATAAAAATAAGTGAAATAAAAATCAGTGAAAGCATATATGAGAATCAACTGGCTATCTGGAATTTACCAGATTGTATGTATTATATAGCAGTAAAGTTGATCATAAACCTATGTGTTTATATCTACATATACACACATTTTCTCTCCCAGAGAGCCACTTGTTAAACATTTACCCGCACACCACTTCACCTAACCTCTACGCAACATCCGCAGCTGGGCAGAGGTCACACAGTTCGTGGGGCAGTGGCCATATGACTTTGGCCTTGGCTTGGTTTCACCACCGTGCTGCCTAAGGGAGCACAGTTGGTGGAAACAACTGTGATAGGAAGGCCCAGTGGTGCCAAGGAACTGGCTTGGCTACTCCCAGCCCTGGGGGATGAACAGCACATCCCAAACTCCATAGGTAAAGCGGGCCTGCTGACGAAGGGGTGCCAATGCAAATTTGAGGTTGGACTTGCTCCCGCCAGTGATGGAAGCCCTTCAGCAAGGGAACAACGGGGCGACAGCCCTGAGTGAAGAAGCCAGATTTGGTAACAATGTGAAGGACAGATTGGACGGGGACAACCAGCTCCGGGGCTGTCACAATCTGTGCTTTAGTAAACAGAGCTGGAAAGTCAGTGGCTCTGCCCTAGGCATGTTTCTTGGCATTTGTAAAAAAGACTTGCAAAATGTTAAGAAATGGGATCCTTGCTTGATGGGAGAAGTCTCAGTGGAACCCCAGAGCCTACAAAACAGGAAAATAGAAAAGCAGTTCTGAAAAGCTTTGCCAAGTGTCTGCCATGCGGCTTTCTACCATCCCTCTGAAGAAATAGTGTGGCAACAACCTTTCCTTGAAACAAGCCAATATGGATGGAGGGCCTCGATTTGAAACTAAGACTGTGCATTTGCAGTAACTTGACAAGGCTCTTGGGTTCCATGGAGAAGATATTGGGTGGGGCCACCCACAGCACCCTGGGTTCACTCCTAGCAGGGCACCGCAACTCTTCCCTGGCCTTCCGAGCCCATGACAGCAGGCACTGGGACAGTTCCTTGCCACATAGCAAAAGCTGCTCTTGACAGTGCAGTGCAAACCCCTCACTACCTAGCAAGGCAGTGACTTCAGTCAGTATCCTGTCCTCAGGAGCATTTTCTCACAGCTGCTTCTTTCTCCCAGGCCTAGGTTTGATTTTAGGTGAGAAGGATTTAAGAAACTTTAACTTAGATCAGGTATGGTGGCTCACACCTGTAAACCCAGCACATTGGGAGGTTGAGGTGGGATGATCTCTTGAGTCCAGGAATTCAAGACCAGCCTGGGCAACATAGTAAGACCCCGTCTCCCTCTAAAAAACAAACAAACAAAAAAACTCCAATTTGATGCTTTGGCATCTGGCATGCAGCCCCAGACTTGTCTGCTGCATTGGGTTCAGAACTGGCTGCTGGGTTTGTGCCTCTTTCCCAGGGTGGGGCTGGCCAGGTCTGTCTGTCCCTGGGGTCCCTGCTCAGTGTTACAGATGCCCCAGGACAGGGTACAGGCTGGTTCATGGCAGTCTTCCTGTGGCCTTCAGAAATGGATCCTCACTCCTGGTTCCCAACCCACTGGGCTTGTAACCTGCTGACAAATATTCAAATAACTGCCTGAATGCATGCATTTGTTCAGTCAGGGCACTGACTGACATCACTGCCTTGCTGGGTGGTAAGGGCTTATTGCTAGAATTTTCTTTTCTCCACTCAGCGTTGGACTTCAGATATGTGGTGGAAAAGACAGTGACTTTGCAATCAGCCAGATTCAGCTGAATTCTATGCTTTGCTGCAAGGTAGCTGTGTGGTCTTGGGCAAATAGGTTAACCTCTCTGAGACACATGTGCTTTACTGTAAAAAGGAAGGTCAAACTGTCTGTGTCGGTTGTTCTGAGGATTAAGAGATGACATAGGTAGAGAGACACCCCAATGTACAGTCCTTGTCGGCTATTTGTTAGATAATATAGATAATATCATAGATATTAGTGAATACCAATGAGATGCCTGGAGATCTGTTTGCCAGGATGTTGTTGAAATGCACATTCTGATTCTGTTGCTCTAGAGCTGGGCCTGAGATGCTGCATCTTTAACAAACCCCCAGATAATGCTGATGTTGCTGGCCCCAGACGACACTCTGAATAGTGAGACGTGACATTGACCTTGGCTTCCTTCCTCGCACCTGCAGCCTCCAACTCCTGCCTTATCCCAGAAAAAAGCTCTTACTCCAGGCTGGAGACCCATGGTCCTCCTTCTCTTACCTCACCACCCAGCCTCGTCAGGAAATAAGTCCCCTGTCTTCCGTAACTCGGGAAATAAATTCAGAGGAGGGAGAAATGAAACATGAATGTGTGTGGCAGGGAATTTAAAATTAGAACAATTGAGGCGGGCAGATCACTTGACGTCAGGAGTTCGAGACCAGCCTGGCAAACATGGCCAAACCCTGTCTCTACTAGAAATACAAAAAAATTAGCCAGGTGTGGTGGTGGGTACCTGTAATCCCAGCTACTCAGGAGGCTGAGGCAGGAGAATCACTTGAATCTGGGAGGCAGGGGTTGCAGTGAGCCCAGATCAGGCCACTGCACTCCAGTCTGGGTGACAGAGTGAGACTCCACCTCAAAAAAATAAAATAAAAATAAATAAAATTAGAACAACGAACAGGATAGATGCAGTAACAAGCGGTCAGCAGGAGCAGGTGAGTGCCGCTCCATTCATTCGTAATATCTTAAGCATGTCATGGCTTGAAAAAATTACGATGAATAAACCAGAGATAGCTGGGATGTGGAAAAAATCTGGAGAGAGGTCATGGCTCTGTTCCTGAGCTGATATAAGGTATGGAAAAGTTGCGGCCACGCGCGGTGGCTCACGCCTGTAATCCCAGCACTTGGGGAGGCCAAGGCGGGTGGATCATGAGGTCAGGTTGAGACCATCCTGGCCAACAAGGTGAAACCCCGTCTCTACTAAAAATACAAAAATTAGCTGGGTGTGGTGGTGCGTGCCTGTAATCCCAGCTACACAGGAGGCTGAGGCAGGAGAGTTGCATGAACCAGGGAGTCGGAGGTTGCAGTGAGCCGAGATTATGCCACTGCACCCCGGCCTGGAGACAGTGAGATGAGACCCCATCAAAAAAAAAAGGAAAAGTTGCAAGAGAGAAAGCGAAAAACAATGTGGATGCTTATATGGATCGTGCTCTATCCAGTTTTCATTCCTGGAAATGCACCTTTTCTTCTTCTGTATTTTATTTTCATCACCGAATGCCTTTATGTGAAACCTTTGAGTGTGTGACTCTCTGTCATCCAGATATCCACATTCTCCTCCTTGAGGCCAGCCTGAACGCCATGTCCTCTTATAGCCCTTGGTAGGATTGTGGGTTTCTCCAAGCTGTCCTGGTCCCACTGTTCAAACTGTCCCAGTCACAGGAACTGCAGCGGCCCCTTGACTCTCCCCCAGCCCTGCTGCTGGATCTCTCTATCCTGCTGGGTTTTCCCTCTGGGTGGGGACCAACAGGGAGTCCTTTAGTGTTTGAAAATGGCTGTAACATTGATGGAGAGACCACCGCAGCTCTCTACAACAGACCCTGCACTGCTGGTCTGGCTACTATAGTTGTGTTCTGTCTGCCTCAAGAAGGCCTCACAAATAAGGAACCTGTGTGACTTTCATCCTGTTCCTCTCCATCAGGCTCTGGGTTAGAGTGAGTGGGTGGGGGATTACAGTTCTTTTCCGCCACACCAGGTCACAGCCTGCATTGGGATAGTGACAGAGCTTTGACTGAACCAGTTTTTAGCTCATCTTCCCCTTCTCAGGAAGCTGGCTGTGGTCCAGAGGGAGCTGACCAAGACATTGCTCATCCAGGGCTCTGCTGGCCCTTTAAGTGTGGTGACCCTATACGGCTATCAGAGGAGCTTCGTAAAGGCACCAGTTGTAAGTGTCCAAATGGACAGCTCCGTTTCCCCTTCCCATGAAGCTTCTCAGTTGTTCTTGCAAATAGAGCAGCTTCCTGTCTATATGCAAGTGGATCTTAGGTTAGACCATCTGTCTTAGGCCATCACCCTCTCTCCGTCCAGAAGCACGTCTCAGTCTTCCGAATTTCTTTGTTTTCTTTTTTTTTTTTTTTTTTTTTTGAGATGGAGTTTCACTCTTGCTGCCCAGGCTAGAGTGCAATGGTGCGGTCTTGGCTCACTGCAACTTCTGCCTCCTGGGTTCAAGCGATTCCCCTACCTCAGCCTCTCAAGTAGCTGGGATTACAGGCGTGCACCACCACGCCTGGCTAATTTTTTTTGTATTTTGATAGAGATGAGGTTTTACTATGTTGGTCAGTATAGTCTCGAACTCCTGACCTCAGGTGATCTGCCCACCTCGGCCTCCCAAAGTGCTGGGATGACAGGCACGAGCCACCCTGTGCCCGCCCTGTCTTCTGAACTTCTACGGCCATCTTCACTTGTCTCTGTTTTTTATTCCAGTCCCTTTTACACATGCATTATCTCACAGACTAGGCTGGATTGTCCTGGAAGGCAGGATCCATGTTGGAAAATAGGTTCTCAGCAGGAGGGTGAAAAATTTCTATGCTTTTCTACGATATCAGTCTTATTAAGCCAGTCTCAGTTAGACCTGGAGTTGATTTTCATGTCTTATCTTTGTCTCATCTCAGCTTAATATTGAGCAACTCTTGAATCTTTTAGAGTAATAGTGATGGGCAGATTTTCTGTATCATGTAGATCCTAGGAGAAAATATCACCAGGCCATTTTCAAAGTCAAAAGCCACATAGTTTAGTATCTGTAAATACAAGATTTTTTTCCCCCCTCAAGTGTGGAGACTAGAAAAGTAAGCTGGAATACCACACTTATTTTGAAATTATTTTAAACATTTTAATTGATATTCCTTACTTTTGGCTTTGGAAACAATTCTCTCCAGAGCCTATAAAGTGCTCTCTCCAATCCTGGTAGCCAGCTGAGGCCGAGATGCAGGAGAAGTTGCCTGCCTGGGTCTGGGAGTCAGTTCTGTTCTTTCTCATCGATAGTGGGAGGAGCCGAAGAGGATGGAGCTCTAAAGTACGGGCCTCTTTTAGAGCAGTTAAAGAAATCAATGGCTCTGGCAGAAGAAAAAGGGTAGGAGGAAGGACAACTCAGATCTTGGATCGTAAATGCAAGCATCTCTCGAAGCCACTGCTCTGTCCGTCCTCCCACCACCCCGTCCTGGCCGGCGCTCACACAGAGTCGCAGAATCATCCCCCAAGAGTGGGTTTAAATTTGGTTGCACTGGTTAAGGTAAGGCCCCAGCCTGACCATAAATTACAGGGGTTGGGGTGGAGCAGCTGGAACTTAATGGGATTATTCTGCATTGTGACCCCTGCTGGGCAACCTGACCAGGGAGAAGCAACCTGACCAGGGGACACTAAAATTGCTCTGCACTCTGTCAGCTGGAAAGGTGTCATATTACATTGTGTCAGTGACTCCAGAGTTCTTAATTCAGGGTGGCTGGCTAACCTTCTGCAGGGAGGAGTGGTCTCTTTAGGCTATTTCCTCCTTGCTGTCTCAATAAACTGCTTTTGTGGAGTTTGGGCAGCTGCTTCTAGGATTCGAGTTTTGTTTTTATTGTATTTTTTTGAGATGCAGTTTCACTCTGTCGTTTAGCCTGGAGTGCAGTGGTACAGTCTCGGCTCACTGCAACCATCATCTCCTGGGTCCAGGCCTTTCTCGTGTCTCAGCCTCCCAAGTAGCTGGGATTACAGGTACCCATCACCACGCCCTGCTAATTTTTGTGTTTTTAGTACATCAGGGTTTCATCGTGTTGGCCAGGCAGGTCTTGAGCTCCTGACCTCAAATTATCCACCTGCCTTGGCTTCCGAAAGTGCTGGGATTACAGACGTGAACCACCGGGCCCAGTCAGAGGCTGCATTTTAATCAAATCTCTAGTCACTTCCTCCTGGCCCAAGTGGTTCTGGAGAGCGCCACCTCTCAGATCATGGAATTGAAGCTCGGGTGGACGCGTATGTAAGTGTACTGTTACTTACATCTGTGGTTGGCAGAATAGCTAATTAAATGCTTCCCCCGCCCCCGTACACGGAAAGGAAAGTAATGTTTTATTTTTAATTTTTTGGCCTCTCTGATTTTGCTTGCTATTTTTGGCTGAGCAGTCTATTTCATTAAGTTCAAAAGCATCTCTGTTTTGCCAGGAGTGTAGAAATAGAGGCAGCTTGCCAGCAATACCTGAAGAAATGAGGGTCTTCTGGGTCGCGGTGTTACCCTGGGAATCCTGGTTTCCACAGGAAGCATGCTATTGATTTTTGTTTCTAATGCTGGAGTTTCACAGTAACGCTGTTTTAGTATTGGGGAACTGGGTGATGAGATTCCTCTTGGTATTTCATCCGTTTACAGGCCACCATTGACTGAGCCCCTACTCCCTGCCCTGTGTGTGTACTGACACACAAAGGTGAATGACATGGCCTTTAATGCTTGCAAGGCTCAGGGAGCAGCGAGGGAGAAAGTTATGTAAGCTGAGGATTGTAATGTAATGTGATAAGTGCGGTGTGTGTCTATTTGTAACACGAATGCTTCCAGGCCTTGCCAGCTTGTGGGTACAGATGAGGTCAAATGCACTGTCAGAACTCACATTTCATTGGCCCACCCCTTCCCCATACCCATCACTGAGAATCTCAGCCAGTTATCGCTGTGAGTCCCTGAGGTCTCGCTCCTAGGCTTTGGCTCAGGCCCCTGAGCTGTCCCTGGCCCCCAGGTCCACTGCTGGGCCCTTCTGCTGCCTGTGTTCCCTGGGATGACCCTCGAGCTTCTGCCTAAAGCCTGCCTGCTCCTGCTCCCCCAGGCACACTCGATGCCTCTGTCCTCACCCACATCTCTGAGCTGAGCCACCCTCGATCCTGGGCAAGAGAGGGGAGAACATGGCTCGCCTCTCTTTTGGGTTACATTTCATTGCTGGGCACAAAGCAGCGTGGCTGTGCTCCTGTGTCTCATAGCTCTTCTTTCAACCAAATTTCAGCAGAACTTGGGACATAAATCCATGGGGCCAGGATCAGGGTCCAACATCTCATACAAACACAATAAGCACCTTCCTGCAGACATCACAGATGTCTTCTTAAACAGATGGCTTCCTCCTGACTCAGTTGCTCCACCCCAAGAAGATACCAAGGATATTGTGCAGAGAGGAAAGTCAGGATCTTTTTTTTTTTTTTTTTTTAAGGCAGAGTTTTGCTCTTGTTGCCCAGGCTGGAGTGCAATGGCCTGTTCTCAGCTTACAGCAACCTCCGCCTCCTGGGTTCAAGCAATTTTCCTGCCTCAGCCTCCCGAGTAGCTGGGATTATAGGCATGCACCACCACACCTGGCTAATTTTTTTGTATTTTTAGTAGAGATGGGGTTTCTCCATGTTGGTCAGGCTGGTCTTGAACTCCCAACCTCAGGTGATCCACCCGCCTTGGCCTCCCAAAGTTCTGGGATTACAGGCGTGAACCATTGCGCCTGGCCTTGAAAGTCAGGATCTTGGTGAAGGAGGCAGCCTCCTCCATCCTCTTAATCAAACAAAGAAAATTTCATCATTGTATCCTTACCATCCTTTGTTGTCAGGGATCTCTTTCTACAGAGATCCCATGGAGTAACTGCATCCCTCTCTTGCTCTCACTTCCTCTGCCATGCATCACCTCCTTAAACGGATGGCTTTGGCCGGCTGCTGGTCAGTTCATTAGACATGCTCAGACTTAATGCTTCTTAAGGATGTCCTTTTCTTTATGCTCTTACCATTTTATTTCACGTCCTCATGACCTCACCTGAACTGTTGCCACGGTTTTCTAATTGGCTTTGCTTCTTCTGGTCTCTGCTCTCTTCCACCCTGTACCCAGAGTTGCTTCAATCAATGACCATCCTCGGAAGGCGTCCGTTCTGAGTCAGCCTTGTACAGAAATTATCTTGCTAATTAGAGCAAGGTCCCAAGATATGATTAAAATGTTGGCAATTGGCCTCTTATATATTTTTTACATATATGATTTTTACCTTACCCGGTTTCCAAATGGAATTTGATTTCGTCTGATTCCATGAATCATTCTTGTTATTCCCATCAATATCAAGGGGAAATGGTCATTTAGAATCAACATCTTTATTTGTTCCATCTGGATAGTTATGAAATTTGAAAACATTAGAACTCTTATGAAGAAGATGGTCCTTACCAAATTTCAGAAATAAAGATTGGATTTAGGCCAACTGTAGCTTTATTCATGATGGGCTTTAAGGATAGTATTGAAATGGATTTACTGGAGAATGTGGTCCTGCCCTGGTGCCTCATGCTTCTGAAATGATGGAAACCACTGGACAAGCAGAGCTGGGAGCTGGGAGAAGTCAGGATATTAACTAGGCCGCACTGGATAAATCACAAACCAAGATGCTGAAACTTCCTCAAAGGGTTGACTCATAGCATTGACCAGTGCCAAAGATCTACTACAATAGTAGCCTTTTTTTTTTTTTGAGATGGAGTCTGTCTCTGTTGCCCAGGCTGTAGTGCAATGGCACAGTCTTGGCTAACTGCAACCTCCGCCTCCCGGGTTCAAGCGATTCTCCTGCCTCAGCCTCCCGAGTAGCTGGGATTACAGGCACATGCCACTATGCCTGGCTAATTTTTGTGTTTTTAGCAGAGAAGGGGTTTCACCATATTGGCCAGACTGGTCTCAAACTCCTGACCTTGTGATCCACCCACCTCAGCCTCCCGAAGTGTTGGGATTACAGGCATGAGCCACTGTACCCCTGCACCCGGCCAATAGTAGCCTAAAAAAAAAAAGTTTCACTAAGGCCAAGAAGAACCATAAGCACTGCCTATGCATTAAATTAAAACTGGGGACTATTTTATCACAATGCAATACAATTTAGATTTTTCTCATTGTTTTCATTTTGGAGGCAAAACTGAGCTCCTCAAAGCCTTTTGCTTAGTATATGTCTCACCAGATTTGGAGACCCAGATGTTGGGAGATGCTGGAAGGCTGTGTCTAGAGGGGACTTTGCCTGTGGAGCTGGAAAATCTTCCTCCTGACTCAGTTGCTCCACCCCAATAGGATACCAAGGATATTGTGCGAAGAGAGGAAAGTCAGGATTTTGGTGAAGGGGGGCAGCCTCCTCCATCCTCTTAAACATAAAATTTCATCACTGTATCCTTACAGTCCTTTGTTGTAAAATAAAGAGTATAGAAAGAGATCCCAGCAGGCTGGATTAGACAAGGAAATCTCCACAATATAAAAGGAAATTGCCCTTGTCGCTAAAGGGTGGGCAGGATTTAGACAGCTGGAGACAAGCACAATCTCCATGGGGAAAAGGGCAGTGGAGATGGAAATGGGTTGGATGGATTCCTGAGACAGAGGTCAGGGGCCTTGCTATGGAAGAGGAAAGGTGTTGGGAAATAGTAGGAACCAAGTTTCTAGGCAGAGCAGGGCTTTATTATGGAGGGTCATGAAAGACAGGAAAAAAAGTTTCTATCTAACCTTGCAGGAAGCTGGAAGCCATGAAAACTTTTCAGCAGGGGAATGACAATAACAAGACAGATTTGGAGCGAGAAAACCTGGATTTGGGGGTGTTGTAATTTAGCGTCAATATCATAAAAATAAAACCAACAACAGCAAAACCTGCTGAGACGTGGAGACCGATTCGTTATGGGAAGGGAAAGAAAGTGATGTCGAAGATGCTGCCAGGGGTTGGGCTGATAAGAGGCCAGGGCTACCCAAAGACACGAGGAGGGGCTGGTCTGGAGGGAGGGTTGTGAGTTTTGTTTTGGCTGTTTTGAGTTTAAAAACATGATGAGAAACCCAAGTGGAGTTCAACAGTGGGGCTGCTGCCTGAAACCCTGGAGACTAAATCCTCGTAGAGGTGATGATGGAAAGAAAGTGTGAGCCTGGAAAAATGTTCTCTTAGAGAAAGCGCGAAGAAAGGAGAGCAGGGGCCCAAGATGGGGCCTTGGACTGGAGGTTGAAGGGGAACCTGTGAAGCAAACAGAATGTTCCCAGCCAAGGACTCCCTGGGCCTTAGGATGCCTTGTTGCCCGCTGCCCAGGGCATGGCAACCATTGCTACCAAAACAGCACTGGCTCCAGCTTGCTGCGGAGAGGGGCGAGCAGGGCTGGAAGCCAGCAGGAATATTGACATGATGTGCTACATTATTTGACCTACCCACTTTGGTGTCTAGCTTAGGGCACCCTTTCAAATCCAGTGCTCTCTGTCAGGTGCAGTATCCGTGTTATCAATGGTTTCAGCTGATGCTTTAGAAGGGCCCTGTAATTAGGGTTGCCAGATGTGGCAAATGAACATATAGGATACTCAGTTAGATTTTATCAGATAAGTTTTTAGTATAAGTATTTCCCAAATATCATATAGTGTATACTTGTATTTTAAAATGTTATTATTTCTCTGAAATTTAAATTTAACTGGACATCTTGTTTTTCATCTGGCAATTTTTTGATCCTCTGATAAATCTTCTGACCTCAGCTCTAAGGGACCATGATCACACCTTTTCTTGGTGAGTGGCCCCTCTTCCCCCAAGACACATTTCATTCTCTTTTTTTCTTTCCTTCCCATGGAATCAGATGGTATTATTCAGAATCAACAGGCAGTTGTTCCACACCCACCATGTGCTTGGCACGGCACAAGGTATTTTCACACATACAGTATCAGTAGTTTGCAGCTTGTTCAGGGGATATATAACTTGACAATCAGGTGCTTTTGGCAGACCATGGAAATTATTATTATTATTTTTTTGAGACAGAGTCTTACTCTGTTGCCCAGGCTGGAGTGCAGTGGCATGATCTCGGCTCACTGCAGCCTCCACCTCCCGATTCTCCTGCCTCAGTCTCTTGAGTAGCTGGAATGACAGGTGTGTACCTCCACGCCCTGGCTAATTTTTGTATTTTTAGTAGAGATGGGGTTTCACCATGTTGGCCAGGCTGGTCTCAAACTCCTGACCTCAGGTGATCCTCCCTCCTCGACCTCCCATCATGCTGGGATTATAGGCGTGAGCCACTGTGCCTTGCCATGAATGTAAAATAATTTTACCAGCAATTCTAACAATGCCATGGAGGTACGAAAGAAGCCTTAATAATGCTTGAGACTGAGTAGTATGTGCAGGCGTGCAATGAAACATTGCAATAGAAAAATACATATATCCAAAGTAAAATCATTATGTTTTTAAGTCATTCCATTGATATTTTTGAGAGGAAATTTATTGAGATATGCATTTTTGTTTTCCCTGTTGTATTTTCACCTCCCCCATTTCTGAGAAACCAAGGCTTATCTTTTTTTTTTTTTTTTTGAATCAGAGTCTTGCACCGTCACCTGGGCTGGAGTGCAGTGGTGCGATCTTGACTCACTGCAACCTCTGCCTCCCAGTTTCAAGCGATTCTCCTGACCTCAGCCTCCCAAGTAGCTGGGATTGCAGGTGTCTGTTACCACGCCCAGCTAATTTTTATATTTTTAGTAGAGATGGGGTTTCACCATGTTGGTCAGGCTGGTCTTGAACTCCTGACCTTGTGATCCACCCGCCTCGGCCTCCCAAAGTGCTGGATTTATAGGTGTGAGCCACCACACCCAGCCCACCAAGCCTTTTCTTATAAGACCAAAGCATGACTTGCTGGGACTCAGAAGACTACTCCACTTGATACTGGTTATAAAGGTCTTTTGAGTAGGATTACACTGGGCCTTCTGGGAAAGAAAGTGGATGAAGGAAAATGTTTACAGTTGAGAAATTGAATTGGTGTTGGTGGGTGAGGAGTGGGCGAGTCCACGAAACTAAGAACAGGACTGGCTTTGGGATTCCAAGCATGGGAGGTCCTGGGCCCTGAAGGGGTCTAGAATAAGCCACAGTGGCATAAATAAATTATTTTGAGCTGAAGGCATTTGAGTTCATGAAATCTCTTATCTGCCTAAAAGCAGAGTCTCCCAAAAGAACTCAGTTGTTATAAATCCCCTCCTTGGAAGCAATTCTAATCTTTTCTTCTTGGAAGTGAGAAATTGGTACCACAATCAAACAGATACTGTTACAAAAAGATCATATTTCCCTTTTATTCTCCTATGGGCACATTTATCTTTCTAAAAAGTCATTTGCTTTTCCCCTAAGTGCCTTTTCTTCCCCACTTCTAAGAAGTCATTTGTTTTCCCAGAAATGCCCCTGTGTCCCTCCCCCTTCCCCTAATAGGATAGTATATAGGCCCTGAATTCTGTCTCCTTGAGTCACACTTCTTGTGAATTCCAGTGTGTATGTATACATTTATAATCTATTTTTTTTCTTGTCCTTATCTATCTTTTGCCAGTTTAGTTTGCACATCCCCAACCACCGAACCTAAGAGGATAGAGAAAAAGTTTTTCCTCCCAGATAGTCCCTCTTGTGCCAAGTGCCTTCTGAGGATCATGGCAGGTGCCTATAGAGTTAGTGTGAGAGTCCCATGGGTGGGTCTGTGGAAACAGTGACTACATGGGGGCACCCTGAATTCTTTCAGAGAAGAAAGATCTACCATGCTCAACAGAAGCAGTGAGAGAGGAGGTGTTGACTGCAATGGCGGCCTCCACGTCTCAGCCTCCTGGTACATTTCTTCCCTCCTTGCTTATTCAAGTCCTGGTATCAGATAGCACTCACAATGGGGGGAAAGAAACCTCAATAATGATTACCACTGAATATCCTACCAGCCCGGCAGGTGGGGATGAGCAGCAGAATAAATGTAATTCAGAAATATAAAAAATCCTATTGCCTCTTTGTGTCACAGGCAAACAAATAGTCATTCCTTTTTCATTTTTCTTTTTGTTAATTATTTAATCTAAGAGGTCACAAGAACTAAAAACCTAAAAAAAAAAAGAAAACCTACTGGAGAAAAGCCTAACATTGAGAAAATTCTATCCATTAACTTAATCCTATCCACCATCCCTGGGGTTATGAAAATGTCACTATTTAAGAAAATTTTTAGCGGCTGAACACCTCAGTTAGTTGAGTGCTATAGGAATGCAGTTAGAAAAACTATGTTATCTCATGGGATAAGGCTGTACACAGGATGCTGACATTTAAAACCCAATGTCCAGCGTGACACAATGATGTTATTTATAGACAAAGGAGGATCTAGGACAAATGTGATGCATAGAGAGAAATAAAAAGAAGGAAGGAGGAGACCATAGTAATCTGAGGCTGAATGGAGGAGGAAACCCCCTAGCAAAAATCTGAGACACATCAAGCTTTTGTAGGGTTCATGTTTAGCAGGAAGTTGAAATGACTCACCGTATCCTGTTGTACTCGCCCTGTGATTCCATTTTATCCCCCTCCAAGGCTTTTAAAGCTCTGATTTGTGTAGAAAAATCACATAGCATGTCAAAGAATGACTACAGTCTGGTTTTACACATCCGTATTTTTAAACAGCACAAAATGGTTGTACTTCTCAATATCTAAATCTGACTGGGAACTCTCCTGTCTGACCTTGCCCTGGAGGCTGCTGTCCTTCCATAGGTGGATACCCAGCCTGAGCTTGCACAGACTCCTTCATGTCCCCTTTGGTCAACCTAGGTGAAGAGGGAAAAGCTCCAGCTCTTGTCATGCGCCTTGTTGACAGGAGCCTTCCTGAAATGGGTATTCAAGAGCAGCAGCTTAAGTTTCTTTGGCTTTTCTGTTTACTAGTTTTGTTAGCTCTTGAAGAGGGGGAGAGAGAGAGAGACAGAGGGAGAGAGAGAGAGAGACAGAGGGAGAGAGAGGGGCTGGGGGAGACAGAGAAAGAAGAGTTGGGCATGGTGGCTCATGCCTGTAATCCCAGCACTTAGGGAGGCTGAGGCAGGAGGATTGCTTGAGCCCAGGAGTTCAAGACCAGTTGACCAACACAGCAAATACCATCTCCTTAAAAAATAAATAAATAAAAATTAAAGAGAGAGAGAGAGAGAGAGCACGAGAGCTTTCCACAATGTAATAGGGATAAGGTCAGCAAGAGAACTCTTTCTTTGCTCTTTCCCTAAATGCCCCTTCCTGGGGCAATTCCTTTCCTAAATGGGCCTCCTCTAATTCTCACCACAAGCTATTATGATATAAAAATTAAAGTGTGATATCCTGGCTTGCCCACTTCCTATTAATGGAATGACCTGTGGTAATCTATAGAGGAAATGCAGGAATGTTAACGATGTGTGGTTCTGTTTGAGAGTCTTCAATTAAGTGACATGTCTTCAAGGTGGAAAGATGAGATCATTTAGAAATTAGTTTCTTTTTTGCTTTTTAAGTCTTTGGTTATTATCAATTGCATTAAAAAAACCAATTGGAAAGAAAAATCAATCTGTGCTGAATTTCCCCCCTGTTAAGTCTTCATAATTCCTCAGGTGACAGGATACTAGACAGATAAAACTTGGAATTAGCTTTTAAAAGGAAAAGAAATGAAGGTATAACCATCTGCCAAATACATGGAAACAACAGCAAAAGCCCTATTATTCACCTGGCCTGGCAAATAGGTTTGTGCATTTTCTTCTTTTCTGTCCACCCTGGTGTTTGTCAGACGTGGACCAAGAACTGTTCCAAGACCCTTTCCTGTGGTGTCATTGGTTAGAGACTTGTTAACAATTTCAAGTTCTGGTGAAATACTGTGGGTAAATAAAGAGAATTTTGCCTGAGTTTAAGGGGCTTTCCTGGGAGGTAATGTATTTTGTGGCCTAACACTTCATTACTTAGCCTGCAGATCTGATTTCTTTTGAAAACAAACCCTAAATTTGGAACTTTCCATGCCGAGAATCCACGTCAGTTTCAAGAAGGCCTGGTGAGATATAGCTGAGTAAAAACGAGACTCAGTATGAATGATGACTGTTGTTCTTTCTCACTGGGAAGACTGGGGACGTCAAGGATAAAATGACCTTTTGTACAGTGGTGCTGTTTCTCCACTTCTCAGCCTTTTTATCAGAATAACTTTGGCCAAACCCAATGCTTTTGTGGAAAACATTGGTCGCAACGTAATTGGTGTCCAGTCATCTCAGAAGTCTTTATGTAACTTCCCACAGTTATGTCAGAGGGCATGGGGATATAAATGCATCAAACTCTTCTCTTTGGATTGTGCAAGTAAGCAAATCAGCTCCGGCAATTTCCAAAAAGCTGAGACTGCTATGCCGGAGTATGGACCTGAATCTTCTTTCCCCATCCTCTACAGCCCCCACTCAAAGAAAGTGCCTCAAACAGATGGAAGGACGCAGAGGTAGAACTGCAAACCTCAGCAATGAATGCTTAAGAGAGAGGGCAGGTGGCCCGGGTGTGGTGGCTTACGTCCGTCATCCCAGCCCTTTGGGAGGCACAGGGGAGCAGATTGCTTGAGCCCAGAAGTTCCAGACCAGCCTGGACAGCATGGCAAAACCCCATCTTTATGAAAAATGCAAAAATTAGCTGGTGCATGCCTGTAGCCCCAGCTACTCAGGATCACCTGTACCTTGGAGGTCAAGGCTGCAGTGAGCCATGATTGCACCACTGCACTGCAGCCTGGGTGGCAGAGCAAGACCCTATTTCAAGAAAAAAGAAAAAAAACAAAGGCATGTGATTCTCTTTCTTTTCTTTTCTTCTTCCTTTCCTTTTCCCTTTCCCTTTCCCTTTCCTTTCCTTTCTGAGATGGAGTCTTGCTGTGTCACCCAGGCTAGAGTGCAATGGCATGATCTCGGCTCACTGCAACCTCTGCTTACCGGGTTCAGGCGATTCTTCTGAATAGCTGGGATTACAGGTGCACACCACCACACCCAGCTAATTTTTATATTTTTAGAAGAGACAGGATTTAACCATGTCAGTCAGGCTGGTCTGGAACTCCTGACCTCGTGATCTGCCTGCCTCGGCCTCCCAAAGTGCTGGGATTACAGGCGTGAGCACTGCACCCGGCCCGGCATATGACTATTTTCTTCCATCATCCATCTTTGTCCCCCCAAGTGTTGTAGGTCCTTCTGCACAAAAATTCTACACACCCCCTTCTTTGGTTTTCTAATTTAAGTGTGATGAGTAGCTGCCAGCCAGTGAAAGAAAGGCCCAGAGATTTCAAAGGAAAGATAGAAGGCTAGTGGCAAAAAGGAAAGGCTTTTCCCCCACTGGGCCCTCCTCAGTGGCTTTAACTGTGAGACTCCCTGGAGTTATACATCAGCGCTTGCTTCAACCCTAAAAGAAGTTACATCAGACGTGCAGCTTTGGCCTGCTTTCTTTGTATTCTCCATGGTAAATGGAGTATTAATAAATGGCTCCCTGGGGAAGTTTGTGCAGCCCATACTAGAAAACAAATTGATACGTAAAGTTCTTTTTGTTGTTGTTGTTTTTGAGATGGAGTTTCGCTCTTGTTGCCTAGGCTGGAGTGCAATGGTGCAGTCTTGGCTCACTGCAACCTCTATCTCCTAGGTTTAAACGATTCTCCTGCCTCAGGCTCCCTAGTAGCTGGGATTTCAGGCACCTGCCACTATGCCCAGCTAATTTTTTTTTTTTTTTTTTTTTTTGTATTTTTAGTAGAGATGGTGTTTCACTATGTTGGCCAGGCTGGTCTCAAACTCCTGACCTCAGGCGATCCACCCACCTCAGCCTCCCACAGTGCTGGGATCACAGGAGTGAATCACCATGCTGGGCAATATGTAAAGTTCTTGAATGATGTAGATGCGATGTCATGTTTACTAGTGGATATCTACTCTCCTTCCTGTAATTTCAGAGGAAAATCAAGGACAATGTGTGGTGAACATAATTCCTCATTTTTCCTTCACCCACAAACTCTTTGCTTTAAAGCAGTATCAAAAACCACAGGTAGATACTTTAGTGAGCACCTTTTCACCTTTCCAAGTGACACAGAGATCAAGAGAATGGTCAGTTGTTTGCCACTGAGTAGGGAAAAAGAAAAATTATGATTCAGGCCACTTTCTCTGCTTCCAGTTAGCTGCTTGGGGGACTGGATTATGCTTCTCCAATAGCTGAAGGATTGTTGAGCTGAATGAAAGCAGAAAGAAGCAAACACAGGAAAGCTCTCTATCTGTTGGCCTAAAAGCAGGACATAGATTTACAAAGACAAAAGGTACGCTGCCACCCTCCTCTCAGAGAGAACAAAGGTTACCCATGGAAGAGAACTTTGTACTCTTATGGTCTAGAGATGGAACCAGAGGCATCTACATTAACAAGCTTTACAAATTAGCCTTTAACTGACAGTTATTTGCCCTCCTCCAAGTTACCACCCCTACAGATTCAAAGTCCTTTGCTTTTGTCTTGCCACTTCTTTAAAAATTTCCTAGCCAGGCACGGTGGCTCATGTCTGTAATCCCAACAGTTTGGAAGGCTGAGGTGGGAGTATGGCTTGAGGTCAGGAGTTTGAGACTAGCCTGGGCAACATAGCAAGACCCTGTCTCTACAAAAAAAAAAATTAGCCAGGCATGGTGGTTCACACCTTTAGTCCCAGCTACTCAGGAGGCTGAGGTGGGGGGATTGCCTGAGCCCAGGGTTCAAGACCAGCCTGTGCAATATAGCAAGACTCCATCCCTAAAAAATAAAAAACACCTATCAGGGTGGATGCATGCCAGTAGCCTCAGCTACTCAGGAGGCTGAGGAGAGAGGATCACATGAGTCCAGGAGGCTGAGACAACAGTGAGCTATGATTGTGCCACTGCACTCCAGCCTGAGTTAACAGAGCAAGACCTGTCTCAAAAAAAAGAAAAAAAAGTTTACTATTTGTTATTGAAAATGCTACCTACGCTGGAATTTAAAGCCACCTCTTTGAGAATTACTCATTTTCTTGGTATATGTGAAATATACATGTTAATAAACTTCTGTTTGTTTTTCTCTGTAAAAGGGGTCCTTTCAAACCAAGGACCTGTGGGGTCTAGTCTTCCCCTACACTGCCCTTCACTCACCACTGGGCTGCCTGCTTTAAGCTAGTAATCAAGAGACGATGGCCTTCCACAGGTGCCTTGACAGGTGCCTCGGCTTCAGAACAGACATACACGCAGGGCCCCAGCATGGTGGTATTCGTCTAATTCACCTTTTTTTTTTTTTTTTTTTTTTTTTTGAGATGGACTCTATCTAGCTCTGTCACCAGGCTGGAGTGCAGTGGCACAATCTCAGCTCACTGCAACCTGCGACTGCCGGGTTCAAGCAATTCTCCTGCTTCAGCCTCCCGAGTAGCTGAGATTCCATGCCCGGCTAATTTTTTGTATTTTAGTGGAGATGGAGTTTCACCATGTTGGCCAGGATGGTCTCAATCTCTTGACCTCGTGATCCGCCTGCTTCAGCCTCCCGAAGTGTTGGGATTACAGGCGTGAGCCACCACACCTGGCTAATTCCTGTTTATTGGGTTAAAAGTGTGTGAGACACAAAAGTAAAACTTGAAAGTTAAGAAACACCTACATGTAACAGCTTTTCTCTTTGTCTTCATATTTTTCTCCCAAATATATGCAATCGCTAGAGAACTTGATTTCAAGAAAACTCCTCTCTAAGCAGCAGAGAATAGCTTGTAGAAAAGAAAAAATTCAAGTTCTATTGTATGTTATTGATTTATACCTGGTCTTGTTCCAAAATGATTGTTAGCTGCATGCATAATTAACTCTGCCACTGACTGCTGTGTTACTTACTTCAAGTTCTCTTAGTAAAGAGAACTACTCTCCTTCCCATAATTTCTGTAGTTTCATCCACGGCCTTGGCATAGCCAAAGATTAATGAAGATGGATCTAAGTGCTCACTACTAAACAAAAAGCCTCCAAGCAAATAATAGTGGACTGAAGAGTTACCTTTGTAGGCATACAGGTATCATTACAATTAAAGAGATGTCAAATGAGCCAATTGTGTGCTAGGTAATGCTGAGGCTGAGGATATACTACCATGGAATATGGTACCTTTGCATTTGAGAAAACAGTAGAAGCCGGAAAGTCGATCTCACCTTCCCCATTGCCCTCCTACCCTGAAGCAGGTCCTAAAACCTGTGAAGGATTTTCTGACCTTCACCTAAGCAGATCATGAGACCCTCCTT
The DNA here is from genome assembly GCA_036589455.1 of Ateles fusciceps. Lineage (NCBI taxonomy): Eukaryota > Metazoa > Chordata > Mammalia > Primates > Atelidae > Ateles > Ateles fusciceps. Next base: position 4,167,571 of record JAZHEH010000093.1, read on the forward strand.
ATTTGAGAGGTGCCTTTCCTGTACCTGGAGGAAAGGAATGTCCCTGTCTCTGAAGACAGGGACACAGAAGAATCTGAACAAACAGGCCTTGCTAACTTCTCCACAGGTATTACCATTAGCTCAGACCCACTTTGTTCAATCACACTTCTTTTGACTGTCCATTTCTTCCTCAAACCTAGCATAATCAATGCCAGCTTTCCTTGCTTCTTTGGATCTTCATTTCCGTATGAAGGCTCCCATGTCATGTAAAACCTCTACATACATTTGTTTGCTTTTCTCTTGTTCATCTGTCTTTGGTTACAGGGGCCTCAGTCATGAACCCAGTGAAGGGTGACAAAATAAATCTTTTTTCTTCTACAACGCAATAGCCCACTAGTGCTTCAAAAGTTGCTGGACTTCTCTGCCATGTTATTTATCCATGAACATTGGCAAACTAAAGATGATAAGAAGAAAAGAGGGATGGAAAGCCAATAACACAGCCAATACCTTTGGCCAATTGAAGCTGGCCAACTTAAATCTATTACTGGGCTTTAATAATGGTACAAAGGGGTGCGCACTTCTGGGATGGCACCCACACTCTGCTAGGCGGTGTTTTGAGGATAACCCTTATCCCAGATTTCCCAAAGTATTCTAGTCTTGCCAGTTTCTTAGGTACTCCAGATGACAAAGGCTATGCAAATATCAGGCATGGTTAAGACTGCTGGCGCTTTTTGTGACTCGACCTCCTCTTTCTCCAAATCCTTATTTTATTTTCCCTTCGTAATGTATCCAATCTCTCTTACAAAAAATTGTTTTGGGCTGCAGTGGAGAAGAATTTAGAATTTTCCTGACCTGTCTTATATTGCTATTTAACAATTTGTGCCTAAAATATGGATTTTTTAAAAAAGGTATGGAGTGAAGAATTGGTCAAGGGGAAGTGTCACTGGAAAACCAAGATCCCCAAGGGCTTAATTTTTTTCTTTTTTTCCTGCTAACATCTCTAAAAAGAATTTTCCTGCAGAGCAACAGTAACATAAATTGACAGACAGCTGATGTGTGTTCTTAGCAGTTTCATTCATTGGACAGCCTTGGTGATTATTACATTTCTCTCTCTAGGACACTTGACTCATTTAGCAACTTCATTCCTGGTGACGCATGTGCTGAAAAACACAGCCAAGTGTTAGTACCAGGCAGGGTAATAGGCCAGCTCCCTGCCAGGAGCAGTTATTTAGAGTGAAGGGGACAGCATTGAACCAGCATGAACAAGGCCCACGGAAGGCTCCCCAGGAAGGAGCCAGTCGACAAATGGCAAAGAGACTCAGGGTACCTGTTCCCACAGGGGTCTCCACATAGCCAGAGGATCTGTGCTCAGGGCATTATAAACACATCACCTTGTGTTACCTTCATCCGTGTCTGCCCAGTGGTAACTGTGATTTTTTTTTTAATTATTGTGTTTGCAGGTTAGCTGCTTCGTTTTGAGAAAACTAGGAAGAGCACTATCACCTCAGTTGGCTTTAGCTCTCCTCTTGTTTTTTCTTGATTCTCTCTGTTCTTGCCTACGAGCCCCATGTGTCAGGCTTGAATCTAGGCTGGTGAATACATTTTGCAGGAGATGATATGTAACTAGGGTACCGCTTCTTTTCATCATTATTCACTTTTTATTTTATCATTCTTCACTTCTTCCGTGGTCTGCTTTCATCTACATAGGGGTGCCTTGGCTGACAAGGTGGACTTCTCAAGTGAGAGGTTGTCTTTTCTCTCTTCTTTTATTAGACATGTGGAAGTTTGGACTCATAGGACTAATTAGACTATTGAGGAAGTGATGGGTAAAATTCTCCCATATCTTTCATTCTTCCTTGATAGTGTAGGGGAAGAAAAATATTTTTTTCTCCAATCCTCATAGATTCTTAGTTGGAATGGATCCCCGTTACAAAAGACAGATTAACAAGTGAAAAACAAAAGTTTATTAACAGGTGTATTTCACATACCCAGACAATGAGTAGCTTTCAAAGATAGCCATCTTGAGTGTAGCAAGTGAGCTGAAGGATTTGAGGAGGGGACTCGTTTATGGCTTGGCTGAAGGGGTAGATGACAGTGGCAAGACTTGGAATGTAAGGGAGATTTAGGGGGACAGGATGGTGCATTTTGTTAAGTACATATTGAGTCTAAGGAATCTCTACTCAGACTCAGCTTTGAATTCCAGCTTTTATAGCATCTTCAACAATGAACAGTAAAATTTTAAAGACAAGACAAAGGAAAATAACTTTGAGTCTTTAGAAGCTGGTGGCAACTTGGAGGAGGGCAAATAACTGTCGGATCAGTAGGCTCACTAGTAAAGCTTGTTAATGTAGATTCCTCTCCAGGCCAATAAGAGCCCAAAGGTGTCTCCTCCCTTGTAGGAGAAGGTGCAGTATATCTTTTGCATTTTGGTAAATGCAGGGAGAGCAGAGAGATTTCCTATGTCAGCTTTTAAGTTGTCTTCAGAGCAACAATGCTTCATAGTCTGGGGTGGCATATTTTAGTCTCCCACAATATGTATCTTGAGATTATGTCTGGAGACAGAGGAGGCAGGCCTGTTGTGTTTTAAAGAGTGATATTTATACATGTGTAACAAAGAACATATTTTGCTGACTATTTTTCACTCTATGAACAGGTGGTCTTGCTGTGGGGCACTTCCTTGAATCTTAAATCATTGATTACACATGAAAATGTCTTCATCGCAGACAGAGAGACAGCACTTATGAAGATGGGGAGGCATGAGAGGACTGAGGTGTTCTGAGATAGAAGAATGACTGGAGTACCTGGAGCTTGGGAGAGGAGAGGGAGAGAGAAGGCTCAGAAGTGCTTTTGAACCAGATCAGGAAGGGCTCAAAGCCCTGCAAAGCAGTTTAGGCTTTATCTTGAAGGCGAAAGAAAAACCTCTGAAAAATTTTGTGCAAGGACTGGCCAGGCCATATTCACACTTACAAAATATAATGATGGCAGTAAGGGGCAGCAGTATGGAGAGCAGCTGAGGGGCATGAGTGATGGACAAGATGTTTGATAAAGAGGTGATTGAAGTAACGCATTGGAAAGATAATGACCTGAACCAAGTACGTTAGGAGATGAAGTTGAAAGTTATTAAGAAAGTAGAGTGGGTGCCCTTGATTTCTATCTTGCCTTACTGATAGCCACTAGACTGGCATTTGGCGGCTCCTTTCTCTTTGTGGATAGACCTTATGTGTTATTGGGAGGAATAAAGGGCCCCGCCAAAAACCTAAGACTTCCACACACCCTTGCAAGGGGGCTAATGTGGCCTAAATGACGGGCTGGCTCTTGGAAAACTTTTAAAGGGGACTTACTCAGCTGGAGGTACCTTAATTGCCTCTTCCCCCCTTCTCTTTCTTTCTGCCTGGAACTTGGGAATAGCCATCTTGAGTGTAGCGAGTGAGCTGAAGGATTTGAGGAGGGACTTGTTTATAGCTTGGTTGAAAGGGTAGATGGCAGTTGCAAAACATGGAATGTAAGGGAGATTTAGGGGGCAGGATGGTGCATTTTGTTTTGTACATGTTGAGTCTGAAGAATCTGTACGATGGCTAGTCTGTGTCTGGGAAGCAACGGGATGTGGACCTGGGCGAGAGAAAAACATCTGGAAACCATCACTTGACAGAGAACAGTTGACATGATGGAAGTGTATGAGGTCCCTGGGGGAGAGTGTTGGAGAAAAGGGCCAAGGGCAGAGCCTGAGGAGCCCAGCACTGGAGAATGCTACAGCCTGAGCAGGACGGGGGGGAGACACATCCAAGGAGCTGGGGAGAGGTGTGGAGAGGGCAGTGCCTGGACATCAAGTACATTCAGAGGACACAGTGGTCTCTCATGCCACAGTAAGAAAGGACTTAGGGGAGTGGGGTCAGGAAGGAAAATGGCCAGTGGACTGTTTCTTTCTACAAAAAAGACTCTCAGAACCATCTATGCACAGAAGGTGGCCACAGGTGCAATTTGTGTCATGATGCCACCGCACTTGTGATTCTCTGCAGTCTTGTAATACCCTGTTATTGGTTCCTTTTTTTTTGAGATGGAGTTTCACTCTTGTTGCCCAGGCTGGAGTGCAATGGCACAATCTCAGCTCAACTGCAACCTCCACCTCCTGGGTTCAAGTGATTCTCCTGCCTCAGCCTCCCAAGTAGCTGGGATTACAGGCATATGCCACTATGCCTGGCTAAGTTTGTATTTTTAGTAGAGATGGGGTTTCTCCATGTTGGTCAGGCTGGTCTCGAACTCCTGACCTCAGGTGATCTGCCCGCCACAGCCTCCCAAAGTGTTGGGATTACAGGCGTGAGCCACTGGTCTCAGCCTGGTTACTTTTTTAATACACTTTTTTTCTCCAATCAACTTACCTATTTCTCCAAATGTGTCAATGATATATTTCATTTAGTATCATAATGAATGCATATGCATTAAATGTTCATTTTAAGTTATTTCTTGATAAAGAGTTTTGAGGGAGTCACTTGTAGCACACCGAAGTGAAACCCAGCTGAGACTGGATTCTATGTTCTGTTCATTAAATATATCACTTGAGAGTCTCTATGAAGGACTCTGATAGAAGAGAAAAAGGCTTTTAAAGAAAGTTAAAAAAAAAAAAAAGACAAGGCAGAGGGCAAGAATGATTTGGTTTTCCTTATGTTCTGTGGCAGTAGTACCAACAGAACATCTTCTCCAATGGAGGGGCGATGCACTAAGGGCCTCTGGCCTTTGCCGCATGCTGAGCTGAGGTATCGTAAACTGGATCTGTCTTGCGCCTCTAAAGTCAAAATAGGATGATGTTTTCTTAAACTTTTAATTTACTTTCTTAAACTGAGAGATGAGGAGTATGTCTTCTGGGGGAATGGCCTCAGATTGCATCAGCCAGGAGCCGTGAGGACCAGCTGTCTCCCTGGTCCAGGGTCTCTTAAGGATGCTCAGAGAAATGGGTTCTGGCTCCAGGTGGCTTCCTGCTTAGAATGATGAAAATAATTGTTTTCTCATCTAAAAGACAGTTGAGCGATGAACTCATTGCTTTTAGGGCTCTAATAGTCAGGGCCCTCCTCGGGGCAACAGTTTAATTGGGAAGAGATTTCTCTAGGTATATCCAAGAAGGACCCCAGGCTCCGCTTCCATAAGCAGTGCCTTGTCACATAGGAGCTGTGGTTGCTTCCTTGTCCCATTAGCCAGGTCAAGAGTGTTGAGAACGCTCTGAACATTTATTGGGAACTCACTGGGTGTAAAGTTTCTCTTAAGATGTCACACAGGGACAGATTCAAGATATGATGCCTGCTCGCGAGTGGCTTAAACTCTCCATTTAGGGGAAAGTTAAGAGAGAAAGAGGGAAAAACTCTTGCTCGAATGCATCAATTTTAGGCTAATATCTAGAAGCATATGTATATATATAAACACATGATCCATCACAGGTATAAAAATATAAAACTTCACTTACCTGGTGTTCACATCTTCAATCAGCTCAACTGTCCAAAAAAGGCTGAGATCTTGGAGCAGACACATTTTATTTTTTAAAATTAGGACTCTACAGTTCGTGAACTTTTCTTGCATTGTTTCAAATTCATTTTCTCTTATTTTGGTTATATTCTAGAAAGCTTTCCCAGAACATACCAGATTAGCATTGTGGAGGTGAGTTGGCCCAGGCAATGGCAATAGACTGCCTGCAAGGAGAAGTAATTTCTGAGGACCTGATATTGAAACAATGGTTCCCACATTTGTCTAACATACATTAGCATCCTCTGGACAGCTTTCATTAATTTTTAAACTCAGGCCACTCACAAAATGGATTAAATTGTAATCCCTGGACATGGGAGTGGGGTGAGGTGGGGGAGATGGGGTGAGCTGGGGGTTGGAAGGGTGATGGAGGACACTCAGGCATTGGTAGTTTTGGAAGCTACCCAGGTGATTCCAATGCATAGGCAAGATAGGTAGTCATTGCACTGGAGGTTAAGGAAGAAGAAGTGGGTGTTTTACTGTGTAGTATTCTGTGGCCACTTTGTAGTATTCTACAGCCATTACCATTTTGTGTCAGGGCAAGTACCATTCACCTTTCTTTTTTTTTTGAGATGGAGTCTTGTTCTGTCACCTAGGCAGGAGTGTAGGGGTGCAATCTTGGCTCACTGCAACCCCTGCCTCCCAGATTCAAGCGATTCTTCTGCTTCTCAGCCTTCTGAGTAGCTGGGATTACAGGCATGCATCATCACACCCGGCTAATTTTTGTATTTTTAGTAGAGATGGGGTTTCGCCATGTTGGCCAGGCTGATCTTGAACTCCTGGCCTCAGGTGATCCGTCTGCCTCGGCCTCCCAAAGTGCTGGGATTACAGGTGTGAGCCACTGCAGCCAGCCACCCTTCATCCTTCCAGAAAAGCAGCTTGTACCTTTCTTAGGTGCATGAAGGTGAGACAACGTCCTGAACAGGCAGCAAGGATATGCTTTCCTCCCGTCACTGGGAGTTCTGGGAGGACTCACTGCATTAGAAATATAACCCACACGAAAGGCCCCTTTTCTGTCATGCAGAATCTGTCTCCAAGCATTCTCTGGGAATGGAAAGTGGAAACTCGTGGGCCTTTGAGACGGGGCATAGTATAGTTGCCTTCCCTTGGTTTACAGCCTTCAGAGAAGTGCTTCTTTCCACCTTGTACAGTGTGCTCTGTATGAGGCTCTTGCCGCCTTCTGCCTGTGACCAGGGAGGAAAATGGATGCACCCACTAGTCAGAGGATGTTACACAATGCCCCCCCACGTCACTTGACATTCCTTTTCACTTTCCATGACTTCTTCCTTTTATTTCTTCCTGTTTCGGTGTCTAGAACTTCCTGTTGCCACACTCTGCTCCCTTGAACTTATAACCCCTTTGAAAATTGCACAGCCTCAGTCACTTGCTAAGGATCTACCACTTTTCTGCTCTTTCAAGCTTCTGTGGTCCCAGCAGAGGATGACGTAAGCTCCTCTGCTTTCCTACATCGGGTGGGAGGGGCCACAGAAGTGAGGAAAAGTGGGGACCCAGGATTTCTCCCTTGATCGGAGGGATATGTGAGGAGGATGGGGAGGCAGATGGGAAGGGAAAAGTCCGAGGTCACCCTGGCACAGAGACATTGTTCCATGAAGAAGGGCTCACTAAAATGTTTATACTATCATATTAACTTGTAAAAGAGCAAGCTATAAAATTTTATGTTCAATGTAATACATTTTTATTAAGGCAAAACTCCCTAAAACTGGTTGGGTAAAAGCCTGGAAAGAGATATACAAATGTTAGTGGTGGTTGCTTTTGGATGGTATGACCATGGTGATTAGAAATTTTTTTTCTCCAACTTTTCACAAGAAACATATGACTTTTCTCATTAAAAAAAGGAAAAGAGAAGCGATTATTTTAAACCAGAATATCCAAAATGATGCTGTTGAGTCAACACAATATTTTAGACTTTGTTCATTTCTTTCTGTAGAGGATAGAAGGCAAGGGAGGGCCTAATCTACTTTAGCCAGATGTATCAAGGAAAGCAGTGGGAGTTGTTCAGATATAAATTCTGCATCCCCTAAAGAAGGCCCGAGTTAGTTTCCTGGCCTCTGTAGTGAATGCTTTCTCTTGATTGATTTTCATTCTTTACAAGTCTCTGTCATGGCACATAACAAGTCAATACTCCATAAATACTGGTCAGCTGAATGAATTAAATAAAATATTGATGCTTACAGGCAGATGGTTATCTAGAAAAATCTGCTTTTTTCCTGGAATAATTATGACAAATGACATGATTTCTATTAAAAAAAAAAAAGAGTTAACGCAGACCGCATCTATTGTCAAAGGATGGTGGATGCGAGCCATGTGTTGAGTTTATACTCGGAGAAAGAAGGAAAACTTCAGAGACTGGGTAAGACATAAGCATGAATTTGAAGGAATCAATAGAAATTTTATGGAAAGGAGCGAGGGGATGTTCCAGGCATGTGGATTAGCGTGTGCCAAGATCTGATGGCTAAAGAAAGGTGAGCATAGAGGGTGGCCAGGTTGTTGACGGGAGCAGATGGCATGGGCAAGAAGGATCCAGGCAGGGGTTGCTGCTAGATAGAGTGGCTGAGAAACACGTAGACAAAAAGATTAGATTTCTCTCAGATGCTGGTAAATGCAGTGGAGCTTTTTGCAAGATTTTGGGGGAAACTGTGTTCCCAAACACATATCCTGCTCCCTTGCTCCTCTTTCTATGGCAAAGAAGGAGAAATTTCTTGCAGAGACATAAGCAGGAGGAAGCTAGAGCTCTCTCCTGAGTGAGTGTCAGTTGCAGAGGAGGTGAATGTCATAGGACAAGCAAGTATGGGGGAGAAAACTGCCTAAACGTTCTAAAGGTGCAGCATGGCATTGAGGAGCGGGAAGGATTTTATCCCATCCATGGGTAGCTGAAGCGTTCTTCCTCTCCCTTGGCTCCCACACCCTCTCACCCCCTGCCATTGAAACTTCCTGCCTCAAGCTCATCCTTGTTCCAGATACTCACTGCCTGTTTGGCTCTCCTGCACCATTCGGTTTCTCTGCAATGGTTCCTTGCTTTCTCAGCAGACTGTGTTTACAGTATCCCCAAGGCTGCCCCTACAGTCCTATCCCAATAACCACCAAGGCGACTGTGCCCTGACTTGCCTCCAGAACTCACACTCTTACTTCCAGGCACCTGCTGGACGCATCCTACTAGGTATCTCCCAGGCAACTCTATCGCAACATGCCCCAAACTGAATTCATTTTCTTCTCCCTCCAAATCTGCCTGACTTTTTGTTTCCAGTCTCACTTTTAGCCCCATCCTCAGACAGAACACCGTTTGCCCTGGCCTACCTCTCACTCACCCCCCAGCCTAGTCAATTGTTGCTCCTGGACCATTCATTCTACCTGCAAAATGCCTGTTGAGGCTGGGCACAGTGGCTCACACCTGTAATCCCAGCACTCTGGGAGGCTGAAGGGGAGTGGATCACCTGAGGTCAGGAGTTCGAGACCAGCCTGACCAACATGTCCTCTACTTGGGAGGCCAAGGCAGGAGAATCAATTGAGCCCGGGAAGTGGAGGTTGCTTGAGCTCAGGAATTCGAGACCAGCCTGGGCAACATAGCAAGACACCATCTCCAAAAAAAGAAGTCATAAAAACTAGCCAGACATGGTGGTGCACACCTGTAGTCTCAGCTACTCAGGAGGCTGAGGTGGGAAGATCACTTGAGCCCAGGAGGTCAAGGCTGCAGTGAGCCATGCTTGGGCCGCTGCACTGCAGCCTGAGCTACAGAGTGAGATTCTATCTAGAAAAATATATGAATAAGGCCGGGTGCAGTGGCTCCCGCCTGTAATCCCAGCACTTTGGGAGGCCGAGGCGAGCAGATCATGAGGTCAAGAGATCAAACCATCCTGGCCAACATAATGAAACCCCATCTCTACTAAAATACAAAAATTAGCTGGGTGTGGTGGCGTGCGCTTGTAGTCCCAGCTACTCGGGAGGCTGAGGCAGGAGAATTGCTTGAACCCAGGAGGCGGAGGTTTCAGTGAACTGAGATTGCGCCACTGCACTTCGGCCTGGCACCTGGTGACAGAGTGAGACTCTGTTTCAAAAAAAAAAAAAAATTAATTAAAAATAAATGAATAAATAAACAAATAAATGCATTCCTATTGTTTAATTCAATAATTCCGCTTCTGAGAATCCTTCCTAGAAAATCATTCAACATATTAGAACAAACTAAGGATGATCCTTATATAATTATTTGAATGATAACTCTTAAAACATATTTGTCCAACAGTTGAGGAATGGTTAAATCAATTGTGATACTTCTATTTTCTAAAGATATGTACAGATATGGAAGCTTATAAATAAATAAATTCTTTATTCTTCTTAGATTAATGGTTTTTTCCTTCCAGAAAGGTTCCGTTCTCTTTATAACTTTATCCCTCAAAGTTAGACCTCAGTAGAGCATTCCTTTTTTTTTTTGAGATGGAGTCTTGCTCTGTTCTTGCCTAGGCTGCAGTGCAATGGCATAATCTTGGCTCACTGCAACCTCTGCCTCCTGGGTTCAAGCAATTCTCCTGACTCAGCCTCCCAAGTAGCTGGGATTACAGGCCCCTGCCACCATGCCTGGCTAATTGTTTGCTTTTTTGGTAGAGATGGGGTTTCACCATGTTGGCCAGGCTTGTCTCAAACTCCTGACCTCAAGTGATCTGAGCACCTCAGCCTTCCAAAGTGCTGGGATTACAGGCGTGAGCCACCACACCGGGTCCAATAGAACATTCTTATTCCCCTCTCCTTACATTTGCATAGAGGGGTGAGAGCCTCCTTGCTTGGGGAGGGAAAGCTATCGGGGAGGGTTGTTGCTGGCCTTTTGTCTCCATCTCCCCAGTGGCTGCTCTGGTTGGGTGGACAAAGGATTTCCTCCTGCAGGTTACTGTTGGGTGTGGCTGTCCTCAGGAAACTGACTCCCCCTCAGCAGCCCTACAGTAAGTGGCCCTAGCCAGCACTGGACTAGGCCTGCTGTGGCTGGTATGTGGGTTTAATCATGGTTTCCTTTGGTGGTAGGGGCAGATGTTAGAAAACCCATCTGTTTCCAGCTCTAAGCTTCGGACTCCAATCGGCTTTATCAGAAATAAAGCAGATATTTTGATCTCCATCTGTCTGATTCTGAGTCTTTTAATTGGTCCCACTTGAAGCTGGATGGGGGTTGGGGAGAGAATTGGGACAGAAATATTATTTGTTCTGCTAAAACCCCAATAACGATTCTCTTTTTACACAGTAAAGAGGAGATCAGGAGTTACTCAAATGCCGACCATCTAAAGGAATCTTAAGCCACGTATGATTTTGGAGAAAGTTTCTGCTTTAGATGGCAAAGGGGGTGCCTAGGACTGAGACTTGTATGTGGCAAATGCCTTGTACTATTTAAATGAATGAATAAAGAGGCTAGTGGACAGCAAGTTATAGTTTAAATTCACATATCCTGAGGCAAGAGAAGAAATGGGTTTTCCATTTTCATCTGTCAGAAAGGCAAAGTCCAAAAAGTTTAATAATCCGCTGTGTCGGAGAGGGTGTGAGAAAATAAACAACCTCACATTGCTGGTAGGAGTGTATTTTGTTAAAAATAATCTATGTAGGGCAATTTGGGAGCATCTATTTTAAAATACATATGCACATGGCTTTTGACCCAGCACTTCTGTTTCTAGGAATTTATATTATGGATATACTAGCATATGCAAAATGACATTACGTACAAGGGTATTTATCATCATATTATTTATAATAGGGCAAAATTAGAAATAGATCTAATTGTCCAACAGTTAGGGAACTTGTTAAATAAATGCTGCAGCATCTTAATAATTTTTTTAGCTATGCAAAAAAATAAGGACACTTCTTACATGCACGCATGATTTCCAAGATGCTGATAAATGAAAACAAAGTGCACAATATTGAGTATGTAATGCTGGCATTTAAAAAAGGAGAGAGCAAAAATGCATTTACTTGTAATGCTTTTATCTGAAAATATACAATAGAAACTGATAACGTTTGCCTTTGGGAAAGAGAACCAGACGGTTGGAGGACAAGGTTAGGTGGGAGATTTTGATATATAGTATTTGTGCCTTTTGAATTTTAAACAATGTAAATGTTTAATTGAATTAAAGTCATATACACAAAACAAATGTATACACTTTGATTTTTCTTTTTATTTGTTTACTGGTTTTAGCAGTGGTGGTCTTGCTATGTTACCTAGGTTGGAGTGCAGTGGCTATTCACAGGCACAATCACAGTGCCTCACAGCCTCCAACTCTCGAGCTCAAGGATCCTCCTGCTTCAGCCTCCTCAGTAGCTGGGATTACAGATATATGCCACTTGCACTTGGCTTGACTTTTATTTTTATGACCTGGAAGGAAACTTGGTCTTAGTTTCCTTAGACAACAACTACTAGGGATAATTTAGGAAGCATGGGTGTTTTTAAATTTATTTTATTTTATTTTTTTGAGACAGAGTCTCCCTCTGTCACTCAGGCTGGAGTGCAGTGCTCTGATCTCGGCTCACTGTGACCTCCACCTCCTGGGTTCAAGCGATTCTCCTGTTTCAGCCTCCTGAGCAGCTGGGGTTACAGACATCTACCACCAAGCCCGGCTAAATTCTGTATTTTTAGTAGAGATAGGGTTTCACCATGTTGGTCAGGTTCAAACTCCTGACCTTGTGATCCGCCGGCCTCGGCCTCCCAATTGCTGGGATTGCAGGCATAAGCCACTGTGTCCGGTCTGCATGGATTATTAAGAAGTAGGCAAAAAGGATAGAGTGATGGTGAGTCTGCAGGTTCCCAGGTTAGGCTAAGGTTCATATTCCGGCTCAGTACTTTCTGTGTGACTGTGGGCAAGTTACCGCCCTCAGCTTCAGTTTTCTCTTCAAATGAGGGATAATAATAGTTCCCAACATCCAGGACTGTGGTGAGGACTGTCTCAACTCCCCCTCTTCCTCTGTAACTCCAACCAAGTTGCTAAATCTCCCTGACTTGCCTCTCAGGCTTACAATATTTTTCCCCAATATTGACCACCATCGCTAAAGCCAGGTCCCATGTGGTCCTGTCTCAGCTAAAAGTTACTTCCAGAGAAAAGAACAATTTCACAGAGAAGCTTAGTCGAAAGCAATTCAAGTGTTTACTGTAGTTTCTCAAGAAAAATTCAACAGCATATGCATAAGAAATACTAAACTATAGAAAATGTCTTGGTTTCCACTTGGCCACCCTTCACTTCTAACAGAGTATTCTTGAAAAACTGTCCTCAGCACACTTTTCCATCCCAACACCAGACTTCTCATGCTCGCTTGCCCTGCTTTCTTGCAGCTATTTTTGTTTGTTTCTGCCAGTGGTTCTCTCCATTGCACATATAAATCTTGCCTCTCAGGCTCACAGTATTTTTCCCCAATCTGTGAATTAAGGCCTGTGAGCTGAGGATGTGGGAACATGCCAAGTGAATCAAGTCAGAATTTTACTAGTGGAAGTGGAGGTGAGCAGACATAAGAGGGGATGGAAAAAAAAAAAGACTTTAAAAATATTTTTATAATAGCAATTTTTTGCCGCAGTTACATATGTAAGGAACTTTTAACATTGTCTAGCATTATAAGCACTCCATAAATCTTAGCTATTAATATTACTCATAGTAACCACTTTCCTACAACCTGATAGTAATAACAACAGCTAACATTTACTAAGAGTCTGCTTACTATGTGTCGAGCTCAGGTCTAGCACTTTATATGAATTAACTCCTGTTAGTTTCCCAACACCACCATGCAGTAGGCCCTTTTATAACTCCCATTTTATAGATGGGGACAGACGTAGGGAGATTTAGCAACTTGGTTGGAGTTACAAAGGAAGAGGGGGAGTTGAGGCAGGCAGCCAAGCAGTCTGACTCTAGTTTCCATCTGAGCCACCATTTGTATTGCCTTGAATTCTCGTTTTCCATTCTGATATAATGAGTCAGGGAACCAGCCAATTCGATCCTCTTGTACTGAAAGTTTTCTAAGGGTTTTCTTCTGCTAGTTTTCACAACCCTTAGTGATGAGATCCCAAACGAGGTATGTAGGTAAACAGTAAGGACGGTGGGTGCCTTCATGTTCCTGGAAAGATAACTGTGGTCATTGTTGTTGCCTTCGTTCGCTCTTTGGATATGATAGGTTTCTGGTTAGGACCAGAAAGTCTCCTACCAATGAATTATTAATGAATGCATTTGGCGGTTTTCTCCATTGCCTCCCCAGTTGCCTATCTAAGGAAAATAGCGCTAACCAGATAAATCAAATGCCCTTTTACAAATTGACCTACTCTGGGGATGTACTGGAATATTTGTTTCACAGTTGCTAGTGCAACAGGAATCGTATAGTGTATTTGTGTATTTTTGTATCAGGTTGTCCTGGAGCTGAATCCATCAATCCAGGGGGAGAGAAGGAGGAGACCGCTCAGAAGAAAGAGTCCTGGCTTAGCTTCGAGTTTCACGTTAGAATTGTTATGTGCAAAGTGGGAGAATCTTTCAGTCCATGCTTTGCTAAGAAAGAAAAGTATTTCCCAAATTCCAATAAGTTTCCATCTGCCTGTGAAAGTAGACCCTGGGGGTCTGAGCACTGGGTGTTATTATCTTACACCATGATGTGCAGAACAGAGAGTTCAACGTAAGGAAGTTCTCTGTCCCGCTGGAAATGGAAAATGCTTCTAGGTGAGAGAGGGAGGACTGAGAGAGAGAGAGAGAAAGGGAATAGGTGTGTTCTTAGTTTCTTCCTCAGCGTTCCAGCCTCTTGCTGATGGCGGGGATGTGTGAGGTGAGGGTAACACATCTTAGAGAAGCTGTGGGAAGTTGACACTGAGGGGTGGGGCTCCCACTCCACATTCAGAGAATGAAAGGAGAACCCCGGATGCACGCTGATGGTACCTTAGGCTGAGGTGGGGCTGCTCCACAGAGAAGAAAAGAGGATGTGATGTGTCAGTGAAGAGACCCACGCTGCTGTCACACTGTGTTTTGGCGGGAGATGTGGACGGTAGCTGCTGTATGGACTGGGTGACTCACTCAGGGACTTCGCCAGTGGAAGGGCAGAATATTCCTGCATATGAGTCTAGAAGGTGGCTGCAGGAGTTGGGATCAATAGGGAGATGAAGCCTGACCCTGGGCACCTGTGAGTCCAGGGAAAGCTCAGACGGACCAGGCGGTCAGCGGGGCGGGAAGCCCAAGGTCTCTGGAGTAATGTCCCACCCAGAGAAGGGACGCAGAGTAACACTGGCCTTGGCGCTTCAGCAACAACAGCAGGAGGACAAAGGCTGAGGCCCAGGTGCAGGCAGGGGACACAGCAAGGAGAGAGCGAGGCCAGAAGCCTTCCTACCACTGCTGCGAGGATGCCGGTGCTTCCCTCCACACTACAGAAATGGGGGAGGCTGAGGCCTGGAGGGGAGACGAGCCGCCTGCAAAGCTGGGCACTTACTGGAAGACGTTGGGTTTTCCCCAGAGAGGCTGTTCTGAGCCAGGATATATGGAGTCCTGGCTCCTGACATGGTAGTTGGAATTGGAAATTCTGAGCAAGTCAGAGAAGAATGTGGGTGTGTGTGTGTGTGTGTGTGTGTGTGTGTGTGTGTGTGCGCGCGCGCACATCCACTCATGTATGTAAATGTTGACCTGGCGATGCTACGGGAAAAGCAGGTGCCGAGCTGAATTTTGTCCCCCCGACAAACTCATATGTTAAAGTCCTAACTAACGTCCATTTCCTCAGAGTGTGACTGTATTTGGTCTCGAAAGAGGTAATTCAGTTAAAATGAGGTCCTATGGGTGAGTCTTAATCCACCGTGACTGTGTTCTTGTAAAAGAGGAGATGAGGACAGAGACGCTCACAGAGGGAAGACTGTGTGAGGACACAAGGGAAGACGCCATCTGCAAGCCAAGGAGAGAGGCCTCAGGAGAAATCAACCCTGCCGACACCCGGGCCTCGGACTTCCAGCCTCCAGAACTGTGAGAGAATACATTTCTGTGTAAGGCTCCAGTCTGCGGCATTTTGTTATGGCAGCCCACAAAAACAAATACGGCAAGCAGACCTTCCCTAATTATTATTATTATTATTATTATTTTTTTGAGACAGAGTCTCACTAGTCACCAGGCGCCAGACTGGAGTGCAGTGGCGCGACCTTGGCTCACTGCAACCCTCCGCCGCCCGGGTTCAAGCCATTCTCCTGCCTCAGCCTCCCGAGTAGCTGGGACTACAGGCGCGCGCCACCACGCCCAGCTAATTTTTTTGTATTTTTAGTAGAGACGGGGTTTCACCATGTTGACCAGGACGGTCTCGATCTCTTACCTCGTGATCCGCCCGCCTCGGCCTCCCAAAGTGCTGGGATTACAGGCGTGAGCCACCGCGCCCGGCCCCCTGAATTATTAAACATTAGGATGAAGCCAACAGTTACAGAGGTCCAGCAGTAGGTCACCGGTGTGATGCAGATGGTGAGTGTAATGTAGATGTTGGTGTCATGTAGATAAGAAGCCAAAAAAGCAACAAAGTATGATGGAGAGGCCTGGGGTGCCAAATAATAACCCATGTGAGGCTATAAAACAGTTGAAAATATGTGCTGCTTGATTAACGTATTTAGAGAACTCGGAATTTCTTCCCCACGATCTTCCGAAACCCATATAGTGCCAGGAGGGCAAGTGCAATATAAATCAGTCCTCCCTTTCACAGCTTTTTCTCCTATCTTCGAAGAGTAATAATTCATGCTGGGCAAAAACAGAGTGATGTTGATTTTATAAGTGTCGCTATCTGTGTCCCTATCACGGGAGGAGGTGATGGATGGTGCCCGTGTTGGTTGGGGGAGAGTGAATCGGATGACGGTGAAAGAAGACCAGTCACAGTTCCCACCCCTACCCCAGTGAGAGGCATGTTGAAAGATTTGTTGCGGCTAGGACCATTTCCACCAACTCCCAACAAGCCATTTACTCCAAAGTATCTTTATAAGCAGTCTTGTTTTTATCTCTTCCTGCGACGCCAGTTACACTGGTCTCTTAGCACTGTGACAGACATGACTGGACTAAAAACACAATGTGATTTATGATATCCATAAATCACAGTACTAAATGGTATGATTCAATCTCGTACTTGCTTCTAAGAAGTCCAAGGGGGGATGGTAATGATTTTAAATATCGGACTGTTTTTGTGTCAAAAATGCATGATTTTGCACAACCTAAGGCCAGTGTAAGGACACTAGCAAAGCTGTGTAGACTGTCACCCCACAAGGGTCTGGGGCTCTGTGTCCCTCGGCCTGTGGAGATTTTTTTTTTTTTTTTGAGATGGAGTCTCACTCTGTAGCCCAGGCTGGAGTGCAGTGGTGCTATCTTGGCTCACTGCAACCTCGGCCTCCCAAGTCCCAATTTAAGCAACTCTTCTGCCTCAGCCTCCCAAGTAGCTAGCATTACAGGCATGCGTCACCATGCCCAGCTAATTTTTGTATTTTTAGAGAGTTGGGGTTTCACCACATTGGTCAGGCTGGTCTCGAACTCCTAACCTCGTGATCCACACGCCTCGGCCTTCCAAAGTGCTGGGATTACAGGCATGAGCCACTGCGCCTGGCCTGGAGATGGTGTCTTATGAGGCTCCCACGATGTCCCTCTCACATTAGCAATTTTCTCCACTGTTCCCCTTCCAGCTGGGGACCATGTGGAGGAAGCAAGTATTGTGTTTTACAGTGTAAATGTGGCCCGGGGATCAGTTACAGGGCAAGAGGTTCTTCTTACTTTGTTCCAAGATAAGTGACATTGCAGCACGCTATTCATTAAAACTATCTGTTTTGTGATAATCTTCTCCAGCTTCCTCAGTTTTCTTCTCTTTCCCTGTCATATAAGCAGTTAGTTAAATGATCCTGCCATGGTGATGCTGCCACTAATTAATTTCTCCTCACATTGATGGAGACCTTTGGCTAGTGGGGCATAATGGCAAATAAAAAGAAGATCCCAAATGCAAGCATTCCATCTGTCCCTGATGCGCTGGGATTTCTGCAGTCGTGTTTGCTTTTCACCGTCCGCTGAAAGATGTGCATGACTTGACAGCCTTGTGAAAGTAAGTCTTTTCTCCTTGAGTAAATACAGCCTGTAATTTTTTATTTTTATTTTTATTTTTTTGGGATGGAGTCTCGCTCTGTTGCCCAGGCTGGAGTTCAGTGGCACGATCTTGACTCACCACAACCTCTGCCTTC
The DNA here is from genome assembly GCA_036589455.1 of Ateles fusciceps. NCBI lineage: Eukaryota > Metazoa > Chordata > Mammalia > Primates > Atelidae > Ateles > Ateles fusciceps. The sequence goes on from JAZHEH010000093.1 coordinate 4,185,236, forward strand.
CGGGTTCAAGTGATTCTCCTGCCTCAGCCTACTGAGTAGCTGGGACTACAGGCCTATGCCACCACACCTGGCTAATTTTTGTATTTTTAGTAGAGATGGGGTTTCACCACATTGGCAAAGCTGGTTTTGAACTCCTGACCTTGTGATCCACCCGTCTCGGCCTCCCAAAGGGCTGGGATTATAGGCGTGAGCCACTGTGCCCGGCCCAATTTTTTTTTCTTTTTAAAATAACAGGATCTCAGTTTGGCGCCTGTGGGTCAAGCTCTATGCTGTTCCCATTTCTAATCTGTGTGTCTTTTTAGCCGGGTGTTGTCGTCAGCCCATAGGCAGTGAGTGCCTGGCATGAGCACAGAGGCCTTGCATCAAGTATGTTTTGAGGAAGGGACCAGCATCATACCCATAACTTATTTTTCCTCCTACAGGGTTCAGTTGCAATCAGCAATATTTATCAAGCAGTTCTGAGCTAGATGGCAAAGGGATACAAAAGAGGAGTCCACAGGGTTCTTGCCCTTGGAGGGGGAAGTAGACCCTGGTCCTGGAAATTGGTACTTGAAACAAGGTGTTCAATAATTTAGGGTTGGCTGTCTGCCACAGGCTATGCCAGCCATGAAGATTCAGAGGAAGACTGAATAGATACTTGGTATCTATCTAAAGTGAACTTGGTAGCCAAGAATACAATCCATTGACTCGAGATTGAATGTTCTGAGTGTTTCTTCTTCTAAGGCTGAACTATTTGGGATGGCTTATATTTTCTTAGGGAGTAAGCAAGTGAATTGAGCATATCTTTTGGCTAAATGGCAGCTAGATATTATCTAATTTCATAGGTAAGTGGCACAATTTAGTTGCCAGTTCTGAGGGAAGTATCAAAATGGTTTGTGTCTAATGAGCATGTTTCTTCCCCAGATGCAAATGTTTCTTTGAATGCACACTTATTGGTTAGTTCTTATTTAGCCTCTTATGGGTAGAAGAGCAAGTAGTTTTATTCCCATTTTGTAGACGAAGCTGGGTCCACACTTAGTGACCCAGTGCCACTAAGCTTCTTAGTAGTGGTACCAAGAGCAAGCTGTCTTCGAAAGAATTTTCTGAACAAGGGAGAAGAAAAATTTGTTTTCCAAAGGCAAGAAAACATAGGACAGCATGATTAATACTGAGATATAAGCTTGTTTTTCCTTTATTATAGAAATTAATGTGTTTTTTTGTAGAAAATTCAAAAATGCTTAAAGAGGAAAATAAGAATCATATAAGCAGAAACGTTTAGCATTTCCCTATATCTGACTTGCTTGTCCTCCTGAGTGCATAGTAGGATTATATTTTTCTCACCCGCCTTGTAGGTAGGTGGAGCTATGAGACTAGTTCTGGCCAATGAGCTGTCAGCCAAATCAAGGGGTGTTACTTTTGGGCAGGACTTTTTTTTTTTTTTTTTAATATATTTTTTATTGCATTTTAGCATACATGAAGCCAATAAACATATGAAAAAATGCTCATCATCACTGGTCATTAGAGACATGCAAATCAAAACTACATTGAGATACCATCTCACGCCAGTTAGAATGGTGATCATTAAAAAATCTGGAGACAACAGATGCTGGAGAGGATGTGGAGAAATAGGAACACTTTTACACTGTTGGTGGGAGTGTAAATTAGGGCAGGACGTTTAACCACCTGTGCTGGACTCTGCAGTACAGTCTATTCTGGCTGAGGCAACTGAGAGGAGTGTCAGGTGCCCCTTGGAGAGTTTGGGTCACTGAGTGATTATAGAGAGAGCCTCCTCCCATCCCTGCCTGCTTCATGTCATTTCAATGTGTAATGTAAATAAGAGACACATTTTTGATGTCCAATTCTACTGAGATTTTGAAGTTGTTACTGTAGCATAAATAGCCTTTCCCAATCAATACACGTATTTTCTTCTTCTTCTTTTTTTATTTGAGACAGAGTCTCGCTCTGTCACCCAGGCTGGAGTGCAGTGGCACAATGTTGGCTCACTGCAGCCTCTGCCTCACAAGTTCAAGTGATTCTCCTGCCTCAGCCTCTCAAGTAGCTGGGATTACAGGTGCTCACCACCACGCCAGGATAATTTTTGTATTTTTAGTAGAGATGGGGTTTCACCATGTTGGCCAGGCTGGTCTTGAACTCTTGATCTCAGGTGATCCACCTGCCTCAGCCTTCCAAAGTGCTGGGATTACAGGCGTGAGCCACGGTGCCTGGCCCTACAAGTATTTTCTTATGTCAGCAATACTCTTTTAAAAATCTGATGTTGAATGACTACCATAATTTGTCTTTTATGCATATTTTAAATTTTATTTAGTCATCCCCCCTATCATTGAGCATTTATTTATATCACACTTTTAAAATTCTTTTTTAAATAGCATGGCAGTGAAAAATCTTGAGTGCCTATCTGATGTGTTCTCATGAGAAATTTTTACAGTAGGAGTTGTTAGGTCAGAGAATATGAATGTCTTCAAGGCTCTGGAAATGAACTGACACACTTCTCTCCAGAGACTTCATTCTAGTTTACACTTCCTGTGGCAGCACAAGCAAGTGCGTTTCAATGCACTCTTGTCAAAACCAGGTCTTTGATGTTTACACTTTTTGTTTGTTTGGTTTTGTTTTTTGAGATGGAGTTTCACTTTTGTTGCCCAGGCTGGAGTACAATGGGGCGATCTCGGCTCACTGCAACCTCCGCCTCCCAGGTTCAAGTGATTCTCCAGCCTCAGCCTCCCAAGTAGCTGGGATTACAGGTGCCTACCACTATGCCTGGCTAATTTTGTATTTTTAACACAGACTGGGTTTAATAGAGACTGGGTTTCTCCATGTTGGTCAGGCTGGTCTCGAACTCCCGACCTCAAGTGATTCACCTGCCTCGACCTCCCAAAGTGGTGGGATTACAGGCATGAGCCACTGTGGCCAGCTTTACTGTTTTAAAGAAAAAATAATTGCCGTTTATTTGAATAGTAATGAGGTTGGGCTTTCTTTCAATACCTCTTGACCTATTTGTATGTCTTGTGAACAGTGCAGATTATGGCCTGACCCACTGGGGCTGTTTTCTTTTTCTTATTGATTTGTAACTACTCTAGCATCTTAGCATTTAACATCCCTGTTGTCTTAAATGTTTTGATTTTTAACATAAGTTTCAGAGAGCAAAATGGGAGAGATTTGTATGAGATAGGTGGTCCTCGGTGAGAGCTCATTTTATCTTTTAGGAGGAGGGGGAAGAGAGTAGATGATAAGCAGCTCCCTGGGTGTGTGCCTCAGTTTCCTCCATGATGCCGTCTGAAAAGCCACCCTGCATGGATGATGGAAGGAGGAGCCCGTCAAGTGCTCCTCAGTGACACCAAGGGAAAGTGGGCCATGCAACAGTGATTCCCCATTTTCCCATGCCTGGACCCCACTCTAGCTTGACATGAAGCCCAGCAGAGAGAAAGGTTGCAGTTTTAACAGACAAAGCTCACTTGCCTTAGAAGAGGACATGTGATTGGAGAGCATGCTCCTAAAACAGATCGCTAGGCCAGATGTGATGGCTCATGCCTGTAATCCCAGCACTCCTGAGAGGCCAAGGTGGATGGATCACAAGATCAGGAGTTCAAGACCAGCCTGGGCAACATGGTGAAACCCCGTCTCTACTAAAAATACAAAAATTAGCTGGGCGTTGTGGTGCACGTCTGTAATCCCAACAACTCAGGAGGCTGAGGCAGGAGAATCGCTGGAACTCAGGAGGTGGAGGTTGCAGTGAGCTGAGATTGTGTCATTGCACTCCACCCTGGGCAACAGAGTGAGACTCTGTCTAAAAAATAAGTAAATTAAAAACAAACAACAAACAAAAAAACGGGTTGCTAGGGCTGCAGAGCTTCCGTCTAGCAGAGAAAGTGAGCCACATCCTAGGCTAGCAAAGAAAAGGAAAAGCCACATAGGAGAGGCAGAGATGAGCTGCAGTGGGGACTCAGAGCAGGCAGTGACTGCTTCCACCTTGGGGTGTGGGTGGGGGAGAAGGCGGGTACTGGGGGAGTGGCATTTGCTCCAGTCGTGATGGATGGGTATAGGAATTGGCTCTTCTGAGACATCTGATACTAAGTATGGGACATACACTAAAAAATGATTCACCATTGATCTGAAATTCAAATTTAACTGAGCATCCTGTATTTGCTCCATCTGGCAACTGTTCTAGAAGCGGATGCAGCGTGGGCTCTGGGTAGCCCCATGCTTTGCCCTCTTGCCCTGTGGGAAGGGCATGGCTAAAGGAGAGCCGGAATAGGGCTGCAAGAGCAGGGAGCATGAAGCAGGGACCCTGGGTGCTGGGTCTAAGGGTTAAGTGTTTAGAGATGATGTGAAAAATAATCTGGATCACAAATATAAAGTGGTTCAGTAAATGGTGGCTATGATTGTGAATCTCTTCTTGGTGTGATGAATGGTCAGTTTACCTTAGGGTCTGAAAAACGATTGGTCATGGGCTACTCTCAAAAGGATTCAAAAACTTATGTTTTTGTCCACAAATGGACATTTGGATAGACTGTACATTTATAGCTGCCTTTTAGAATGCTTTCCACTCTCGTTAACTTGGTTTTCTTTTTCATCGTATATTGCATGGCCTATGAGCTTATACTTAGAAATCTGGGCCTCTGGTTCCCTGGCTCCATTGTCTGCCTCCAATTGTTGTATGATAAAGGGAGGAACAGGTTTCTTCAGCATCCTACATTCAAATTCTGGGTCCCCTGGAGGGCCTCTGCCCGCTTTTGTTTTATGGAGCTCCAAACACTTCATCTTTCTTGAATTGTTTCATGGGTGTCTGTAGAGTTTGCATTATTCACTCCAGAAGGGCAGGGACCTGCTTTTGTTCTGTATTCCCCAGCATTCAGGTTTCAGACTGGTGAGTTGCTGGTGTTTGTCTTTCAATAAACACTTGATTGATTAAGTGGATCACCAGAGGAGCTGGGCTGGCTCCTAGGGTGCCCTGCTCCTGTTAGCGTCGCAGGTGCTGTATGTGGAATTTGTATGATGGGTGTGTGGATTTTTAAATGTACATGAGCCTCACCCATCATCATGAATTCACTTAATTAACAATTACTGAGTATGTTCTAGGTACCAGGAACTGGGTTGGGCCCTGGGTTAGATAAACAGCTAGTCTCTGCCTTTGAGGAGCTTGAAGTCAAACATGGAGCTAGAAATCCAAATAATTGACAATAACATCATGCTGTGTTGGAGGAATGGAGAAAGACAGGACTGGAAGAAGTCTGGACTGGCCAAAAACACATGGGCATCCTAGGCAGACATAATTTAACATTCTTCAAACTGATATTCCTTCAATATATGTTCAACATGTAATCAATTTTAATGCAGAGAAAAGGATTTTCTATTAAGAAAACTTATGTACCTTCTTCTTATTATTTCAAATAAGGAATTTATAACAGACACTGAATATACACAAGCAGTTTAACTTTTTTTTTTTTTTTTTAAAGACAGAGTCTCACTCTGTCACCCAGGCTGGAGTGCAGTGGCGCGATCTCTGCTCACTGCAGTCACAACCTCCCAGGTTCAAGCGATTATCCTGCCTCAGCCTCCTGAGTAGATGGAGCTAGAGCCACCCGCTACCACACCCAGCTAATTTTTGTATTTTTAGTAGAGATGAGGTCTCACTACGTTGGCCAGGCTGGTGTTGAATTCCTGACCTCAAGTGATTCACCTGCCTTGGCCTCCAAAAGCGCTGGGATTACAGGCATGAGCCCCCGCACCGGGCCTAATTTAACCTTTTTGAGATTGCAATTTTTGAAACCAGACAACTTTTTGGGAGGCATATTAAAGTAGTTAAGGTTTATATGGTAATATGACCCATGCTTTCCTAGTGACTACTGCCCTACCGTGAATTGTTTTGTTTAAGGGTTTTTTGCAAGTTCCAACTATGACTTCAGGCAACTGTCTCAGAAATGGCCTGTGGTGGTTTAGAGGAATCTTTCATGTCCAGGACGAAAATACTTACGATGAGAGATAGGCCAGTGAGGAATAGAATGATTTCCTGTTGGAACATTGTTGACTTCAACAATCATTATTAATTTACATGCCACCTGTTACAGAAAGAGTTGACTGTGGGAACCTGAGTTAACTGCATCATCTGTCTAATTTATGCCATTGATGTTTCAGCATCTCATATTGGTTGGTTTCCTGGGCAGATGCTCAACTCCTCTGCTTTGTATTCTGGCTTTAGGATTGGAAACCTGAAAGTCAGTCTGAGGGGGAGGAAGTATAGGAGCTGAAACTTGAGGCTAAATTAAATTTTTCCTGGAGACGTGAAGTGGGAGAGAATAGCCTTCTGGTTTAGGGACCAGCACAAGAAAAGTACGGAGGCAGGGAAGACCCTGGCGAGTTTGGACACTTCTAAGCCGACCAGCATTTGCAGATCAACAAGTATGTGATGTGATTAGAGAACAGGAGATATGGCTGGATGAATAGCCCAGAGCCAGAACTCAACAGCCAAACATGTGTTTCCCTTTGGCCAAGGATGGGAGTTTTTTCCTTCAGTTTAGGCAACGTAGAGTGAGCCAACGATCATTTTTATTTATTTTATTTATTTATTTTTAATTTTATTATTATTATTTTTTGAGACGGAGTCTCGCTCTGTTACCAACCTGGAGTGCAGTGGTGTGATGTTGGCTCACTGCAACCTTCGCCGCCCCGATTCAAGTGATTTTCCTGCTTCAGCCTCCGGAGTAGCTGGATTAAAGGCCCTGGCCACCACACCGAGCTAATTTTTGTATTTTTAGTAGAGATGCAGTTTCACCATGTTGGCCAGGATGGTCTTGATCTCCTGACCTTGTGATCCACCTGCCCTGGCCTCCCAAAGTGCTAGGATTACAGGTGTGAACTTCTATGCCCGGCCAGTTTTTAAGTTTTTTACAAACACACAAAACTTTTGTGTCAATGTTTCACTATGAAAATTTTCAAAAATATAGAAAAATTCCAAAACAAGGACAGTTAACACCGTACACCCACCACCTACATTTTGCTATCATTTCTTGCTCTCTTTGTTTCTGCAGCTTCCAAAATGTGGCCTGCAGGCCCTGGAGACCTTGAGACACTTTCAGCTGATCCTTGAGGTCAAAATCATTTTCGTAATAACACTAAAATGTCATGTGTCCTGTTTTTGTCATTTTGCTATTTGCACTGTTGGGGCAAAAGTGAGGGTAGGTAAAACTCTGGTACCTCAGCAGGAACCAAGTCAGTGGCACCCACCGTACCAGCAATCCTGTATTATTCTTTACTGCCACTCAGTTGTAGGGTAAGAAATACCAGTTTCAATTCAGAGTGTCCCTGATGAAGCATTACAAGTTATTAATTTATAATCTCAACTGTTCAGTACATAACTTTTGAATCTTTTCGGTGATGAAATGAGAGCTGTGCATAAAGCATGGCTACTTCCTATTGAAATACAATGGCTATCTTGAGACAAGTCCTTGTGTGACTGAATTGACAGCTGAACTGGCAGCCTTTTTCGTGGAACATTAATTTTCACTTGAAAGAACCACCGTGGCTGGGCGTGGTGGCTCACACCTGTAATCCCAGCACTTTGGGAGGCCAAGGCGGGTGGATCACGAGGTCAGGAGATCAAGACCATCCTGGGCAACATGGTGAAACCCGGTCTCTATAAAAACACAAAAATTAGCTGGGCATGATGGCCAGTGCCTGTAATCCCAGCTACTCAGGAGGCTGAAGCTAGAGCATTGCTTGAACCTGGGAGGCGGAGGTTGTAGTGAGCCAAAATTGCACCACTGCACTCCAGCCTGAGTAACAGAGCAAGATTCCATCTCAAAAAAAAAAAAAAAGAAAAAGAAAAAAGAGAAAACAGAATGACTATGTTGATTTCCTAGGGTTGTTGCAACAAATGGCCACAGCCTTGGTGCCTTAAGACAACAGAAATTTATACCCTCACAGTTCTGGAAGTCCCAAGTCCAAAATCAAGGTGCTGGCAGGGCTATGCTCCCTCTTGAGGTCCTGGGGGAGAATCTGTCCTTTCCTCTTGTGGCTTCTGCTGGTGATGGGCATGCTTTAGCAGTCAGTAGCTTGTGGCTGCATCGCTTCAGTCTCTGCCTCTGTCTTCACATGGGTCTTCCCGTCTTTGTGTCTCTGTGTCCTCCTCTTCTGTGTGTCTCAAACCTTTCTGCCTCTCTCTTATAAGGGACTTGTCATTGGATTTAGGGCCCACCTGGATAATCCAGGATAAGCTCCTGTTCTCAAGATCCTTAACTTGATCACTTCTTATGCCTTAAAAGGTAACATGTACAGCTCTCAGGGATTGGGAAGTCAATATATCTTTGGGGTGTTAGGGGTGGTAGTGCATTTTTTTCTGCTTATCGCAATGACTGACAGATAAACTATAGTTATCTAACATAGGGTATTTGCCAAATATTTTCTTAGAAATGAACAAAGTGAACCTATCACTTCAAGGGAAGCAATGGAGATTTTTGTTACCAATTAGAAAATTCTAGCTTTCAAATAAAAAGTGGGATTTTGGAAAACTTGTATTCACCACCATGAACTTGACAGTTTCTCAATATTTGAATACTTTTCTGATGAGAATGTTGCTGATACAAAATATATGGGATTAAAAAATGTATATATAAATGTCTTCTTTAACAAAATGTGTCAACATTTGGAAGTTCTACATAACTCAATGAATCAAAAGTTTACAAATGATCAATGCTTAATGGTATAAAATCATGAGTAGATAAAAGACCTATTTGTACAAGACAGACTAATGGATTTTAATATACTAGAGTATGAACAGTTTACTGATAAGGTTTCAGATTTTACACTGAAACTAACTTTCAAGAAACTATCACTTTCACACTTTTGGTTAATATATAAAAAAGGAATGTTCACGATTTTCTGAAAAGACTATTACGATTCTCTTCCTTTTACCCAGCACAAAGCCTGCACAGGTGAGTTTTCCTTATATACTTCAACCAAAATAATATATCACAAAAGATTGAATAAAGAAGTAGATACAATAATCCAGCTGTTTTCCATTAGGCCAGACATTAAAGAGATTTGCAAAAATAGAAAGCATTACCACTCCAGTCCTGTTTTTTTTTTTTTTCATTTGGAAGATACAGTTATTTTTCATAAAATGTGGGGTTTTTTCTTTGAGACAGAGTCTCACACTGTTGCCCAGCCTGGAGTACAGTGACGGGATCTCGGCTTACTGCAACCTCCACCTCCCAGGTTCAAGCGATTCTCCTGCCTCAGCCTCCTGAGTAGCTGGGATTACATGCACATACCACCATGCCCGGCTAATTTTTTCTTCACCGTGTTGGCCAGGGTGGTCTCAAATTCCTGACCTCAAGTGATCCACCCACCTCAGCCTCCCAAAGTGCTGGGATTACAGGCATGAGCCACTTCGCCCGGCCAAAATGTGTGTGTGTGCGTGTGTGTGTGTGTGTTTTAATTACATGTAGTGGGCCTCTTTTTAGCGATGTAATAGATATTTTGACAATGTCATCAGTTTAATTTACATTATGGTAAAACTGACAGATACAATTCACCAAATAAAAGCCCTCTGGGGTCCTTAATAGGTTTTAAGTATGAAAAAGCGTCCCAAAACCAGAAAGTTTGAGAACTGCTATTGAAGGAATTTAGAGGGTAGTGGGAGTCAAGGCTCTGGGACTGTGGATGAACTCTGGAGAGTGGGGAGGCGCTTGTGTACGTGCTACATGGCAGGATAGAGGAATGAAGGGCAGAAAGGGCTTTGGTGGGACCACGGGATTGTGGTTGTGAAGTAGTGGGAAATTGAAGGCACAGGCTGCGTGGGGTCAGATTGTGAAGGTGTGTGAATCTGACATGCAGGATTCATCGGGAGGTGTGGGAAAGCACTGGTGTGGGGAAGACTCGAGAGGCGGGAGTGGAGGCAGAGCCTGTCCTGAGGCTGTAGCTCTGGTTCAAAGCACAGGTAATGAAGATCACACCCGAGTCAGTGTTGAAGAATTATGAGACTATGAAAGATTGAACACATGGGACAGACATTTTGCAGGAAAAAAAACAGCTGCACATGATAAACAGTGATAAAGGGGGCGAGGGAAAGCAATGAGATCAAAGTACAGTTATCATCATGCCCCTAATAGCAGCAATAATATGACATCTGAAGCTGTCTTTCCAATGATCAGACTAGAAAAAGAAATCCATTCATTCCCCATTCTTCCACCTTCTTTAATTCTAAAGATGTAGTGTGTAATGTTCACACTGATTGGCCAAATTTTTGGTTAGGACCAGAGTCCCACTCTGGGATAAGCAGCAAAAAGTTATCCTGATCAAAGTGGTATTTACACCAAAATTCAGAAGGTATATTCTGGTCTAGAGGCATGAAAGAGTCAGGTCTGCTCACTAAGCAAAGATGCACTTTCTCAGAAAAGAACGCAGACCAAGGGAAAAGAAGGGAGCCCATCACTTCCAGAAAAGTGGAGGCGTGGGCTTGGTCTAAGGACATTGTTACTATGGCAGAGTGACCATGACCGAGGACACAGGCTGTATACTGCTCTGTTATTCTCCCATTTGCCACCAATGGCTGTGCCACAGCCTCTTTGGGGACCAACGACTTCTTAGTTACATTTCCTCTTGAAGATTGTACCTTCCTTGAAACTCTGTTTTTGGTTCCTCTGTCATTACTTTTTCTTGGTTTTCTTGATACTTCTCAGAATATTTTTGACTCCCTCAGAGCCCTTTTCTCTCTATCCCTCTTTCTTTCCTTTCCTTTCCTTTCTTTTCCTTTCCTTTCCTTTCCGTTCCATTTCATTCCTTTCCTTTCTTTCCCTTTCCCCTTATTCCCCTTTCCCTTTCTCTTCCTCTCTCTCTCTCTTTACCGGATTCTACTCTATCACTCACCCTGGAGTGCAGTGGTGTGATCATGGCTCTACCTTCTGGGCTCAATTGAATTTCCCACCTCAGCCTCCTGAGTAGCTAGGACCACAATGTACACCACACCATGCCTTGCTAAAATTTTTTTTTGTATTTCTCTCTCTCTCTCTCTCTTTTTTTTTTTTGTTTTGAGATAGTTTTGCTCTTGTTGCCCAGGCTGGAGTGCAGTGGCGTGATCTCAGCTCACTGCAACCTCTGCCTTCTGGTTCAAGTGATTCTCCTGCCTCAGCCTCCCGAGTAGCTGGGATTACAGATGCCTGCCACCACACCTGGCTAATATTTTTGTATCTTTAGTACAGATAGGATTTCATCATGTTGGCCAGGCTGGTCTCAAACTCCTGACCTCAGGTGATCCACCTGCCTTGGCCTCCCAAAGTGCTGGGATTATAGGCATCAGCCATTGCACCTGGCCTTTTTAGTATTTTTTGTCAGTTTCGCTATGTTGCCCAGGCTGGTCTTGAACTCCTGTGCTCAAGCGATCCTCTTGTCTCAGCCTTCCAAAGTGTTGGGATTACAGGCATGAGCCACCATGTCCATTGTTTCTCAACCCCTTAATCTTTTGTTTTTTTGGAATTCTATCCTTGGTTTTCTTTCTTACTCACTCTATTCTCTCTTCCTAAGTGATCTTATCCACTGATGGTTTTTATTTACTAGAAAATAAATTCTATGTGGGATGAGATTTTATCTTCTTCACAGCTATATTTCCAGCACCCAGAAGAGTACCTAGGGTACTGTGGATGCTCAGTAAAAAGTTTTTTAGAGGATGAATGAATTGCCATTCATAGGTACAATCTAAATGTAACCCTAATAGAACCTAGTTGCCTTGAGTCCAGCTTAACACAGTGCAAATTAAAAGGAAACATAAATTTGACTACAGAATAAAGTATTTGTCGGTGCAGATGGGTAGAGCCTTTCTGGAAGGCAATCTGGGCAATTCTTAGTTAAAATAAGTATGTGTACACTCTGTGACTCAGTACTCACTTTCCTACTTACAAATCACAGGAAAAAAATCTCATATGGGTCTATAAGAGAACATGAATGAGGATGTTCATTCCAGTGTTATTTGTGGAAAAGAGAGTTGGAAGCAGTTTGAACATCCTTCATTGAGGAATGTCAAATGAAATGTGGCAGACACATAATAGGGGGACACCATGAAGTAATTGGAAGCAGCTGGTATGAATAGCATGTAAACACCACAGTATACGTCAACCTTGAAAACATTGTGCTGTGGGATGAGGTAAGAAACAGAATGCTCTCTTATGCTCAATGTCACTTACGTAAATTAACATACACGGTGGCTGGGCACAGTGGCTCATACCTGTAATCCTAACACTTTGGGAGGTCAAGGCGGGTGGATCGCTTGAGGTCAGGAGTTTGAGACCAGCCTGGCCAACATGGTGAAACCTCTTCTATACTAAAAATACAAAAATTAGCCAGGTGTGATGACATGCGCCTGTAATCCCAAGTACTCAGAAGGCTGAGGCAGGAGAATCGCCTGAATCCAGGAGGCGGAGGTTGCAGTGAGTCGAGATTGCATCACTGCACTCCAGCCTGGGTGACAGAGCCAAACTCCATCTTGAGACTAGCCTGGCCAACATGGTGAAACCCCATCTCTACTAAAAACAAAAAAAAATTAGCCGGTTGCAGTGTGGCGGGTGCCTGTAGTCCCAGCTACTCAGGAGGCTGAGGCAGGAGAATCACTTGAATTTGGGAGGTGGAGGTTGCAATAAGCCGAGATCACGCCATTGCATCACAGCCTGGTCAACAAGAGTGAAACTCCATTTCAAACAAACAAAGAACAACAAACCAACATACACAGAGCTGCAGAAAATATTCTACGTCTTGGTTTGAGTTGGGGTTATATAGCTGTATATGTACATGTAAATTCAACAAGCTGCACACTTAAGGTTATTTTGCTTTATGGTTTGCATGTTTTACCTCCATAAAAGAAAAAATACATGAAATAAGATAAATTATGTAAGAAAAAATAATGAAATAGAAGGATACACATCAAACACATTAAAAAAGACTTATAGTAGGGAGGATGGAGATAAAAGAGAATGAATGAATAAAGAAATTAAATAATTTCTTTTTAAAAATCAAAAATGGGGTTTTGCATGAACCAACATGATAATGTCCCCTGGACTGAGAAGCCTAAGGTCTCCTCTATATAGTTAATCTATTTGTCTATGAGTCTATCTATGAAATTATTTACACATCTGTATTGATAGTTCCCCAAACCATCCACAGCCCTACTCTCTTCTCTCAAATCCAATTCTACATCTCCAGTTGCCTGTTAGGCACCCTGACCTGAAAGCTTTTGATTTGTATCTTAAACACTAAAAGCAGACCAAAACAAAACAAACAAAACCCCAAGCCAAACAACATTAACTTCCTTGAGAGGTGGTCTATGCCAGCCTATTGAAATCCTAGTGACTGCAGGAATCTAGGAATCTCTCCATCAGGTTGGAGCAGCGTCTTAGACCAGCAGCACTGGCACCACCTGGAAGCTTATCAGATGGAACATCTCAGGCCCCACCTCAGACTGAATCACAACTCTCTTTTTAACTAGATCCTAGGTGATTTGTTTTACACTAAAGCTTGAGAAGCACCACCCTGTTTCCCTTTGTACTTTGCTAACTGAATGCAGCCTACTGGGTAGAAATAAGTGGGGGACTCCTTCTGGCAGTACCTAAGTGGGGTTAAAGACATCCTCTATCCAGGCTTTGTATGCCAGGATCTGTTAGATGAAGAGCAGACATCCAGAGTTCTAGCCTCTTCTTGGGCTAGTGTCCTTGGAGAGGCCACTCCTCATTACGCATTTCAATAGCACTCTGTGTTAACAAAGCACGTCTCCATCAATTTATTAGCGATTCTCTCTCAAATTCTCTGCATCATCTTTCCAAGCAATAAATCATGGTGGATTTTCTTTGTAACCCGTAAGTGGTTGATAAATTGTAAACAAATGGGTTGAAAAGGTAACATAGCAGAAAAATGTTTCAATTTTCCTTCATCCATCCTCCATGCATCACTTAGGGAGAAACCAAGTGTTCAAAGACTCCATTCTGTATTTAGAATATCATTCTAAACGGAGAGAAGGAGAGAAGAACTTTATATTACATTATAGAAGCCATTAGTTTAATAACTTTAGGTAGGTTCGAAGAGGTGGTCTGTCAATTCATTGGCATTAGCTAAACTGAAGTTCGACGTCAAGAAAATTAAGCTAATGCTTTCCACTTTCCGACTGTACGTATATCATTACTGAGCTACTGTGTTGGCACAGAGATTAAGTATATTCTATGTTAGTTTACGGGCTGCCTCAGTTTGAGTTGGGCATAAAATAAAACAACAATAGGTACTCCTATTTTTCTCCTGTATAAATTGACTCTTGAAACAGCTTTCTCCTTGCCCAGAGTAAGGGCAACGAGTGGCTATAAAATACTTTGTTATCTGCATACGTTTGTCTCCAGAAATCTCTTTAAGCTCTCTACTTTTCTCTGTCTTGCTTCTCCGCAGTTCTCTGCCAGACACCTTTGGCTTAAATGTTTCAGACGTCCCTTTCTAGTGTCTTCCTTTATCAGAGACAGGGACTTCAGTTCCCTGTTGCTTCATAGCCACAGCCTCAATCTAGCCTCACACAAACCAGGCTTCTCTCTTCCCTCTCCAGCTCCAGAGTAACAGCCCTCGAGGGCAGCCTGAGCTGTCTGGGGCTCCACCCTCTCCTAGCAGGGGTTGGATACCCACATTCATGCCAGTCATTGCCACACTTCTTAGGACAACCCAAGATAAGAAGCAGAATATGCAGACCTGTGATTTCATGGTCAAACTGTCAATTTCTGAGATGGTGACACTCTCATAATCAATGTTTGACTCCTACAATGAAAAGATTTCCGTCAATGCAAAATAAAGAAGCAACAAACACTGGCCCAATGAGAAAGCTACCTGTTTATATCATTTGAAAACAAATTGGCTTGATTCAGGTACAAAAACAAGTTTCAGTAGCTAAACAAAACCAACATGAGCGTGGATGACGCAAAAAAAGAGAGAGAGAGAGAGTGAATCAGAAAGAGATAGTCTTCTGGTGGGCAACATCAAAGAACCTGCTGACCCCATCAGAATTTCACGAGTGCCGTGCCAACACTCGGTAGGGAAAAGCAATTATTTTAAGAAAATCTATTTGAGGGTAACACTGTCATTATCCTTTTAATGGTACTGCTCTAACAATCCAGTTACAGTAGGCTTTAACAAATAAGAAATGCTCTTTTTGCCAATACAATTAAGGCATTTTGGAGAGGCAGATGGTATTAGTTCAGCTTATAGAGGCTTTTCTTGCCATGTCTGGAAAAGAACATTTTTGCAAGTGCAGTATGGTGCAGTAGCCAAGTCCAATATAGGCATGCACAGCCAATGATTGTAGTGGTCTAACAAGAAAAAAAATAAAAGAAACGCCAATGCAAATGGAGCTTCTCCTAGGCTTCAGACAAATCTGTTTTACATCAGTGGAGAATAAAGTGGAAAATTACTTTGCTTTCCAAATAACAAGAGAAGAGATAACTTTTGGAAAACGAATGAGAAGTTTCCCTGCATGTGATAAATGAGTTGCCCCGAAACTGGGTTACTTCTCCTTCTCTGCCTAGGGCAACTACTTTTGTCTGACATTAGGTGATTCAAAAGGGCTTTAAGTCTAGCTAATTAAAAGAACTTGGAGAGGGAGCTGGAGAAGCAGGAGTAGACAATTGAAAAGGTTAAAGGTTTGGTCCACATCCATTAATCACCTGAAATCCAAAACGAACCCATAGAATACTACGCTGGAAACTATGTGAGGTCCTGAAGGCATGAGGTCCTTTCGAAGCTTTGCTATACATCTGCTATTAATAGGCCAGAACAATTAGAAATAGTCTCCCTCCAGCAACATCCAAATACTCCCTTTTTCGATTAACTAGGGCAGAAAAAAGCAAAAGTAGAAAAGTCAGAGGAATTGAAAACTACATTGCCCTAAAATTTTGTACTCACAAATCAATTTTCTTCGTATTTTGGGATTAAACAGAAGTAACCTTGAGTCAATTTCCATTTGGGTAGAGAGTAAAGTGATAGATTATTTTGTCAATAGTAAGCTGTAAACATTTCTCTACAAAGTAAAAAAAAATTGTCCGGGCACGGTAGCTCAATCCTAGCATTTTGGAAGGCCAAGCTGGGTGGATCACTTGAGGTCAGAAGTTTGAGACCAGTCTGGCCAACATGGTGAAAGTCCATCTCTACTAAAAATACAAAAATTAGCCAGGCGTGGTGATGTATGCCTATAATCCTAGCTACTTGGAAGGCTGAGGCAGGAGAATTGCTTGAACCCAGGAGGCGGAGGTTGCAGTGAGCTCAGATAGTGCCATTGCACTCCAGTCTGAGCAACAGAGTGAGACTCTGTCCCACCCCTCTGCCCTCCCCCCAAAAAATTGCTGGTCTTGATGGTTGAGATGGGATGATTGCTTGAGCCCAGGAGTTCGAGGCTGCAGTGAGCTATGATCAACCACTGCACTCCAGCCTGGGTAACACAAAGAGAGACCCTGTCTTAAAACTAAAAATAAATGAGTTCAGCAGATGTTTAAAAAGAATCCACAGGAGCTCTACTAAGAAGCACTACCTAGATTTCAAGCTTTGAAATTAGCTGTGAAACCATTTCATAATAAGGCCTTTTTGTGACCTCAATAGATAAACACCTTTGGATGGTGTCTACAACACTCTTTCATACAAAATCTTACCCTTTAAAGGATAGTCATACAGTGAGGGCCCAGCGTAAAGTTGAGAATTATTATTATTATTTTTGCAGATAATGCAATGCTAGAGTTATTATAATATCTAAAAATAAGAAAGGATTTATTCCACATTGTACACTTCAGTTGTAATCTGGTACTATTTTGTCACAAGAAATCGGAACCAAGCATATCCTAGTTCCAAGCATAATTTGGCATTATTTTATTATGTGTGGTTCCAATTTCTTGGAG
Source organism: Ateles fusciceps (assembly GCA_036589455.1). Lineage (NCBI taxonomy): Eukaryota > Metazoa > Chordata > Mammalia > Primates > Atelidae > Ateles > Ateles fusciceps. Next base: position 4,202,125 of record JAZHEH010000093.1, read on the forward strand.
TGAAATAAGTCCAATTTGTTTCCCGTGAATCCAATGCCGAGTAATCTTTCCAAAGGGGTTTGGCATCAGGGAGTATGCTGAGGAACATACATGGTTAGGGATAGTGCAAGAGGGAGATTGGTCATTGTTATTGGGTTGATCATTATGAATGTGAAGTGGATGTGCAGGTCAGTTTTTCATCACAACCTGCCTTTAGGTACTTTTTTAACTTTGTGAAAACTTTTTCTTCAGGCATCTAAAACACATAAAGCAAAACCAAAAATAAGATAACCTTTCCCCCCCCATTTCTGATGTCAGCATGAAATATGTACTGTAGGAACACTGGAGAAAAATACTCTTAAACAAGTCTTCTTATGAAGATGTAGACAAAGATGTATTTTTACCAAATGTCAAAATTATGTTGTCAAGTTTGATATGCAGTGCCACAAAAATGAGTCTATTGCATAGATTTCCATGGTAGCAGTTCTCTGTGGGAAGGAGTATATTTGGTAAGGGAAATGGTTCATAATCAAAGTATTATTGCTTTGGGTGCAAGGAGGATGCCTGCCATTCAGAATAATATAGCAGCAAAACACGCTGATAAATTTTTAGTTATGTACCGCATTGTTAATAGCAAGTGTCAACCATAGTTTGCATTCTATTATAAACTTCAGTGTTAGACTCATGAAACTGAAACAAAATTTAGGAGCTTGGCAGGACCAAAATAAAACCAAGGATTCACAGATCTTCTGGAGAATTAACTCCACCAATAATGTCTGAGGTTTAGTTATGAGATGAACTACCAACAATGAAAACTGCGAAGATGGTTGGTTAAACATCTTAACCAATGTTAAAGATGCCTGTCTTTAACATTGAGCATCTCTTGCCAGTCTACCTAAACTAGAGCAACCCAAATCCCCAGACCAACTTCCAGTCATCACATGGATTGGCTTCCATAACTTTATGCAAAGAGCGTGGATTTTGATTTGAACATTGCTGAGAGCTAGTTATGGAAAGGTTTTCCTTCAAACCCAAGGGAAGGAACAAGGTAATTTCCCCTGGTTCAGGAAAGTCAGAGTAGAATAAAGTTCCAGCTCTCCCATTTACTATGTGGATGGTGCTGGACAAACTACTTGATCTTTGGAAGCATCAGTTTTTTTCATCTTAGAAGGGATATAAGTTACCTTTTAACTGTTAGTGTGAAGGTTTTATGAGATACTGCTTAGCAGATTCTCCATAAGTAGCTATTGTTGCTATGATGATAGTAAATTGGCTTTTCCTCTTAGGGTGATGGTGGCAGTTTCCCCAAAATGACTTGGGAGTGAGTATGGATTTGGGGAGCAGGATTTTGTCATGAAGACTGAAGATTTTTAGATGGTCCATTGCTGTCACTGCAGGGCACCTGCTCTTAGGAGCCGTTCCTGGATGGGCGTCCTCTTTCTGTCCTGATTCCTCCCACCAGTAACCTCTTGCTAGGTTGCACCAAGAACCAGGAAAGGAAATTGTAGCTACAACCACAAAGTGAGACAAGTTTTTATAGAAACCCCATTTAGGGCTGGGTGCTGTGGCTAACACCTGTAATCTCAGCACTTTGGGAGGCTGAGGCGGGCGGATCACCTGAGGTTGGGAGTTCAGGACCAGCCTGACCAACATGGGGAAACTCTGTTTCTACTAAAAATACAAAATTAGCTAGGTGTGGTGGCGCATGCCTGTATTCCCAGCTACTCGGCGGGGGCTGAGGCAGAAGAATCACTTGAACCTGGGAGGCGGAGGTTGTGGTGAGCCGAGATCGCACCATTGCACTCTAGCCTGGGCAACAAGAGCGAAACTCTGTCAAAAAAACAAAAAACAAAACCATTTAGGGAGGAGACCAGGGTTACTATTTAAAATATTAAAATGTTCCTATATGGGGTGGCGAATAGTGGCCGCATCAAATCCCCTGAGTGACCCCCGCCCCCTCCTTCCTACTCCCTCATTGGGACAGTTAGTCTTATGTCTAGCTTTGCTAGGCTATATCATATCCTGTTATTTAGTCAAGACTTACCTAGGTGTTGCTATAAAGGTGGTTTGTAGATATGGTTAGTATCTCCTACCAGTTGACTTTATGTAAAGGAGATCACCCTTGATAATGCTGGTGGGCTTCATGCAATTGTTGAAGGCATTAAGGGCAAAAAGTGAGGTTTTCCAGAGAAGAAAGAATTCTGCCTCAAGGCTGCAGCAAATCTTGCATGAGTTTCTAGCCGGCTGGCCTGCCCTACAGATTTCGGACTAGCTAGTCTGTATACCAGCATGAGCCAGCTCCTTAAAATCTCAATATCTAGCCAGGCATGGTGGCTCACATCTGTAATCCTAGCACTTTGGGAGGCCAAGGTGGGGGAATGAATCACTTGAGGCCAGGAGTATAAGACCAGCCTGGTCAACATGGCAAGACCCTGTCTCTACAAAAAGAATAGAAAGAATTAACGATGTGTGGGGTTGCACACCTGTAGTTTCAGCTACTCAGGCTGAGGTGGGAGGATGGCTTGAGTCCAGGGGATTGAGGCTGCAGTGAACTATGATAGCACCACCGCACTCCAGCCTGGGTGACACAGTGAGACCCTGTCTCTTAAAAAAAAATCACAATCTCTCTGTCTCCACTCTCTCTCTGTGTATATGTATATATCCTACTGGTTCTGTTTTTCTGGAGAACCTGACTCCCTGTCCACCTCTTCCTGCTCAGGCTGGCCTGCCCTTTCTCAGAGATCTTCCCATGTTCCAGAAGTGAAAGAGTTAAAACCTGGCCCTGTAGGAATCCAGCCAGGAGACTATTCTCCAGAGGCATTGGTCAGTATTCCCAGGAAGAAATAGAGAGGGCAGAGCTTCTGGAACCGTGGACTCCCCCTTAAGCTTTTCTTGGTGTCTTTCTATCATCTCAGCCTTGGTGTTCTTTTCCTTTTTATGTCAAGAAGGTTTCAATTTTTTGCAAAAGAAATTGTGCCGCTGATAAACATTAGTTATGGAAAAGTTTTCTTTCAAACCCAAGGGAAGGAACAAGATAATTTCCCCTGGTTCAGGAAAGTCAGAGTAGAATAAAGCTTCTTGAAATATGAGCTTGATAAAAATAATATTGTCAGTATGAAATAAAAATGAGGACTTGGAGACAGTTTCATTCAAGCTCACTTGATCATATATAATAAAGCCACGAGAAACCAAGTGGGGGAGGAGGGATTTTTAATACGCTTAAGTGAATCAACTGGAGCTCTTAGCTTCTGAGTTTAGCTTTCTCTGGCAATTTGAATGTGGGAATTGTCGCTTGAGCAGAGTCTGTTTTGCTGATCTCAGGGGTCAGAGTGAACAAAGAGCCTCTGCTGGGGCTCCCGGCTGGAAATATTTCTCTGTGTTCAGGTTAATCTTGCTCCCTCTCACTCAACAAACAAAAAAACCTTTGCTAATGTGTGTTTGTAGGGTCTGTCCTTAGGACACAGAACATTTACACAGATAAAATCTAGGCAAGCTGGAATGCCCTACTTTGCCAGTGTAGGGATGAAAATAAGGTCACATTTTTTGGTAATGTTCAAACCACAATCACTCTGAGAGCCCCATGGTGTCCAAATAGGAAGGAATTCAGTCTCTCTTGAAGGTTTCCTCTATAGTTTCTGTGTATCCCTGATGAGTGCTAACTTGTTCCCCACACTCATCCCGGTGGGGATCCTGTCATTACACCTGACACTGGAACCAGCTCTGTTACTGCTACGCTGTTGATCTCTCTTTCCTTCTATCATGGAATTTTCCAGGTCATGCACTGACTTGGTTTTTTTTCACCCCAGCAGTGGGTTCTGTCAGGGTTGACAGCACCTAACCCAGCTTCAGTTCCGTGCCCAGCTTCCAGCAGACTTCCACATTCCCTCTCCCCTGCTTCTCTGCGTATCCATGGAGAACTCCCCAGGTCCTTTCACTGGGCTTCATGGTGGTCCTGCTCTCCAAGCCCACTCACTCTCTGGGGCCCAACATAGTTGGTAATGGGGACATTGATCTTTAAGGAGAAAGTGCCACCTTTACCTCCAAGGTGAGTCTGGCCTGGAGGCCAACCAAGACCATATCAGTGATGCTGGCATTTGGATCCACAGGCAACTCAATCTGCCTGATATGGTTTGGCTGTGCCCCTGCCCAAATTTCATCTCGAATTGTAGCCCCCACATGTCGTGGGAGGGACCCAGTAGGAGGTAATTGGATCATGGGGGCGGGTCTTTGCCATGCTGCTGTTCTCATAATAGAAAATAAGTCTCACAAGATTGATGGATTTCTAGAGGGCGTTCCCTGCACACATCCTCTTATTCACCGGCATGTAAGAAGTCTCTTTGTTCTTCCTCCGTCTTCCGCCATGATTGTGAGGTCTCCCCAGCCATGTGGAACTGGGAGTCATTAAACCTCTTTTGCTTTATAAATTACCTTCTAGCAATGTGAAAATGGACTAATACACTGACCCTCCCCAGAGCCTAAAGGAAGAAGCTGGCTGATCTTTGTCCCCACTGCAGGTTTAACAGTGCCTGGCACACAACACATTTGCTTCTCTCCTCCTCCCTCCTCCTGCTGCAGGGCCCACCCAGCTCAGGGTCTCCTCAGCCCTTGCCGGTCCTCTTACCATGGCCACCAACCCTACCCCCTAAGGAATCATCCTCTGAGACAAGGCCTCATGCCTTCCTGCTGATCCTTCTTAATGGCTCCCGTATCTTAGAGTGAAGACAGAGCCTCTTGCGTGACCCCCGTGCTCTTCTCATCCAATTCCTGTCATCCTTTCCAGCTTTTTACCCTCAGAATGACAACCCTAATCTGCTTGTCTTCCCCAGTACACACCATGTCTTTGGTCATGCACCTTAAATACCTACCGTGATACTAACTTTTATTAAGAGGTAGGGAAGCTTACAAAAGAAATAGAAGACACTTTTCCTACCCTGGAGGCTCAAAATGTATGCATTTTTTGTGCAGGTGGAAAGAACTGAATAAAGAGGAAGAAGGGATGCTGGTGCCTGGGTCTACGCTTGAAATTTCCAAAGTAGTCCTAGTGGGTATGTTCTTTAGGGAGGAAAGGGTTGACCAGTTTGCTGCTTGGAATTCATCCCCCTTGCGTCTATAGTTCATTACTTTGAATCCTGACGTCTGGTCAGAATAACTCATTTCCTCCTCTCTCAATTGTGAGTATTACCTGAACACTCTGCAAGTTCGTTCTTTAGAGAGGAGAAGGAGGAGCTGCTGGCTGACTCTTTTTCCATTATTTTGGGTTTCTTTACCAGGCGGATTTGATGAGAAATCGACTGGTGGATAGTTAGTTATGATTTTAGCCATCTTGGCATTAGGAACAAAGCATTTGGGAGCTAGATGAGACCGTGGCTATTGGCATGGTTTCTGGTTGCTGATGGTCTTATGAGTCTCTATTTTCTAGCAGCGGGAAGCTTCGATACCATAAGAGATGGGTGCTTTGTCTCCTTCTTTCAATTTCTTTTCCGTTCTCATTCCCCAGCCCAGTGCTAGCAGTCTCATGGTCCCAGGTTAGTGTAGAATATTGCTGGATGGCTTGTACATTACCATGGCTCTCTTTCCTTCTTATTTTATTTCACATTTCTTTGAGACAGAGTTTCGCTCTTGTTGCCCAGGCTGGAGTGCAGTGGTGCGATTTCAGCTCACTGCAACCTCTGCCTCCCAGGTTCAAGTGATTCTCCTGCCTCAGCCTCCCCAGTAGCTGGGATTACAGGGGTCCACCACCACACCCAGCTAATTTTTTGTATTTTTAGTAGAGATGGGGTTTTACCATGTGGGCCAGGCTGGTCTTGAACTCCTGACCTCAGGTGATCCACCCGCCTCGTCCTCCCAAAGTGCTGGGATTACAGGTGTGAGCCACTGTACCCAGCCTCTTCCTTCTTAGCTTAAAGTTTTGGGACATGTGGATTTTTTTTTCCACCTGAATTATCCCCCTCCATTCCACATTTTTGTTTTGTTTTCTTTTACCTTCATCTCTGGTGAGTTACCAGAGGTAGAAATTTGCTCTGTCTTTTCATTCCTTTACCTATGGACAACTTTATGGAGCTTTCGATATATTATGTGGTAGGTACGAATTAAAAGTGAGACAGAGTTCTGAATCTTGAATCAAGCAGAGGTAAAAAAAAAAAAATCAAACAAATGAGATAGGAATATGAACAAAATTCACAAAGTGGGAAGCAACTCTTTACCTGGGGAATAAGAAAGAGAAAATAGATCTCATAAGAGAGATATGTCTCTCTCCTAAATAAGAGAGACATCCATTTTCTCTCTCTCATTTAGGAGAGCCTTGCAGAGGAGGCAACTTTTAGCCTAAATTTTCTGAATCAGGATCATCCTGACAGAGACACCTCCACCCATATCCCAAGTAAGATTCTAGAAGCATCTGTGCCTATCTAGAAGCATCCATGCCAAGAAGTTATTGGCACTGCCTGGGTGAGTTATTCACACTGTTTCTGACTCTGAAGGTGGCAATATTAAGAAGGAGAAGCTCAAACACAGCTGTCACTAAGGTCTTTCTCACACTGGGGTCTCAAGCAGGGAGAGCAAATGGTTCAGCTTCAAGCAGATCCTCAGGGCCTCAAGGCCTGGCCTCTCCCCCTGGACTGCTGTGACCTCTTCTGGATTGGCTCCAGCCCAGGTATGTGGATGGGTCCCCCTCTCCTGTCCTTGGTTCTTGAAATCCATAGATCTTTGTGCTTCTCTGATGGAGACCCAGTGCCCATCCATTTGGCTTAAGGGTTGGTCAGGAAACACTTCTGTGGAGCTATTCCATTCCTGCCCCTTTGGTGTGTGATTTTCCTACCTAGGAAGACCTATAAAATGCAACCAATGCCTCGTTAATTTTAAATGAATCTCCCCATGTACCCACTCATCTCTGACGGCCACAATTAACCTCTACACCACACTCCTTTCCTTTTGTACGTGGTTGGCTGATTCCTTGCCCATTTGCTCTCCCTTAACTTGCACCCCCGGAGTGTTGCAGGCAGTCCAGTAAAACTCCAGGAGGGACTCTCAAGTTTACAGCCCCTCCTATTTCTGCAGCTCCTTGGACCCCCCTCCCCCTTTCATTCCGTGTCTACAACTTCCAGACCGTCTAATAATGCTTTAAACATGTTGAGTAATCAGACTTCCCCAGGCAGTCACTTTGACCTTGCAATTTCCTCCCCTGCCTTCCTCCTTTGACTTTCAGACTGGTGTTTTCTGCTCCATGATATGTGTGGGTTGTGGGCAAGGGAAGGGGCTTCATCAACTGCGCATTTCCCACAGCAAGAAGGAGAAAATTCAAGAATTGGTGTTTACTTTGTGGCTTCAAACCACTGTTTTGCTTGTTACTGGGATGATGGGATTCCTTAGTCCTGCACAAGTCCTAGGTCTAGCTTCCTTTAGATTTATTGAGTGGGAAAAGTCTGAAAATGCCACAAATTGCTGAACACTCCCTGTGGCCTAGAGGGTGTGTTTTTTTCTCAGATCAGCTCTATCTTGTATTCATTTACACTTTGCTCTTTGAAGGATTCAGGCCGCCTTCTGTGTCTATTCAGCCCATGCCCGTGGACTCCCGAGGGGAAGATCCCATTGCCTCAATGTTATTTTTCTGTACTCCCACAACCTCCCTGGCTTAGCCTGCAGTACAGGCTGTGGGAAGAGAAATCACTGCTGACAACTCGCAGGTGTGATTTACATCTTGGATTACGAGAGGATCCACCTAGGACGCAATGAGGCGGGAGAAGGCGCTGGTGGACTTACTTCCCCAGATGGGAAGAGACTTAGTAATTGTGGAAATGCAATAAGGTGTCCAGAGAGGAGCGGCCATCTGCGTGCAGAAAGCCCAGCCTCTTGTTGTGGAACCTGAGCGGTGTCCCAGTGCCCTGAGAGGCTTAGCAGTTGCTGCAATGATGATGAAACCTTGCTCCTTCACTCCCTGCATTCTGGAAAGGAGCAGTGGATGATAGACTTTTTCCCCCAGCACCTGGTGGCAGGAAATGAGTTTCATATCTATTCTTAACTTATAGGAATGTAGTCTATGGTGCATTGCAAGCTCATATTATCTTTTCAAACTAGCTAAGGAGGTCTTTGTGTCTATCTGCCTGATTTCCTTCCATCCTGCTCTTTCTCCTTTCTTCCTGCTCTTTCTTGCTTTTCCTTTCTTTTCCTTCCTCCCTTTGTGTCTTTACTCCAAACCTGCCTCTGTTTTTCCCCCATACTTGGGTTCCTTTTGACTCTCTCTTTCCTAGCTGCTTGATCCTGTCTAGAAACAGGCATGGGAAGACATTCAATGTCAATGGTGGCAAAGTGAATGATGGGCTCCGTGAATTTCTCTTTGCTGGCTTTTCGAACAGTTGGCTCTCGTTCTGCCTTGCTTTCAGTGGACCAAAGCAATGATGATCAGGGTTGAAGGATTTAGCAAATAAAAATATGGGATGCTCAGTTACGTTTGAATTTCAGATAAACAGCAAATCAAGTTTCTAGTAAAAGGATGCCCAGGCAATTTTTGGGACATACTTTTACTAAAATCATTATTCCTTGCTCACCAGCAATTCAAAGGTCACCAGGCATCCTATCCTGTGCCTGACAGCCCTCTCCACGATCCGAGGCTCTGGTTGGTGTGCTGATGGGCTGAGAGTTACTGTCACCCTTTTTTTCTCCTGTTTATTCAGGTCTTCTTGACAGGGGACCATATATTTCTTTTCCATAGTTTATTTTCTTCTCATTCTAAGCCTCAGCACAGCCAACATAGCCAACTGCTCCTTAGCTCTGTTTACTGCAGAGTCACGTGTCTGAGTTTAGGACAATTAACTCTGGTATTGCAGCATAGGAGGGGGTCCCCCAGCCACCTCCCTGGCACTGAACACCAACTTAGTGGTGGTCTGGTGCCAGGCACCTCATGTCATATCCACAGCAGGTCCTCGACATAATTATTTCAACCCCATGGAACAGATAAGGCTCAGGGTTTAAGTTTCTCTCTCCAAGACAGACTGTGTTTGAACCCTAGGTTTCATTTTGTTTCAGATCCCATCCTTTTCCTCCTCTCTGGGTATACTCATTTATACCCATTCATGCCTCCTAAAGACAACTCAGGGGCAGAAAATTGTAATCCACACCCATTTCTCCCTTAATATAGGACCATTTCCCAATAGACACAAAATGGACTAATTCCCAGTGCCCTGGAGGGAATTTGCAAAGGCTAATTCTATTTGGACACCATGTCTGTCTTAGGAGGAAATGGAATGCAGTGCTTCTGCACTGGGTCACTGCTTTGATTGGAAATATTAGGAGACATATGTAAGAAGCTCTTCAGGTTTGGGGGAAAGCTCAGTGGGTTCCTGACTCAGTACCTTATAGAAATATGCTGCCTGGGGTGGGGATTCTCGGAAAGAAGGCTTTCTGCTGGCAGGCACTTTCTTTCTAGGTGGTTCCGCTAAAGCTCCCTGTCCCTGGGCTCGGTTCTCCTTTCTTTGGGCTCCTTTACTTTCTCCTGCCTTTTTCATTTCCTAAAGCCTCCTGCCCTCTCTCTAACGAGCCTCTCTTCCTGGTCATGTCAGGAAAGCGTACCCTTGGACACCTGCTTATCTTACAGTGTTGTTTTAGCTTTAACGCTTGACAGTTCTCTCAGATACAAGAATTTAATACCACTTTAAATTGTCTATCTCTGGCAAGGTAGCAATGTTAGGTCTATGTTTTGTTTTGTTTTTTGAGATGGAGTCTTGCTCTGTCACTTAGGCTGGAGCGCAGTGGCACAATCTTGGCTCCCTGCAAACTCCGCCTCCCGGGTTCAAGTGATTCCCCCACCTCAGCCTCCTGAGTAGCTGGGATCACATGCACGCACCTCCACATCTGGCAAGTTTTTGTATTTAGTAGAGACAGGGTTTCACTATGTTGGCCAGGTTGGTCCCAAACTCCCGACCTTAGGTGATCTGCCCACCTCGGCCTCCCAAAGTGCTGGGATTATAGGCATGAGCCACTGCACCAGGTTGGACCATGTGGTTCTATAACTTAAAATTGCGTTAGCATTTTCCTCATTTGTGCCACTGCTCTCTTCCCATAAACCACAAACCGACCAGCAGATTTCAATAGATAGGAAACTACTTAAGAGAAAAAACAACAACAACAACAACAACAAAGAAAGAAAAAAGGGTTCAGTCTTTGTCCTGATCATGGTGCAAGTTTGTTTTCCTAATGGGGAATTTTCCAAGAGCTCTTAGTGCTGGGACTTTATGGGATAAATGTGGTGGAAAGGGGGACACTTCCCGTGCAGAACGTCCTTTTTACTTTCTTCTGCTCTTCTGAGCTTTGCTTCTGAATACACAAAACCTGTATTTGTGACTGCCAAGAGGCCTTCCACTGTGAGGAAGAATGCATTGTAAATCACTCTTTCACAGCCAGTTAACAGGGAGTGTCTTTCTCACCCATAATTATGGTTTTGCTTTGAGTTGAGAAAGTTGTTTTTGGGGCAATAAATTGTGATGTCAGTTATCCTTCACTCCCTTTGCATGTGAGTCCTCAGTCGGAAATTGGTGTTCTTAACAGTTGAATCTCTGGGGTCTCCAAGGCTTTGCAGCTGAAAATTTTGGAGTCCTCTGCTTTGGAAAGAGGAGAGAGAAAGGAAGGAGAGAGAAAGCAAGCAAGGGGGAGACATTCATAGAAGGCCCTTTTGTTTTCGACTTTGGTGACAGGAAATTTGAAAGTGGGGGAAGGGAACTTGGCTCTTATTAAAAATATTTTATGTTGGAGAATGTTAATAAAGCTTTACACTAATAAAAAAAAAAATTTCAAACCTAGTGCGTCAGGGTCATGACCGGGACGTTTTCGTGTGCAAAGACCTTTGTCCACACACACCTCTTCTAAAAAGCAGCCGCACAAACACGCTTGCATTACTGCTGTGCCACACTGTGAGCGCTCCCCAGCAAGAAAAATTCCAGGCAGAATAAGAGAATCAGAGCTCTTCCATTTGTGGAAATTGTTAGTGGAAAACTTCATTTCCAGTATCAAATTTAATATTACTGAGCGGCAGGTTATGATAAAACCACTGAACATTTAAAAATGAGCTGTTTCTGAAGTCTCCTCTGCGATGGTTTCATGAATTGTTATTCTGCCCTCTTTAGGTAATCGGATATGAGGAATTGTTTGGCAACCTAGCCAGAGAGAAAAGCCTTTGCCCAGATTTTAGGCAATCCCTGGTAATTGGTCCAGCCTGCTGTGGCCGGGGCAAGCGCTTGTCAGCATCCCTCAGTATGGCTTTAGGTCTTGTATTTCCTGTGCCGGGAGGGGTCATTCAAGTCACAAGGGCACGGCACTACTTCAGCAATCAGCTGAGTGACACAGGGATTTGGCTTATTTCTATTTTATGTGTGGACAGGGCAGGGTAGAATTGCAATAGTTTAGCCCGTGGAATTTCCAACTTAGGCGGCTTAGAGGTTTTAAACGTGAGGCAGCAGGGCAGTGTGGGGAAAAGGATGAGCTCCCGAATCAAACCAATCCTGATTTAAGATGTGGCTCTGCATTTATTCGCAGTATCATCTTGGGCAAGTTACTCTGCCTTGCGCTTCCAAATTTGTAAAACGGGCATAAAGATGCTAACATAACAGAGCTCGCTCTCTCTCCTACCCCCTGTGCCCCAAATACTGCAAATCTGGGCAACCCTGACTTCCAGAGATTTCAGGAAGTTTGCAGCTTCTTTGTACTTCCTGGGCTACCACACTGGTCCAAGTCACCCTTGTATTTCACCTGGATTATTGCATTAGTCTCTGGACAGGTCTCCCTTCCCCCACTATATAGTAGCTGGAGAGATTTTATTTTTATGTACTTATTTATTTATTTTTGAGACAGGCTCTCACTCTGTCGCCCAGGCTGGAGTACAGTGGCTCAATCCTAGTTTGCTGTGGCCTCGACCTCCTGGGCTCAAACGATCCTCCTACCTCAGCCTCCCAAGTAGCCAGGACCACAGGCGTGTGCCACCAAGCCCAGCTAATTTTTTTGTAGAGATGGGGTCTCACCATGTTGCCCAGGCTGGTCTCAAGCTCCTGAGCTCAAGTGATCTCCAACCTTGGTCTCCCAAAGTGCTGGGATTAAGGGGTGAGCCACCGCCACCAGCCCAGAGTGATTTTTTTAAAAGGTGAGATGGGGCCAGGCGAGGTGGCCCAGGCCTGTAATCCTAGCACTTTGAAAGGCCAAAGCGGGTGGATCATAAGGTCAGGAGTTCGAGACCAGCCTGACCAACATGGTGAAACCCCGTCTCTACTAAAAATACAAAAAGAAATTAGCTGGGTGTGGTAGTGGGCACCTGTAATCCCAGCTACTCAGGAGGCTGAGACAGGAAAATCGCTTGAACTCTGGAGGCGGAGATTGCAGTGAGCTGAGATCTTGCCATTGCACTCCAGCCTGAGGGACAGAATGAGACTCCATCTCAAAAAAAAAAAAGGTGAGATGGAAACTCTCTGGTGCCATCCCAGCTCATTCAGGATGAAGCCAGAGTCCTTGCCATGGCATAGGAGGGCGATGTTGATATGGCTCCTTGGTACTTCTCTGGTCTCACCACTAAATAATCTTGATCTAGACACTTGGACCTCTTTGCTGCTCCTGGAACATGGTAAGCTGTTCCTGGCTCAGGGAATGGTACTTACCTGGAGTCTTCTTCCCACACATCTGTCTCCAAGGCTGACACTCTCACTCTCTGCTCAAAGGTCACCTGATCTGGAAGGCTCTTACTCTCCTGTATGTCTTCCATCCTTTGAATTTCTCACCTTCTTACACACTATGCATTTCCCGCTGGTCTGCAGCATGGAATGCAAACACCACGAGAGCAGGGTCTCTGTCAATGTTGTTTATTTCTGTATCCTCGGTACCTGGAACGGTGCCTGGCTGATTAATATTTGATAAATGAATGAATTGGATCTGCTTCATTTAGTTGTTTAAAAAATTAAATGTGATATCACGCTTCTGAAATGCTTGGCAGAGTGCCTTACACATGTTAAGAATGCAATAAACGTGAGCTATTATTATTTTTACTACAGGGTTTAGTAATAAGAAATTCACTTAGGAGTGGAAAATGGGAATTTAACTATAGTGAATTGGCAGAGCCAATTAATGGCGAGGAAAACCATCCAGGCTCCTCTGTTGGGACTGGGGTTATCTTCATGGCTCTGCCCTGCAAGTTATTTCTTCTTTGCTATTTTAAAGGTAATATACGAGATAGAAACTAATAATAAAAACAAGCTCAAAGGACAGCCTAAAGCAGTTAGCTCAAAGAGGATGGGTACCCAGGGCTAAGTAAGTATCTTCAAGCGGAGGTGGCTGAAAATACACCGTGTTCCCTGACTGTGGTCGAGGCTTGGTGCCTACAGGAGGGAGGCAACGACAGGGTGGATCCCGTGTCCTGTGTCTGAGAACCATGGGCTTAAGGCTGTGTTTTGTATTCAGTTATTTATTGCTGTGTTACAAGCCATCCCCAAGCTTAGGGACTTAAAACAACAATGCTTTGTTACTTCGTGTACTTCTGTGGTCAGGGAAGAGGCTCTGCTTCTCCTGCTGTGAGCTGGAGCCACTTGTGGTTTGTGGATCTGAGAGTTGGCTGGGGAAGGTCTGTCATAGTCTGGGGTTGAGTCTGGCTGTCAGTGGGAGGCCTTGGTTCTCCTCCCATGACCTGTCTCCAGCCATTCTGTCATCATTCGGTAAGTAATCTAGCCTAAGCTTTTTACTTGGTGGCTGGTTTCTAAGAGAGAAAAGAGAGCTAGCAAGGCCTCTTACCTAGACCTGTAAGTCACATGATGATACTCTGCTGTGTTCTACGTCAATGCAGGATGCAGGCGGAGGGAAATGAGTCAGTCTCTCGCATGGCGTGCTCACTCACGTGTGCACGATGTTGAGAGGATTATTGGTGGTCAACTTTGCAGGTGATCTTCCACACTTTTGAACTTTGATGGCTCTTGTCTTGCGCTTTCCATGAGTCTTTATTGCTTTTGAGAGAGCTGGACTTCGTGACCTTCAGATTGCAAGGCTAACAGCCTCAGTATCCAGATGTACAAAAGACCTTGACATGTGTGAGGGGCACAGTTCTCTCTGTTTAAAAAAGGAAATTGTCAATTATTTGATTAGAAGTTAGTCACTTGGGAGATGTATGTTCTGTGGCCTTTTTTTTTTTTTTTTTTTTTTAATTTTTGGAATAGTCTGACTCTATTGCCCAGGCTGGTGTGCAGTGGAGTGATCATGGCTCACTGCAGCCTTGAATTCCCAGGCTCAAGTGATCCTTCTGCCTTAGCCTCCCAAAGTGCTGGGATTACAGGTATGAGCCACCGTGCCGTGCTTCAATATTCTTTTTATTTTAGATTTCCTAAATATTTATTGAACCCCTACCACATGTCAGACACTGGTCAGGCTTTTTAAAACATATTCCTATCACTTCATTCTCATAGTAACCCCAATAGGGTGTTTTGTTTTGTTTTGTTTTTTTTAGATAGAGTCTCACTGTGTCACCCAGGCTGGGGTGCAGTGGCATGATCTCGGCTCACTGCAACCTCCACCTCCTGGGTTCAAGTGAGTCTGCTGCCTCAGCCTCCCGAGTAGCTGGGATTATGGGTGTGTGCCCCCACACCCAGCTAATTTTTATATTTTTTGTAGAGACATGGTTCTACCATGTTGGTCAGGCTGCTGTCAAACTCCTGACCTTAGGTGATCTGCCAGCCTCATCCTCCCAAAGTGCTGGGATTACAGGCATGAGCCACTGCGCCCGGGCCCCTAGTAGGGTTTTGATGATTAAAATGGAAACTACTCACCCCATATGTTTCAAACACAAGATATCATTTACTCAGGGTCACGTATCTGCCAAAGGGCAGAGATGGGTGTCAGCTTCGGCTTGTCTTACTCCACGTTGCCTGTGGGTTCCACAGCACTGCTCAGCCTCCTGTTCATCTGGATGGAGAAACTCACAGAAGAAGAACAGAGATGGGGGAATGACAAAAATGCAATTTTTGCTTGTTCTGTTAAAAAGACCCATGGATCCATTTCATTTACAAAGACCGGAATTGATATACACATGGTCTTTTGGAGCAAAGCAGTGTACACAGATATTGCAGGATTTTGGTTTGAAGTTTCTAGAAGTTATGAACTGAATGATAAGTTTTGACTCTCAGATAGGTGTGACAGGTAAGAGTAGATTTAACTATGCATAATGGAAAGCTCTAAATAACAATGTCTTAGGCTGGGTACGGTGGCTCACGCCTGTAATCTTAGCCCTTTGGGAGGCCAAGGTGGACAGATCACCTGAGGTCAGGAGTTCAAGTCCAGCCTGCCCAACATGGTGAAACCCCATCTCTACTGAAAATACAAAAGTTAGTTGGGAGTGGTGGCAGGCACCTGTAATCTCAGCTACTCAGGAGGCTGAGGCTGGAGAATTGCTTGAACTCAGGAGGCAGAGGTTGCAGTGAACTGAGATCACGCCATTGCACTCCAGCATGGGTGACAAAGCAAACTCTGTCTCAAGAAAAAAAAACAAACAAACCAAAAACCCGAACAACAAAAAACCCAATGGCTTAAATAGGTTTGTATTTATTTCTGTCTCATGGAATGAACCCTGGAGGCAGGTATTACAAGGAGAGTGTGGCTGCTCTGTAAAAGTCAAGAACCAGGTTCCTGTCTCGCCACCATCCTGAAGATGTTCCTCCACTCATGGCTGAGGAGGCTTGTAGGAACCAAGACATTTGTCTGCACTGAGGCATCAGGAAGGAGGGAGGGGGTAAAGAAGCAAGTACTCCTTCCCTTTAGATCCTTCTCAGAAGCTGCCATGACACTTCTGCATGTATCCTACTGGGCAGTCATAATCACAGGCCACTTCTAGCTAGAAGGCAGGCTGGGCAATGCCCAGCTAAAAACTGTGGGCTCTGTTACTAAAGAAGAAAGTGTGGCCGGGTGCTGTGGCTCACACCTATAATACCAGCACTTTGGGAGGCCGAGGCGGGCGGATCACCTGAGATCAGGAGTGTGACCAGCCTGCCCAACATGGCAAAACTTTGTCTCTACTAAACATATAAAAAATTAGTCAAGCATGGTGACAGGTGCCTGTAATCCCAGCTACTCAGGAGGTTGAGGCAGGAAAATTGCTTGAACTTGGGAGGCAAACATTGCAGTGAGCAGAGATCGTGCCACTGCACTCCAGCCTGGGTGACAAGAGTGAAACTCTGTCTCAAAAAAATAAAAGAGTGGATTGGGGCCGGGGGGACAACAGTAATTGTGGTTGGCAGAATGCTATTTTAATCAATGTGTGAAATAAGTACAGGGGTTTAGATCAAGTTATTAACAATTGAAGACGAGGAATAGTAAATTTTTTCCTAGACGTTTGTTTTCTTTAACAGTGAGCTACATCAGTGTTGTCTTTTAGACATGGTGTTTGGTGCAATGTTATTGGATGTTTAAACTTAGATGCTTTAACAAAGTGCTCTATTTTTGTTTAAAAAAAAAAAAGGCAAAGCCTGCTTAATGTCTATGTTAGATAAACCACAGCATTGGCGTAAGTCGTTTGCTTCAGGCCAAGTGTGACACACTGCTACTAGCTATGACAGTTTACCCCAATCCCTGCCAACAAGTAGCAGGAACAAATGGGTCTATTTAGTATGAAATTTGTACACCTGGTTGTACAAATTTCGTTATGGTTTTATGAGATAAAAACCATAGTGTATGGCAATGGGCACTATGATTACCAATGTTTGCAAAGTAAGCAATAATTGAACAGAACCGTGTCATGTTTTGCTTGTTGCTGAGATGGTTAAGCTATACAGAAGGATGTATAGCTTAAGTAGATATGTACTAAATGAGTTTATATATGTTTGGCTAAATGAGTTTTTATGTTTGGCTTCCATATGTATACCATAAACTTTGAGGGAATATGCAAGAGTATAAGACACCTTCTCTGTTTTCTGAGAAAGATGAGAATTTAACTAGACTTTGGAATGGGAGTAGGATTTGAGTAGAGAAGAGGGAAGTAGAAGGGACGTGGCCCAGGTAGAGCTTTGGAGTTGATGAAAGCACCTGCAGTCCAGGCTGGAGATGGCAGCCTGGCTGGAGTAGAAGGGAAAGTGGGAGATAGAGCTGGCTGCCAGGGTCATGTGCAAGGATAATGGCCTTTAAGGCTGGGATAATGAACTTTGTTCTCTCAGCAGTGAGGACCAATGGGATATTTCAGAGCAGGAGAATGGTGAGAAAAAATACAAAGCTGAGGACTAATATGAGCCTCAGAGATGGATTATTCTGCTCCTGCCTTTAGAAGAGGAGCAGTAAAGGAGACAGAAGGGAAATACCCAGGTAGGAATAAACCCAGGAAGGCAGTGCCATAGAAGCAAAAATGGTGACATTTGAGGGGTGGGGGTGTTGGTGGGTGTTACCAAATTGTGAAATGAGACATGAGAAAAGATTATTATTGGATGAGGCCAGAGATTACTGCTGACAATTGAGAGCTTGCAGCTCCAGGAATGCCAGGAGATGTGGGCCGGACTGCCTGAGGGTGGGAAGGCATGAGTGTGATGAAATGGATGGGGAGAGATGACTTGAGCCAAAGGTTGGCTGAGAAGGAAGGAGGGAAGCAGCTCAGAGGGAACTCCCCCCCATGCCCAGGCCCTGAGATGAGGAGAGCAGAAAGGCTGAGGCTCTAGCAGGGGCTGGGATGCAGATGCAGATGCAGAGAAGGAATAGTCGTGGAAGAGAAGTCCTGTGGGATCTAACGCCTAAGAGGAGGCCTGGCTGTCCTGGGAAATGAGAAAGTCTGTATTTCTGGGGAGGAACTGTGACAAGATGGGCATGGTGAGCAGAGGGAGAAGCTCAGGCTGGAGCCAGAGGCAAGGGGCAGGTTTGGAGGGAGCCTGGGGCTCCCAGGGCAACGCGCTGGGGAGGGCAGGAGTCAAGTGACCAGAGTACAGCAGAGAACTTTCTGCTGAACACATGTCTTGGACTGGGAGCAGAGCTGTGTGCCTGTTTCTTCACCTGGCCCCTTCCACCTCAGCCCTTCCGTCTCTCATCTGTACAAGAAAGGCTGTGTCTGGAGCAGGTTTCTGGGAGATTCTGTCTTCCCCACTGACTAGAAGAATTCTTCTTAAGGCCTTTCCTACAATCAGCATTGCATGAAGAGTGGAGATCTCAGACTGGTGCCATTACCTGTCCTACTCTAAACAATGAGATTTCCAGCTCCCCCACCCCCAGACTCTGTATGAGTCGCTCGCACAAGCTCTGGTAGGAATGGAGAGATAGAAGCAGTAGGAGTGGAGAGATAAGTGTGGACGTGGCCTAGATTGGTGACTGGCACATCAGACGTGGCAAGGCCCGAAGGAGACAAAGGAGCCCCTGGGCAATGTGCCTCTAAGCGAGCAAGGGCCGAGCGGGAGGTTCCCACCCTGTTTCTTTGTAGAAAGGGTCCCAGAATGCATATTTAGTCATGATATTGTAAACGTTTCCAGGTGACTGTTTTATTTCACAACAGCAGATGGTGAAAATCAGGTTGGTTCTCTTTGGCCACTTTGATTATATGGCACGTGTTAAGTACAGTTGTGCATTGCTTAACAACAGGGGTGCAGTCTGAGAAACATGTTGTTAGGTGATCTTGTCATTGTGCAAACATCATAGAGTCTGCTTACACAGACCTAGATGGCAGAGCACACTATACCAAGGCTACATGGTGTAACCTCCTATACCTAGGCTAGATGGTGTAGACCGTTGCTTCTAGGCTACAGACAGTAGAAGGTGGAACTGCCAGGTAAGTCCACCGGTAGGCCTCTGTCCTCACCTCTTGCCCCTTTCCTCCTACATTGTGAGAACATCACAGATTGTACTTACAGAAACCTAGATGGCATAGCCTAATATACCTAGGCTAGATGGTAGAGTCTATAGCTCTAGGCTACAAACCTGTATACTGAATACTATGGGCAACTGGAACACAATGGGAAGTCCTTGTTTAAACATAGAAAAGGTGAAAAGATGGTATTAGAATCCTATGAGAGCACTTTTGTGTATGCGGCCCTTCATTGACTGAAAGGTCCTTATGCAGCATGACTGGTCCTCAAGTGACTACATGGGCATGGGGGGTGGCCATAAATGGCTCGCTGCAGCCCGCGGCTGGCGGTTGTGGGGCACCTCATGGTCTGCTTGTGTGGGCAGCAGCATCTCTCCTTGTTCTTTCTTTCCATTCCATTTGAGACCTTGACTCACAGAACCTCCTTGACATTTTTTTTTTTCAATAGTTTAATTGTTTTAATTTTTATCTTCTCCAAATAAGTGAGAACATGTGAAGTTTGTCTTTCTGTGCCTGGCTTGTTTCACTTAACATGATGATCTCCGGTTCCATCCATGTTGCTGCAAATGACAGGATCTCACTGTTTTTTATGGATGAATAGTACTCCATTGTGTGTGTGTATCACATTTTCTTTTTTTTTTTTTTTATTACATTTTAGGTTTGGGGGTACATGTGAAGAACATGGAAGATTGTTGCATAGGTACACACATGGCAGTGTGATTTGCTGCCTTCCTCCCCCATCACCTATATCTGGCATTTCTCCCCATGCTATCCCTCCCCAACTCCCCGCCCCCCACTATCCCTCCCCTTTTTCCCCCGACAGACCCCAGTGTGTGATACTCCCCTCCCTGTGTCCATGTGTTCCCATTGTTCAACACCCGCCTATGAGTGAGAACATGCGGTGTTTGATTTTCTGTTCCTGTGTCAGTTTGCTGAGAATGATGGTTTCCAGGTTCATCCATGTCCCTACAAAGGACACGAACTCATCGTTTTTGATGGCTGCATAATATTCCATGGTGTATATGTGCCACATTTTCCCTGTCCAGTCTATCATCGATGGGCATTTGGGTTGGTTCCAGGTCTTTGCTATTGTAAACTGTGCTGCAATGAACATTCGTGTGCATGTGTCCTTATAGTAGAACGATTTATAGTCTTTTGGATATATACCCAGTAATGGGATTGCTGGATCAAATGGAATTTCTATTTCTAGGTCCTTGAGGAATCGCCACACCGTCTTCCACAATGGTTGAACTAATTTACACTCCCACCAACAGTGTAAAAGCGTTCCTATTTCTCCACATCCTCTCCAGCATCTGTTGTCTCCAGATTTTTTAATGATAGCCATTCTAACTGGCGTGAGATGGTATCTCAATGTAGTTTTGATTTGCATTTCTCTAATGACCAGTGATGATGAGCATTTTTAAAAGCAGTGGCAACAAAAGCCAAAATAGACAAATGGGACCTAATCAAACTCCATAGCTTCTGCACAGCAAAAGAAACAGTCATTAGAGTGAATCGGCAACCAACAGAATGGGAAAAAATTTTTGCAGTCTACCCATCTGACAAAGGGCTGATAACCAGAATCTACAAAGAACTGAAACACATTTACAAGAAAAAAACAAACAAGCCCATTCAAAAGTGGGCGAAGGATATGAACAGACACTTTACAAAAGAAGACATACATGAAGCCTCCTTGACATTTTTATGTCATCAAAGTGGCATTGGCTCCAGGCAAAAGCAAAGCCTCCTAGATGCAGGAGGTGCCTTTTAAAAGCCATGTGACTGTCAGTGCTTGTGCATCCCGGGCAAGTGTGAGGGGTCTGTGGGCAGCCTGATGGCAGCCGTGTGAAATCCTCCAGATGCCCTGGCTTCCGGCTGACTTTCAGAGAAAATAAATAGAGACGGGAGGAAGAAAACCGCAGAGGGTGGAACCTCCAGGTAAGTACACCTGGAGACACCTGTGCTCACTTCCTGCTCCTTTCCTCCCTCTCCAGCTGTCCTCTTACTAGGAGAGGCACAAACAGAAGGTGTTCGCTTTTCAGGCCTTATTAAATAGTTACTCTACCACACAGGGCACATTTGCTGAAGGCAGGTGAAGTCAGAGTTCACGGACGCCCGATAGAGACCCTCTGTTTTGTTCCAGATGTGAAGTATCTGCACCAAGACTGAGCAAAAGTCCTCCTGACATCCCTGCCTGAGAGCAGTCTGGCCTCTCTCCCCTTCCCTGGGTTGACCCCTTAAGATCAGGAGCTTCACTTGTTTGTGTTTTCACAGGACACACTGATTATTAAATGAGGCAGAGAGTGCCGAGTGAGGAGACCATTAATCTCCAAAGCAAGCCTCAAACTGCAGCCAGGAACTCTTGGGAGCAAAGCACATCTGTGCTTCACTGGAGACTTGATCACTAAGATCTGGGGTTACCCGAAAGCTGAGTGTCACCTTCCTTAGGAGCATAGACCTCTCTAGTTTACACATGGCCTTCAGTCCACATTGTCTCCCAGCATCCAGCGCTGGTTTATTCTGTGCAGCTAGAAGGTAGGGTGTTAGAAACATAAGCTGTTAGGTTTGGAAAAATACGATCTTTTTTTCTTAACCCCTGTGTGAGATCCTCTTAGAATTCCAGGTGGTTGCCACAAGGGATGACCTTGAATACTCTTGAATATTCATAAAATACTGCTTTTATGAGATTTCCCTGGAACCCACAGGTTGAGATAAACAGCACCGTGAACAATAAGATACAAGGTTAGGAGTTAGTGTTACCCAAGACTCAGCCTCCATCTGCTGGGTGACCTTCAACAAATCCCTTTACTCGCTGGTTCTGGAGTTGGAACTGATAGCACAGCCTGGTGCGTGGAGAGCACAGAGGTGCGGCGAGGCTGGCGGAGGTCCCTTCTGTAGAGGGATGTGAACTCCTTGCACAGAAAAGCAGTAGGCAATGCTCAATTATCAACGAACTTGAACATCATCAACAATGTTCAATTATCAATGTTCAATGATGGTGCAATTGTTCCTTTAGGTTCTCCCTGAGCCCAAAGACCTCTTATGAGTTCCCGTCTCAGAGTATAAAGCATTGCACAAGAATTCCAGCTCCCCCCACCCCCAGGCTCTATATGAGTTGCTCCCAGTATAGCACAAACTCTGATTTTTGTGCGGGTGGATGTTTAATTGGATTATCTTGGTCTGGGTTAGGCCAGATGAAGTCAACTAGCTAACAAATCGGCGATTGTTTCTGTGGCGAAGAGGAGGTTCACAGGCAGTTCTTAATTACCCTCAGTTGCAGGAAAACGAAGCCTGGATTTGAATAGGGTATTTGCATATCTACACAGCTAGCCTTCTGTCCACCGTCCCCCAAACCCTCAGAAGCCTCCTGCTCCACAGCTCATCAGATGTTAGGAGCCTGTTTTAAATGTCCTTGGCTAGCAAAGCATGGTTGTTAAGAAGCCGTAACTTTTTCTATTTTGATTTCGGTTTGGTTCTGTGTTTAATAACTGTTTACGTCTGTCTTGCTATTCAATTTTTTGTAAACCCCTCTCTTACATCTCTTCGATGCACACTCCTTTTTTTTGTTGTTGTTGTTTTCAGATTCTGTTGCCTCAGCTATCTAACAGCTGTTGATAGTCCTCAGTCTTGACCCCGGAACAATACTAGGTTAAGTAACTCTTGTTGCCCTTTGACCATCTCTCATCTGCACAAGAAAGGCTGTGTCTGGAGCAGGTTTCTGGGAGATTCCGTCTTCCCCACCGACTGCAGGAATTCTTTCTGTGGTCCTTTCTACAATCAGCATTGCAGGAAGAGCGGGGATCTCAGACTGGTGCCCAAGTCAAGCCATTACCTGTGTTACTCTAAACAATGAGAGTTATTTTTGAGAGAAAAAGATCCTGTGGCATTGCCTCTTCTTTCCCACAATTCTGACTCCAAGGCTGTGCAGACCTTTGTCATCTCCTTGCGTCGGTAAAAACAGTGCTAGTAACTCCCTAGCCTGATCTATTGCCCTCTTTGCACGAGGCAGGAACTGCTTCCAACAGTGATTTAGCCTCGTTCCTGACGTTACTTTTAGGGTCACAGGAAGATGGCATGTTCTATTTCTACATCTCCTTGACATCTCTTCTTGAGCTACTCCAAGCCTTTTCATTTATTTGGCCACAAAACGCCTGGAAGAGGATCCTATAATCACGGCCTCCTTTGCCCCTCCTCCCATCTCTCATCATTTCACTCTGGTTTCTCCGTCTGTCACTTGCCTGTAACTGCTGTAAGTCAAAAGTCAAAAGTCAGTGAGGACCTCTCATTGCCAATTCGGTTACTTGGT
The DNA here is from genome assembly GCA_036589455.1 of Ateles fusciceps. Lineage (NCBI taxonomy): Eukaryota > Metazoa > Chordata > Mammalia > Primates > Atelidae > Ateles > Ateles fusciceps. The sequence goes on from JAZHEH010000093.1 coordinate 4,225,188, forward strand.
GAGGGGGCCCTGACCTGGGGACTCTGAATTTGGATGGGGAAAATCCTTTATTTTCACTAACCTCCGACTGAAATTTACTATTTCCTTCCATTACCAATGTACGCAACAAACCATGGCAGCGTCAGTAGTATCCACAGATATTTCCACATCACATTACAGTTTTCCTGCAGGTATCTTAAACCCCTGTTTTCCTTCATCACTGTGGAAAAATTACATTGTTTTGTGGACCTCCTGATTGATCTTGTTACCTAAGGCATTAATACTGCAACTTGTATATGACTATAATACAATATTTAAATATTTCAGTAACTGTATTTTAATATGAATAGTTTTATTTATTACTGTATGTATTGTCTTTTGTATATTTAACAATATTCTTTTGAGAAGGGATCCATAGGCTTCGTTAGACTGCTAAAGAGGTCTACAGTACAAAAAAAAGGGCAAAAACACCCAGTTTTGATCACTGGTATCTGATTTCTCTAGAGTGTTTCTCTTATAATGAGAAGAGCCTTCTACTGAAAATTATTTTCTGCTTTGCTCAAATGATACCATGCTTTCCCACCTCTGTTTTTCATTACTCTTTTCCAGCCAGATCTTTTACTGGTTCTTTCTCAGTTTATTCCTTATGTTTAAGACTTTCCTGGCTGGGTGCGGTGGCTCACGTCTATAATCCCAGCACTTTGGGAGGTCAAGGCGGGCGGATCACAAGGTCAGGAGATTGAGACCATCCTGGCTACCATGGTGAAACCCTGTCTCTACTAAAATACAAAAAATTAGTCGGGTGTGGTGGTGTGTACCTGTTGTCCCAGCTACTTGAGAGGCAGAGGCAGGGGAATTGCTTGAACCCGGGAGGCAAAGGTTGCAGTGAGCTCAGATTGTGCCATTGCCACTCCAGTCTGACAACACAGCGAGACTCTATCTCAAAAAAACAAACAAATAAACCAAAAAAACAAAAAGATTTTCCCAAGATTCTATTCCTTTCCCCCTGTTCCTTCCCTTTCCCTCCCTCCCTACAGTCCTTTTTCCTCCCTTCCTTCCTTCTTTCCTTCTTTCCTTTTTTCCCTCCCTCCCTCCTATCCTTCTTCCCTCCCTCCCTTCATTCCTTCTCTCTCTCCCTCTCTTCGCAAATATTCATTGAGTTCCTACTTTTATGTCACTGACATTCTTATGGAGATGACAGACAAATAAATAGGCCATTACAATGTAGTCTGATGAGTGCTACAGGATACTTAGGGGACACTTAGGAGAAATACCTAACCCAGCCTTGGGAGTTGGGGAAAGGCCTCCCATTGGAGGTCACCCCAAGTAAAGTCCTGGAGGACCAAGTGAAGTTGGCTAGGCTTGGTGGTCGGAACAGAGGGGGTGGCTACAAAGGACTGGATGGGTGGTTAAATTGAGGCTGAAGTGGGAAGAAGTAGCCAGACTGTGGAGCTTTCTAAAGCACGCTGAGAGTAGCTACCAAAGGGTTTTAGGAGAACTGCATTGAGAAACATTCCTTTGGCTTAAAGTATAGAATGGATTGGAGGAGAAGCCTAGAGCTGAGAGACAAGCTAAGAGGCTGAGAAATGCTACCTTTTGCTCATTCTGGAATGCACCACATGCATCCTGCCGTGGTCATGCTTTCCTCTGCCAGAGATGCCCGTCCTCTGTACCTGATGCTCCTGAATAGCTGTGATTAACCTTCAGGATCCTCTCTTAAAGTTCTCTGACTTTTTGGCTACATTTTGGGCAACACTTAGAGTTTTCTTTTATGCATCTATTTCTTGCCTCTTTTTTGAATTACTTGAGGACAAGGGCTGGGGCTTGCTTGTCTCCACATCTCTAGTACTTAGAGTATCACTGGACCCATAGTGGGTTCTCTGAATTGAGCCAGATGCAGGTAGGGAAAGTGCAAGAAGATTATAGAATTCATCCACAGTCGCCTAGCAAAGAGAACCTGAGAGATCCCTCAGAGATGCCGCAGAATCATTACCTCTCAGGATAAGAAAGTCATCTAGTTGTCTTTTTATTTTTTTTTTTAATATAAGCACTTTGTTTTTGTATAGGAGAAATATTTATACCTCCTCTATCAACATCAGTCCATCGGTGCGTGTTGCCAGAATTCAGAGATGCTTTAACAGGACTTGAGTTTTTACTTTTAGAAAAACGGATCCTATGGCCTTTTGTTTTTATGGAGAAGAGGGACTTCCCCCGGGGATGATACAGAAGAGACTAACTCAAAAAAGTGGGCTGAATCTCAGGCAAGAAAAATGATATGTTGAAAGCCAGAACCTCAGTAAACCTGAGCCAGTGGTGGAGTGTGTTTGCTTGTGGCCCTCTCTCTCTGAGATGGGAGTTGGAGGCAATGGCAGCCCTGCTGCAGAGATTTCCCCATGAAGCTGGACAAAGTCCTTGAGCTGCTTTGATCATAGGCAGAGGAATGAACAAGGTGGCCCTTTGCACAACTTCCAGCCTGGATCTCAGATTCTAGATGATGCAGAGGAAAAGCAAGGCACAGACTGTATATTTTATTCCTGCAGGCACTTGCTGTGCTTCCCAACTTTTCGCCATGATCAAAATGGAAAAAAAAATGTTAATAACTCTTTACCAGGGCGCCCTGGGAGTTGAAAGGAACATGATAAAGATTGCAGGTCACTCGTGAAACTTCCTGTGACGGCAGGTATGGGGAGAAAGGGCTGTTGGTTGCCTGGAAGGGATGACCGTATATAATGGATTCTTATTCCCTAGCAGGGAGACCATTGATCAAATATCCAAACCATGCTTCTTCCTATTTTTTTTCAAAAAGTAGAAATAAATTGCCCGTTGTGGTGGCTCATGCCTGTAATCCCACACTTTGGGAGGCGAGGCCAGTGGATTGCTTGAGCCCAGGAGTTTGAGACCAGCCTGGGCCACATAACGGGACCCCATCTCTACAAAAAAATACAAAAAAAATTAACTGGGTGTACACCTGTGGTCCCAGCTACTCGGGAGGCTGAGGTGGGAGAACTGCTTGAGCCAAGGCTGCAGTGAGCTATGATCGTGCCACTGCATTCCAGCCTGAGAAATGAAGCGAGACCCTGGCTCGAAAGAGAGAGAGAGAGAGAAAGAGAGAGAAAGAAAGAAAAATAAAAACTTCCTCTGACGATACTAAAAATAAACAAAGATACTCCTGACGGTGAGTTAGGGGAACCCCGTTTACATGTGACAAGTACTTCTGTGAAGTTTGTTCATAATCTTGCCTTAGCCAGATTCTGGCAGGGAAACTTCACTTAGTTCTTGTCAGGACTAACTGGTATTGGAAGTTTTGTAAAGCAAGTTGTTGAACTCTGCAGATTAGAAAAATAGAGAGGTACAATTTTTGAGGGAGTGAGAAAGAAAGGGATAAAAGTCATGCTTCAAGGAAGTTAGGAATCAGATTGGACATTGTTCAGTGTTCTATGTTGATTTTCAGGCAGTTCTTGCTTTTTATCACTGCAACTGTTGAAAAGTTGACATCACAAAGATATGATGTCATTGAAAGGAATGCAACACTAGCTAGTGATGAAGCTGTGGGCTGGTAGTACTACCGGAATGGTTGGATAGATCTGAGCTAGTAGTAGATCGAGCTGGTAGTTCATGCACCATCTGATCATGATGAGTGTTGTGTGTTTTCTTCAAATTTAAAATATCCCACTGGGCATGGTGGCTCACGCCTGGCCCTTTGGAAGACCAGGATGGAAGGACTGCTAGAAGCCTGGAGTTCAAGACCAACTTGGGCAATGTAGTACGACCCTGTCTCTATAAAAAATAAAAAAGTTAGCTGGGCATGGTAGTGCATGCCTGTAGTCCCAACTACTCAGGAGGCTGAGATGGGAGGATGGCTTCAGCCTAGGAGGTCGAGGCTGTAGTGAGCCATGATCAGGCCACTGCACTCCAGCCTGGGTAACAGAGCGAGATCCTGACTCTAAAAGAAAAAAATATATTAAAAAACATTAAAAATCCTGTAGTCCAGTTTCAGTTTGTTGTGGCTCCTTGGCACATCTCCCTGCACAGTCAGGAATTTAGCATTAAAATGGGACAGGCAGACGAGGAATATTGTAGAAAACTAGAGAAGAAGAAAATTAATGCAGACCAAAGGGATGAGCGAGAACAAAATCTTCAAAACCTGTCTATGTCTGCCAATTTCATAAGACAGAAGCTCTTGAAGGCAGTAAACTGTGGAACCATAAACTCTGAGGGTCTGAGGAAGTGGACAGAAGGTTTAAAGCTGTGATTAGCCACTAGCCACATGTGCCTATTTCAATTTAAATTAATTGAAGTGAAATAATATGAAAAATTCAGTTCTTCGGTCACACTAACAACATTTCAACTACTCAGTGGTCATGGTGGAGATGGAAACATTTACATCATTACAGAAGGGTCCACTGGACGGTGCTCGTCTGCGCTGCTGCTGGGTCGGCAGCTACAACCCAGGAGCCAAAGCCAGCTGGCTGCCTCTTTTTGTATGGCCCATGGACTAACAGTGGTTTTTATTACAGTTATTTATTTATTTATTTTTGAGACCGAGTCTCACTCTGTCGCCCAGGCTGGAGTGCAAGTGGGGTGATCGCAGTTTACTGCAACTTCCGCCTCCCAGGTTCCAGTGATTCTCCTGCCTCAACCTCCTGAGTAGCTGGGACTACAGGTGCGTACCACCACACTCAGCTAACTTTCATATTTTTAGTAGAGATGAGGGTTTTGGTATGTTGGCCAGGCTGGTCTTGAACTCTTGGCCTCAAGGGATCTGCCTACCTTGGCCTCCTAATGTGCTGGGATTACAGGCATGAGTCACTACAGCTGGCTGGTTTTTGTTATATTTTTAATTGTTGAAAAATCTTGTGGAAATGTATTTTCTTTCTTGTCATGTAAGGATCTACAAATATTCTTGTTTTTGCCTGTTGGTCCATAAAGCCTAAAATATGATAGGACCTTTCCAGATAACATTTGCCAGCGTCTTCCTGGTCTAAAGCATCTTCAAACTACAGTGGAGGAAACTGAGGCCTGCAGACAGACAGTGACCTGCAGTGGATCGCACAGCCTGGGAAAAGACAGTCTCCACCTCGGCTGTTGTGGATGCTGCTCCTTTGCTGTGCCCTGGGCTCTTTCCTTCTGAAGGCCTCTGTTTCCATTCACCCAGGGGATAAAACAATGGATTCCTTTAGCTGCATCATGAACTTGAGAAGAGAGTTCAACTACTAGAGAGACCTTGATCATCTTTCCCTTATGAGTCAGTCGCAGGGAGGACCGGGAGGATCAGACAGCCGCAGCCACGTGTTCACAAAGGACCTCAGATGCAGACACTGGGATTCTCTTCACGTAGGATTACAGTCAGGAAAACGTGCTGATGGAGTAAAAGATGACTGTCATCATGTAAAACTCGTGCTCCTCCGTCAGACCGCACCACCTGTGATGATGTTTGAATTAATACTTTAAAAATCCTTGAATCGTCTTGTGATTAGTACCCACCATGTTGCACTATATTCACGGTGTGAGTTAAAAGCATTAGTGCGTCAAATGGTAGCACTTAAAATATACTGCATTTTAAATAAGCCCGTTGGACATTTCGTTTTTTGTTTAAAAAAATATACTAACATCCATGGTGAGACCCTGTCTCTACAAAAAATACAAACAATTAGCTGTGTGTGGTGGCACACGCCTGTAGTCCCAGTTACCCAGGAGGCTGAGGTGGGAGGATCATTTGAGCCTGGGGAGGTCGAGGCTTCAGTGAACCATGGTCATGTCATTGCACTCCAGCCTGGGCAACAGAGCAAGACCCTGACTCAAAAAAAAAAACCCCAAAAAAACCCCATATATCTATATGTATATATTTTTGAGATACATATATATCATATATAACATATGTATCATAAATCATATATATCATATATGTCTATATATCATATATATCTTATATATATCTCTGTATGTCTCATATATAGAGAGATATATATATATTAACATCCCCCAAAACGAAAGTGGCTTGAGTGACCTCGAAGATGTGCTCGCTTAAGCAGTTGTATTTAAGCATCTAGTTTAGATTCTCCACAGAATAGTTGGGTTTCAGGAAGGAGTTACAGTACAACCTAGAGTCCATCCTGATTATTCACTGGTTGGATATTTGGAAATTTGCCTACTTGCTGATATTTATTTGTAATCTCCAAATCAGTGCTCTTGGAGCATTCACAGTCATTAGTGGACATGCTTAGAGTGGGGGAAGTTTTCAGTTGCCCAGTGGGCACGTTCACAGCCGAGACGGAGCAAGACCTCACTCTGCCTTCACGTTTCAGCTCTCATCCTGCAAACACGTGTTTTTCCTGTGATTTATATACTACCACATTTTTCACATTTTTGTGCTTTTTCTTGGTCATTTTGCTGTTTAAATTGGTCTCCATGTGTGGTCTGAAGAACCGTCTAGTGTCCCTAAGTGCCCGAAGGCTGTGACATGCCCTATAGAGAAACACGTGTGTTACATAAGCTTCGTTTAGGCATGAGTTAGAGTGCTGCTGACTGTGTGTTCAATGTTCATGAATCAACAATATATATTAAATAAGGTGTCTTTAAACAGAAACACACATATAAAAGGTTATATATTGATTGGTTGGTAAGAATGTTGCAATTAGAGGCTCACAGCCACCTAACCCTGTATTTTCCCTAGGTTCAGTATTCACTGATTCAGTGTTCTGGGTGACTTTATAGAACAGAACTACCTCACATAACAAGTACTAACTATGTAAGACACAAGATCTTGCTAAGAAGCCTGTGAACCCCTCAGTGTGTGCAGCTCTTCCACAGCAGCTCACCTGGGCTGGCTTAAGTGTCCACCTTGTATTTGAACTGAAGCGAGTTTAATAGTTGGTAAAGTAATACAGACTGCCCCCTTCACAGGGATAGCTGGAATTCATTTCTCTAAGTGGCAGGGATTCCTGACCATCCTAACCGGGAGCCCTTATCCTAAGGCTGAGCTTTACAGCCAATTTGTGGCATTGTCTGTTGCTAGCAACCCAAGAGTCCCATAGACAGTTGTTTTTGGATAAACATAGAAATGGACCCTTCTGGTCTTAAAGCTTGAAACTTATATTTGTTTTATCTGAGTTCCTTCCTTGGGAAAGGATCCTCAGGCCTTTCAAAAAGTATCAAAGAACTGAAACTCACCAGATCCTCCCATCCATCCAATGAGATACCAGACCCCTCATTTATGATTGCTTCCTTGTGTTTTCTTACACATTGCTACATTTCTTCCTTGCTATATAAACTTCTGGTTTTAGTAGGTCAGGGAGACGGATTTGAGACTGAGCTCATGTTTCATCATTGGCAGCACCTGATTAAACCCTTCTTTCTGGCAATACTCGTCATGTCAGTGATTGGCTTTCTGTGCAGTGAGCAGCAGCCCCTAGATCAAATCCCCAATGTTTCAGTAACACGAGTTGCTTATTCTCTGCATGCCCCAGCCAGGTAGTAAAATGGACTATCAGGACTGACTTAATTCACAGGCAGGTCAAGTGGTAGATCAAGTTGATCACAAAGGTCCCTTTAGCTATGCTACAACCATATAGGTTTGAATATTTTGGGGGGCTTCATTCTTCACCTGGAAATTATAGTGTGCACCAGATAGAAAACGGATTCACTAGAATCCGGGTAGACAGATTCATGTGAAGGTGTACTGAGAGTTTCTTGTCTCTTGGGGAAGCCAAGACCACAAGAAAAATATCTGAAGGGGAAGACGCTAGTAAGGCAATCCATCATCGATTGTTAAGAATTTCTTGTTTAGAATTCAACAGGTAGAAGTGTGGTGGGATTATCACTGTGTTGGAAGCCTGCAGGTGGTTTAGACCGAGCAACGAGCACAGGCTAAGGCTTTGATGGTATGTTCTAAGAAGGTATCTTTTAACATTTCTTTTCTTCTTTAAAAGGGGAAAAGGTTCCTTGAGGTTATTGAGAGTGCCAGGGCTTCTTTCTGAACTCTTCAGAACATATATGAGAAGTGAAGCTTGAGTATTTCTCCCTATTTGGCAGTCTTCCTAGAGTCAGCTTTATCGGAACTCTCACACATCGGTGTCATCGCTGCGTTCTAATTGTGCACTCTTTTCTGTGGCATCTTCTGAATTAGCATCAGGTTCTTGTCAAACATGGAAATGTTCTTACCAGGGAATGCCACATTCTGAAATCTCTGGAAGGTATATGTGTGTGTGTGTGTGTGTGTGTGTGTGTGTGTGTATGTATGCGTTTTCATGAGACTGGAAGACACCCATGCAAATCCCAGACAGATCTGTCTGAGCTCTAGAACTCTAGGGCCCACCCCGGGGTGCTCCATCTGTCCCAGCAAAAGCAACATCTGCCATGTAATGCTCATCACTTCCCTAGTCCCATCACCTGGGCTAGCTTCCTATCAGGTTAGTGGAACCCAGCCTCCCCCATTGCCCAAGCTCTCTTCTCTTATCCTCCGCTTCCAATACGTTCCTTCATCTTGTGTAAGGAGAGCCTGCCTCCCAAATATCCCTGTATTCATACATCCCTTCTGCCCATGTCTTACCTCTGACTCTGACATTTTCTTACTTGCCTATTTCTAAAGCCTCCAAATGTTTCTTTTCCCAAACCTGTCTCTTTTTCCATCAGAGTGTTCAGGTCTCTTTGTGATGAAAGCCTTGTGCTGACCCCTCATTGCCTTCAGGATAAAGTCTAAGCGACCCCACACAGTAGACGAGGCTCTGCAGGATCCAGCCTCCCTCTTCCCAATCCCCAACTTGTGTGGCAAAGCTCAGGTCTCCTTTCTTTTGCCTGCACTGGTCCTTATGTCCAGAATGTCCTTCCCAACTTTGAGAGACTGTCATTTTGTCTTAAGATCCAGCTCTGGGATCTCACCTTTCTCCCAGTAGATGATAATAAAAATATTTAACAACCTGTCTGACTGGGTTCTGAGCAGTTGAGAACAGATGCCATGGACAACTACTGGTGTGGCCTTGCTTCAGCATGCCAGGAAACTGTCCTCTGGGGCTACCCCACTGAGCAGGGTGGATCCTGCCCTGCTTTGTTCACCATTGTATGTGTAGGGGCACACATTTTTCACCCTGTATTCATTCAACAGACATTTAATAATTGCTTACTCTGCTTAGACCCTGGCTAGATCATGGGAGTATAAGAATGAATGAGACAGTGTTTCTGCCCCTGAGGTGCCTGTGGTCTAGACATAGAACATTCCTTATGTGATCATCTTCCATAAAACTACGAGCTCCTTGGAGGGTGGGGACCAACTCCCTCACCTTGGCGTCTTGGTACTTGCCTGTGCCTGGCACGTAGCATGCTCAGTTTGTATTTGTGGAATGAGGGGAAGGATTATCTGGCTGGCATCCCCAGTGTCTGGGCCCACAGTTCAGGGTGTCAAAGTGTTAAAATGATTCAAGGGGTGGATTGGGCATGAACTAAAGGGCTTCCAGTGAGAGGTGTAGGTGACAATGTTTATTTATAAAGGCATAATTTAGAGAAACAGTTGATTTGTCTTCTCTGTTCCTCCAAATTCAACTCTCCCCTGCCCCCTTTTTCTTCTTGTTCTTTTTTGAATGGAATGTCACCCACTCACTGGTTTTATATAGCTCCTATTGAAGTAAAATGCAATGGAAATTGTGCCTATTAATTAAAAGCTCAGAATGTGCACAGTTTTGGAACTGCTAATTAAAACTCTTACCAATCGGGTTGCATTAGTGGTTTTAAACTTTTTTCTTTTCTTGAATCTAGAACTTTGCTAACCAGAGAAGATGACTTTTAAAAAGGCAATTGCCAGAAACGATAGCATCTTGTATTAAACACTGCTGCATGTACCTCCAGTGAAATGAGAGGTTTGATGTCTCCCAGGCACTTTGAGGGTTATCAAGAGGACACAATGACTTCCAGATCCCTTCCCTCTGCCCTTGTGGGATGGCTCCCACTGTGAAGGTAGCACAGCTTGTGGGAAAGGGCCTGAAGCTCCTTCCTCCTCAGGCAGGTCAAGAGGAGAACGTGGCATGAGTTTCTGGGCAACTGTAGCCTCTGAAGTTTGAGCTCATGCTCTGCCCATGGCCGCAGCTGCCTGTGGTGAGCCAAATGAATTCCATAAGGGAAGATGACAGAAGAGTCTCAAGGCTCCAGCTCTGTTCCCTGCTCTGCTTTCTTTCAGAGCCTGGAATTCTCCACCAAGCCCATGGACGCTGCTGTGGCTTTCTGGGCATGGTGCCAGGGACTCACACAGGACTCTGTATTCAGCCCCAGATTTCATCCTGCCTCGGCGTTTGGGGTAGGGTGGCCCAGCAGGGCTCCCCTTGTGACTGGAGTCAGAGTTTGCCTGAGCTCCCCTGAGGCGGGCCTAGGCCAGGGTCGTGAGGCTGTTCCAACAAGCAGCCCCATTGTATCCCAGCCTGGGAACGCACAGAGAGCGGCTCCTGTGATGGAGAAGCCCCCGTGCCTCTCAGGGTTTGATTCCACCCAACCAGGTGAAGCCATGTGGCCAGCATGTGCTTGGGGCTGCCTGCGGCTGGGGGCACGGGCTGGCCATGTGCTTTGAGTTTGGGCTTCCTTTCTTTTTCAGAAGGTGTTTGATTCATGCAAAATGCTTAACGATGCCTGCAATGCATCTCGTGGGGAGATCAGATCCCCTTTGATGTGCAAGGTCTTTTGGAGGTTCCAAAAAAACAGTTCAAAAGGTTTACTTTGGACAGCACACCTCCAGCACATGTTGAAGTCAAGGCCAGGCTCCCCAGGCAGCACGCTGGAGAAAATATTGTGTGCCGGTTTCTTCCTCTTTCTCTGTTGTGTCTTGTGCTGAGCACAGATTTTGACTTCACACTGTCCTGGTGGTGAAAAGAGGAGATTGAGCAAAGGAAAATAAACAGGCACTGAGCTTTTTGAGAGTCCAGGGAAGCAAAAGTGCACCGTGGTCTTTCAGTCCTGCTGAAACTGGGTGGTGAGAGCCAGGCGATGAGCTAGCTGCCTGTGCTGACAGATCCTCCCTCTCATGCCTCAGGGCTTGGATCAGTCTGAGGAAAACACAGGCTTTAACAGAGCCATCTGCCTGCCCCATGTGGGTCAAACCACAGTTTTGCCTGGGCTTGTGGTCAGGTGGCAGGCACAGTGCTGTTACCCCGTCTCCTGTCCTCCACCGTGCGTGTGACTTACCGACGGCTCTGCGAAGACGGGTGCGGGGTGCAGAACAGGAGGCAGGATTGGAGACCCACGAAAGGGAAGTTTGGGACCAGTGGAGAAATCCTGCCTTATGCAGCATTGTTCTGAGAATTTCCTTGCCCTTCCCTGTGCCCCAAGAATGGGGATGGAGGAGGTACCACCACCCAGCTCTGCTCACGAGCCGGAAGCTGTAGTGGTGGAATGGCTACAGGATTCAGGATTTGGAATCAGGATTTCTCCCTGATTCTCTGGAGAAAGCAAAGCAGAAACATACCTTATCATGGATGTAGCCATGGCCTTGAAATCAGGATCTCAGGGAAGGAATTTCTCTACTTTCTTCTCTAATTATCAGGAGCACTTGAGTTCCTTGGAGGAAGTCATTTTTCTGTCCTATTGGATATTTACCCACCGGCCAGGGTGGATGTTTCCGCTGTGACCAAACTGCTGTACACACGTGAGGGGGAGGGTTGGTGGACTCCAGATGCCTTGGTCCTTCACTCTGCTAAAGAAAAGGTTTTAGGGCCAGGCACAGTGGCTCATGCCTGCAATCTCAGCACTTTGGGAGGCCGAGGCAGGTGGATTATGAGGACAAGAGTTTGAGACTAGCCTGGCCAACACAGTAAAACCTCGCCTCTACTAAAAATAATAATAAAAAACAATTAGCTGGGCATGGTGGCGTGCACCTGTAGTCCCAGCTACTCGAGAGGCTGAGGCAGGAGAATTGCTTGAACCTGAAAGGCAGAGGTTGCAGTGAGCCAAGACTGTGCCACTGCACTTCAGCCTGGGCGACAGAGTGAGACATCTTGGGTGGGGTGGGGGGCAGGGCAGGGAAGAAAGAAAAGAAAAGGTTTAAAATCTGCAAGTTGAGGAACAGCACAGGCTCAGGGTACGCCCAGAGAGCAGAATCTGGAGTGTTTGCTAGCACAGGTGTGCAGGAGTGGCAACGGAGAAAGACAAGACTTGGAGGCCCCCACAGCTCTGCTTTCTGTGCCCTGGGGATGATATCGTTCATTTCTATCCTTGAACGATGCAGGTGACTGCCCCCAGCAACCCCCAGACCCCTCACCAAAACTGGCATCTCTGAAACGCCACAAATGTTCAGTCAGCCTCCAAAGCGATGTTAGCACAATGTATGGAAATCTCCGGGGGCCAACTCTGCAATGATTTGGCAAATGACAGGTATGTAGAATTGCCAACTATTTTTCATGCAATTTAATTCAGGCTTTTGTATCACTGTCCAGTTCCCCTTCATAGGTTTCCTTGAAGTTCTGCAAGTCTCCTCTTTCATTTGTGGTTGAAAATAATCCCTACACATTGTCCTGTCTCTGTTAGGCTAAGACTGCTCCGTTGTCCTGCTCTTAGAGGAATTCAACGAATTATTCTTTTTCTTTCTTGGGTTCATGTCCTTGGAGATCCCCTCTGGCTTCAGAGCATTCCTACACATTTCTCTGTCACTTCATGCTGTGGCTTTGCCAGTTTTCTCATGTTTTCTGAAATCCGTTCTTTCAGCAGAGATAGATTTCTGCCCAGGCATCATTTTCTTAGTCTTTACATATCATATTCTGACGGCCCTTCCCTCCGTGTCACTCGGTTCTTCTTTTCATTTTAGAACAGATGTTATGATTTTAAAGGTGTCCATTTCCGATTGAGTTAGCAATTCATGATTAGTTACTCTGGGTCAAGCAGCGTGCCAGGCACTTTCATTTCTCAGTAATTTACAGGGCACTCCTGCATTGCTGTTCCATTTTTAGACATGAAGATACTGTCACCCAATGAGTTACACGTGTAGTAAGCAGTGGAGAAGCTCTAACACAAAATCAAATGCTCTTTTCTCTGTATCACATGTGTTTCACTCAGAGCTAGATGGAGACCGCTCTCAGTTTCACATAACATTTAAAAATGCCTCCAGTTCCAGCCGGGTGCGGTGGCTCACGCCTGTAATCCCAGCACTTTGGGAGGCCGAGGCAGGCAAATCACCTGGGGCCAGGAGTTCAAAACCACCCGGAACAACATGGCAAAACACCATCTCTACTAATAATACAAAAATTAGCCAGTCGTGGTGGTGCCTGCTTATAATCCCAGCTACTCGGAAGGCTGAGGTGGGAGGATCACTTGAACCCGGGAGATGGATGTTACAGTGAGCTGTGATCAGGCCACTGCACTCCAGCCTGGGTGACAAAGCTAGACTCTGTCTCAAACAAACAAACAAAACCAAATGCAAAAAAAAAGAACTGTCTCCAATTCCCCCACATACTTAGCTTGGAGATGTAACCAATCCAAAGTGATAGATGAAACTCCATTTTCTGTGTGTGTGTTTTATTTAATGCTGGCCAATATTGTGGACAGACATTACCCTCCCCTTTAGCAAACAATCAAACAATTGATTAAAGATCTGGCTCCAGATTTGTTTGCCAATGATATAGAATGAAAATCCATGTATATTCCTCCTCTCTTCATCAGTCTATCTCCTGAGGTTGCTCAGGCCTGCTTATCCTTTCCTTTTCTAGTTTTGGTGCCTCGACAGCCAGACCAATTTGCATAGCCACTTTTCTCTTGCTGCTGAAAAGCAGTCATTCAGCATGAGGCACAACATGGGCCAATAGGACAATGCGCAGAGATTTGTTATTTGGGTAGCAGGAGACGGAGGCACTGAGAGATTATCTCCAACATTAACAGTGCATGACTGAAAAACAAAATATGCAGCAGACTGGGACCACTTCCATGTCCTCTAGGACCAGGAACAGGAAGACATATTGGAGGGGCTGGAAGCCCAAGTCATTAAGTCAAAAGGATGAGGACATTGATAATCAGGACTGGGACCATTCATAACTGAGAATTTAAAGTAGAGGGAAAATAAGTGATTTGGGAAAGGAAAAACAGATTCAAACACCACAAAATGTTATGTCAAATTGGTGGCCCCTTGACCCTGGAATGGTGTTCCTGATGAAGGTTTAAGTTGCATAGCGGCATCGTGCACACCACTGGTGCCTCTTGTGTGGAGGTTAATATTGTACAGCACTGCTTTGAGGTATTTTTGTGTCCGTTCGGTCTTCCTGGCTTGAGGATGAACTTCTCAAGGGCTGGATAATGTCATACACAGATGCTCCTTGATGCACAATGTAAGTTTCCAATAAAGCCATCATAACTTGAAAATATTGTAGGTTTAAAATGCATTAAGTGCACCTCATCTACTAAACATCATAGCTTAGTGTAGCCTACCTGAAACATGCTCAGGACACTTACATGAACCTCCAGCTGGGCAGACACCTCTAACGCAAAGCCTATTTTATAAACAAGTCTTGAAAATATCATATAATTTATTGAATGCTGAAAGTGAAAAACAGAATGGTTGTATGGGTACTTGAAATATGGCTTCTACTCAGTGCACGTGGGTTTCACACCATTGTGATATAAAATTGTTAAGTTGAACCTTGTACGTCAGGGACTGTCTGTTTATCTTAGTGCCAAGTAGAGTGCCTTGAATGGAGCAGATGCCCAGAAATATTAACTGACTGGCAAATTGGTTGACATATAATTAAAAACTCAAATGAACATGAGATTTGAATAAATCACAATTTAAGTGTGTTCCTTGGCAGTCGTACAGTAAAGTGGAAGTCCTGGGCCCCTGTATTTGTTAGGGCACAGGTTTACCTTTTCCTTAACGATAAGATATTAAAAAAGAAAGATCTTGAATTATAGTGACGTAAACAGGATTGAAATTTCCTTTTCTCTTATGTAACAGTGCAGAGGTCAGCAAGCTGGGGCTGGGTCCAAGGAAGCAGCTACAGCTGCAGCCAGCAGGAAGGAGGAAAAAGCCAGAACAGTGGGTTTGTGCTGTTTCCCAGGGCTGTGACTCAGAAGCAGTACTTATCCTTCTGCTCACAGCTGATTGGCTATAACTTGATCACATGGCCACACCAAGCTGCAAGGGAGCCTGGGAAATGTAGTCTCCAGCTGAAGGGCTGTGACCAGGTACAATCCTAAAGAAAAATTCCCTAAGAGCCTCCCCTTAATCTGAATCAGTTGCAAAACAAATCTTGAATGGAGCCAGCTTTTCTGTTTTACTCTCTGTGGGAGAGTAGTAATTTTATTACTTTGACAAGACAGCTCTCATTGACGATTTCTATGATTTCATTAAAAAGTAGAGTTTTTTATTTTTATGAGACAAACATTTATATTTCATTTTTACATGAAAGATACTCCTTCTCCATAAAGCCAAGAGGGGCAGAAAAAATACACTCTCTAATAAATTCTTAGATGTCCCAGAAAGGTAGATACCACAGTATAGAAATTAAGACAGCAATCCAGGAGGAGGAGGTAGCCGGAGGAAAATCTAGGACCGTCCAAAGGATCAGACATCTACAGTTTGGGGTACCACCTCAACCATTTATTAGCTGTGTGATCATGACCACTTTACTTAACTGCTTTGAATCTCAGTTTTCTCTTTTGTAAAATATGGATGATAATATCCACCTCATTACAGAATTGCTCCTGAGAATAAAGAAGGTGTCAGAGGTAAGGCACCTTGAGCTGGGTCTAGTTTGTAAAAGTTCTTAGTGAAACCGGTTTCCTTCCTCCCTTTCTCCTTTCCTCCCTCCTTTCCTTTCTTCCTCCCTCTCTCCCCTCCCTTCATCCTTCCCTCCCTTTCTTCCTTTCTCCCTTCCTCCCTTTTCCTCCCTCTCTCCCTCTTCCCTCTCTCTCTCTTTTCCCTCCCTCCCTTCCTCCCTCCCTCCCTCCCTTCCTTCCTTCTCTCCTAAAAAAAGAAATTAGCATTGTTCTTGTAAGGTCATTATTCTTGTAATGCTAAAAAAGGGAGTAGCATTGTCCTTGTGATGCTAATGTCCTCCCTCCTTTCTTCCCCCTTCTCCCCTTCCTAAAAAAGGGATTAGCATTGTCCTTGTAAGCAAGTAGAATGAACCTCTGAAGGCATTCCCTGTGGTTACCCATCAATACTCACAGCCTGGGAACAGTTCTTCGGAAGCAGCTAAAGGAAACACAATTTTAGCTCTGATCTAAACACAGGGCAGTAACCAAACCAGCCAGAGGAACTGGGGACGAGGCTCAGGCAACCAACGGCACAGGAGAAATTCCCCTCTCTCTGCGCTGAATACATCTTTAAGTGGTGCCGACCCTGCGAATTGGAGAGTCAGGAGCTGAGGGCCAGCAACAGGTGTCTGCAGAGCTGGAGAACATGATACCCCTAGACCTTTAGAAGCTGTGTGAGGAGGCTGAGAATGTTGGGGGAGGGGGACCATGTAAACTCGAAACAGAACCCACCTGACGAAGGTTTGGGATGTGAGAGAAAACATATATGGCTTCTGGAGGAAGCAGGCTTGATTTTCTGGGCTGGCCCATCTATTTGCTTGTGGAGCACGAGCAAAGCCAAAGCTGGAAAGATGAGCACGCTTGGGATCCAGGGTGCAGCTGGTGGGCCGGACAGAAAGGCTGGACTCCCAGTGAGGCTGGAAGGCCTCCTTCAGGGATGCAGGTCCAAGGCTGTTTGGGCTCCCGGGGCCAAGGGAGGAAACCTAGAGGAAGTTAGACACAGCGGGAGAGGGTGCATTTTTTCGGTGATGAAGACATTCCCTCCTAGGCAGACACTCTTGTTCATAATGTAGGAGGAGACTCTTGCTTCTAGGCTGGATGTGCTGATTCTACAGGAGGAGGGAGGTGGAGAGGCAGCCATTGTGATAAGAAGATTTTAGAAGCTTACAAACTTAAACCTATTTATCCCTGCTCTGTTTTGCTGGAGGCAGCCTTAGAAAAATAGGCCCTATCCCTCACTCCCTCTTTCCGTCCCTCTCTTTTCCCTACCTCCCTCCCTCTCTCTTCCCTCTCTCCCTCCCTCTCTCTTTCCCTCTCTCCCTCCCTCTCTCTTTCCCTCTCTCCCTCCCTCTCTCTTTCCCTCTCTCCCTCCCTCCCTCTCTCTTTCCCTCCCTTTCTCTTTTCCTCCCTCCCTTCCCTCCCTCCCTCCCTCCTTCCTTCCTTCATTCCTTCCTTCCCTCCCTCCTTCCTTCCTTCCTTCCTTCTGTCCATACCCTCTCTTCCTTTATTTTCCTAGACTTTGTTCTTCTATGCCTCTCTTCTTTCCTTCCCTGCTAACAGACATTCATTTAATCCTGATTATTCACCAGATACTGTCTTAAGAGTTGGGGAAAACAAGCGGTGAGGAAAGATTAAAGTTCTAATTGAGGAGACAAACAATTAACATCAATTGCTGCACAAACATCCTTATCTTTGTTCTCTCCAGGTCAAGTCTATACCTGGCCTTTTCCCCTAGGCCCATAACATTCACTTGGTGATCAGTCGGGGGTGACTTGTTCTTTTGCAAGGAAGTTTCAGGGACTAGACTGTGGCTGCTGGACACTGTTTTGCAAATTACCTGTACCCTATAGATGTTGAGGGTATAGAGTTCTACTCAGAATTTGAAGTCTCCTTCCCTGGAGGCATATGAGAGACTGAGATGAGATGAGATGAGATGAGATGAGATGAGATGAAATCTCCTGAAATACAGAGCCAAGCCGTGGGAGAGCCAAAAGATTTCTGCCCCAGAGAACTGGAGTAATTTTGGTTGGTTGTTGGGAAAACGTTCTAAGATGGGCACAGCATTGTGCAAGGTCTCAAAGCTCAGCTACCAAATAATGGTGTTCAGTACTTAATCCTCTTGATTTGTATGATGATGTTTTACACATTTTTAAGATCAGTCCATACACAATTACGGAAATACAAAGTTATTCTTTGTTTTTTCTTTTGACTTAAGATTCCCCAATATATGTTTTAAATAACCTGGCACTGCTGAGATTTATTTTTGATATCATGAAAGAAGCTTTTAGATTTCAATTTAGAAGACTGGGATAGGAACACCATTTCTGACCATTTTTGGGCACGCTTGTTAATTTACAAAATGAGGGTAAGAGAAGCCAATTTAGAGAAGTTGTGGGGATTAAATGTGATAAATGGAAAGATGCCTGGTCAACTCTCCAGCATTGTAGAGATGTTAGATTGCATTATGACTGTTATTCCTCAAGTGTCAACTTAATTTTAAACAGCTTTGAATGGCCTGGTATCAACTTGGACATTTTGAAGATCAGTTACTCAGGGTATGAAACTAAAAAATAATTGCGATGGCTGGATTGAGACTATAAAAATCTGTTCCTGTGCTCCTTTCGATAAAAAAGAAGTTCTCTAAAACATTTGGAATTGTCTTCAGGGATATCTTCATGGTTCATTTTCTTTCCCAAGGCATAAGGCTTAGGCAATTGTTTTGATATTAAAGTACAAATTTTATAACTGGGAAGAAGGATCTCTGCCCAGCGATGGTGAAAATTTTTGGACAACTTTTCGGACAATTTTTGCCCAGGAAATTTTTGGACAACTGTATCCATTTATGACTTCTTCTTCTCCCTTGATGAGAGGCCAACTTGTGGAAATACTGTATCTAGATGGCAAGTTTATAACATTGGCTAACATGTTACCAAGACTTGCTTGCTTGGAGGAGCTGCCAAGAGCATTATTAGGTTATCTGCCAGGATGCCAAAAAGAATTCCAAGATGGAAGGAGATCCACGTAGAATACAAAGGGGTCCTTGCTTTGGACAGGTTTTACTGCTGTCATCCAGAGCCGGTGATATGGAGCAAAATGAGTCTGAAAGCCATGCGTGTGTTTGTGGACAAACGTGGCCTGGACAAACAGCTCCTCTTCTCTCTGTCAGTTTCTTCCTGTCAAATGGTAAGTCCATTGCTAGATTTCTACCTCACAAGGTTGGTCTGTGAAAATGCTGCAAGGCATTTGAATGACTCAAGGTGGAGGTTATTTAAAACTACCTGGTCTTTGTCGAGACACTGCCAGAGGAGTGTCTCAACACAGAGTACTGCTCTGTGGGCTGAAAGAGCTGTGTTTCAAACACTGGAATACATCAAGAATAACTCCTTTGCAGCCCACACCTTCTAGGAAGTAATATGGACTGAAAACCAGTGATCCATATCCTGCCAGGTAAAAAGCTGTGCTTTGGGAGCCGGATGAGAAGTCTTCCTGCCACTATGGTGCCGTTTAATACCTTATAGAATACTCAGTTGGTTTGCAAAGAGCAGACGATTAAGTAAAATAAAACAAAATTAGCTGTATGATCTTACAAACTGGTCTGATCTGATGACATCAGACAATCATAGGAAGAAATTGTTACATACTATCGGTGTTCCAGTTATTGTAAACATAGGACTGTGGTTTTCATGGGATGCTAAATAAGGAATTATTCTCATTGTAGCTTCTGGACATCAATCCAGCCCTACTTCTGTTGAATGCCACAGAGTACAGTTTGAACAGTTGGGACCTTCAATACCCACTGACAGACTGCCAACGAAGACTTGCTGTGTTCTGAATTGCAAAATGGGGGAGGGAGGGGAGAACGCTAGCAACAGGATGGGATGTGAGGTCCTTTCCTGCTTGTGGCACGAGTCCAGTTGGTCAAGCGTAGAGGTTGGACGAGTCTGGAGAGAGGCGCAGTGACAGGCTTAGTTCCTGAGGCAAGGAACAGGCTAGTCACAGTCCGGTCATTTACTTTCTGACCTTCTTGGTGAAGCAAAACCACATGCTTCTGGTTCTGAGAAAACCAAACAATAATCTGAGAGTCAGCCCCAGGAGGAGCCAACTGAGAGCTGTGCAGAGGTCAGTGAGTCAGTCTGACCTCATTTCTCGCTGCTCTGCTCTCTGCTCTTAGGTGGCCTGCACCCGGTTCTGTTCTGTTCTGTCCCCCATCCTAGTTCAAGGACAAATACCCTCTGGCTCTGAGCTTACACTGCTTATGGCTTGACACGAATCTACCCATTTCTTCTTTTCTTTCCTTTTTTTTTTTTTTTTCTGAGACAGGGTCTCGCTCACCTCAGCCTTCCTAGTAGCTGGGACCACAGGTGTGTGCCACCTCTCTTGGCTAATTTTTGTATTTTTTGTAGAGATTTGATCTTGCCATGTTGCCCAGGCTGATCTCAAATGCCTGGACTCAAGTGATCTGCCCACCTGTAGCCTCCCAAAGCGCTGGGGTTATAGGTGTGAGCCACCGCACCTGGCCTTGTTTTTTGAAAAGCGAAGTACTTGTGATAAAACATAGCTAAGGGGCAAGTGGACCATCAGCCCAAGGCTCTCCAAGCACATTTCGTACTGCCTTTTGCCAATAAATACAGCTCATCGCCACTATCTCCACCCAGAGGGCCTATGTAGAAGGTCAAATCTTAAGGGACTTTAGGGTTCATTTTATAGTCCACCCTCCTCACTTTTAAAGATGAGACAAGGGAAGCCCAAGAGTTAAAGTGATTTTCTAAGACCACAACTGGGCAGCAGCCGAGCTGGCAGACGACGTCATTTCCCATGTCTTCTATGTGGACATCCCAGGGACACAGACCCTGGACACCATGCGGTGGTGCTCTGGGCTGTGCAGCGACTCCTGGCCTACTGCCTTTTCAAGGCCATGCCCTTGGGATTGTGGCCTTTGTCTCCTTTGTCTTTTTGGGGGGTTATCACTACTATGGTTTTAATATACCATTAGACCCTTCAACAGTGTGGGAGTTAGGAGCACTGCCTCCCACTCCTATGCTGAGAAAAATCTGCATATAACTTTTTTTTCCCACAAGGTCTTACTCTGTCACCCAGGCTGGAGTGTAGTAGTGCAATCACAGCTCACTGCAACCTTGACACACCCCCCCCGCCGGGGCTCAGATGATCCTCTTTCATCTGCCTCCTGAGTAGCTGGGACTACAGGTGTGCACTACCACATTCAGCTAATTTAAAAAATTTCTTTAGTGGAGATAAGCTTCTACCATGTCTTGTCTCTAACTCCTGAGTTCAAGCGATCCTCTCAGCTCGTTCTCCCAGTGTGCTAGGATTACAGGCATGAACCACTGCACCCGGCCTTTGTGTAACCTTCAATTCCTAACTTAATTACCAACAGCCTACTGCTGACCAGAAGCCTTACCAATAACATAAACAGTTGATTAACACATATTTTGTATGTTATATGTATGATATACTATATTCCTACAATAAAATAAACCAGAGCAAAGAAAACGTCATTAAGAAAATCATAAAGAAGAAAAACTGTATTTACTATTCATGAAGTGGAAGTGGATCACCCTAAGGGTCTTTGTCCTCATCATCTTAATGTTGAGTTGGCTGAGGAGGAGGGGTAGTGGTGGTCTCAGTGGTAGCAGAGGCAAAAGGAAATCTGCCTATAAGTGAACCCTCATGGTTCAAAACCATGTTGTTTATGGGTCAATAGTCAGTGTCCCTCTAAAATTCCTATGTCGGAACCTGAACCCTAAGATGATTGTATTAAGATGTGGAACCATTAACCAGCTAGCAGTCAATATATGGTAGATGGCCTATTTTCCTCACACAGGCATAGGATCTTCAAATAATCAATGGATATTGAAGACTTTGGGCACATTCTTCAAACTGTGCCAAAGATGATGACACAGACTTCCGTGTTTGAAGAAAGACTTGATAATTTCATGTCATATCCAGAAAGATTAGACGCATATTCAGGGAACAGGTATAAATTGATCTGAGAGCTATCTTTAAAAATAATTTCAAAGTGTTTAATTTACCATGGTTTATCATCATGGTCATGGGGAGGTGGTCAGGCCATGAGGACTCTGCCCTCAGGAATGGGATCAGTGCCCTTATAAAAGGGCTTGAGGGAGTGAGTTTGTCCCTTCTTACTTGAGCATTTTCTGCTGCTCGAGGACACAGACAGAAGATGTCTTCTTCCTGGAAGTAGACACAAGCCCTTATTAGACACGAAATCTGCTGGTATCTTGATTTGAGACTTCTCAGCTTCCAGAACTGTGAAAAATGAATGTCTATTATTTATATATTACCCAGTCTAAAGTCATTTTGTTACAGCAGAAGGAATGGCCCAAGCCTGTCACTTAATATCACAGAGCCTCTGTTTCCTCAAAATAAGAACCCCTCACAAATTTACGAGGCTGGGTTGATGTTCATATGAACTAATCAATGGAAATAAGTGTCATTTGTAATTTTTAAAAATTACCTTCTGCCAGCATAAGATGTGATGATATACATACCCATCACATTATACCATCATTCTGCTTTTTCTTCTGGCCTGGAGCACCTCAATCCCTAGGTTGGCTTTAATTAATTTCAGGTGTATGACTAAAATCTTAATGATGCCCTCATTCACCCCCTGGGCACTTAATTGTCCTACAGGGTCTCGGACACTAGTTGTGCTCTGTACTCTCAAGGTCATCTGTAAGGACAGTCTGTCTTTATCACATTAAGAAAATCCCCATTCCAACAAAATAAACTGAAAGATTGATCACTATTGTTGCAAATCAATTCCAGAGAATCTTTAATACAAAACTCTGCTGACGCATAGAGAATGGTTCCAATTACAAAACTTCAGATCAACATGTGACTTGCTGAGAACCCAACTATTGTTTGAAATCAGGAGAATCATGGTTTTAGCCTAAAACCATGGGAATCTTAGGAATAAATAAGGGTAGACAGTGGTCCTTGGCAGGGGTAGGGAAATAATTTCTAGTGATCTTTGTGACCAAGGACTAAGTGTGATCCTTGACAGATATTTTAAACCAATTCACATAACTGGGTTGATGTTGCTGAAATCTAACTGTCTTTCCTCCAAATCTCCTCTTCCTGGTGATGACCTGGGTGAGTGGAGTGGCTAATTGTCTTGGCAGCTATCTGCTAGGACACCTACAGTCCAAAGCAAGGGAGGAAATAAATAAAAGTTCTTGTTTCAAGAGATTGTTTCAAAGCACAGCTCCAAATGTCTGCTGTTGTCTTTGTTATTTTGCTTGGTGAGGATTTTCTGGGTTTCTGCATGTCTGGCTTGGTGGATAATCTTTCCAATGTGGAGGGATACTTCAGACTGGAAACAACAGCATCTTAGGCATTAGAAAAGCTTGAAGAATTCATTTTTCATACCTGCTGCATGTGTTAATGACCAAAGGTTACACAAAACATGAAGTATTTGGATCTCCTGATACGGAAAGTTAGCAAAAATGCTTCTTGCCATTTTCCACTGCTGTTCCAAGCTCACATCTGTTTGGAACTGAACCGTAGCATGTGTGCTGGGTAACCTGTATGAAATTAACTTTTATAGCTGCCTTTACAAGCAGGATCTTTTATTGTCTACAACTTGGCTGAGATTCAGGAAGTTCCCAAAATGATTTATTGTCATATGTACCTATTCTATGGCGGATGATGAACCTGATATATTATTGAACATATGCAGTCATTCTGGCTAGAGACAACAGATCATCTAAGCCTTTTATCCAAAAGGATCGAATAATTCACATTGTGGAAAGGAAAAAAAAAAAAAGTTAAGCATTTGTTTTAAGCAAAATAATTACTTTCAGGAACAAAACATTTGTTACCAATCCTGTAATTCCTTTTTGTTTGCCAACATAGTAAAAACTTATTAGAATGTAGAATACATTCTTTAAGTGAATATTTAAGATAATATTTCCCCAATAAATGTTTGATTACATTCCTATAATATCTGAGATAGTTAGTTCTGTTTATTAGGCCATGATAATAAGAATCAAAGATCATAAATTTAAAGTTCTTTCATGTTACTGAATGCAGACCCTCTCCCCTCACTTCTTCCAGTTAAACAGAGGGGCCCCTTTAATCCGACCACTCATTCTCCATATGGTTGCAAGAAGAATTTGGTGAAATGGTGAGCAATGAAGTTTCTACTAGGAGAAAACCACAAAAGCATGTTTTTCTGTTGATGAATCAGGGGAATTTCTATACATAAAAGACAACACATTCAACAACAATAACAACAACAAAACAATTACTTTGAAATACAGAAAAGAGAAAGATTAATTGTAATTCCAGGATATCCATTTATAGCATCAAAAGCATTTAATCCCATGTCAAAATCTGGAGCTTTGGAATTCAGTGTGTCCTGTCTCAGCCAGACAGCTAATTGACACATTCATATTTCAATTGGAAATGGATAGTCAAAGATCTGGGGTTTCAGATGGATTTGGAAGTGAAGCTACGTGACTCCAGATCTTATAAGGCTGTGTTAACCAGTGAGAAGCTTGAGATCCAATTTTCTAGTTACAGTGTCAGTGGAAAGCATCTGATTTATAGTGTCAGTGGAAAACAAAAAATAAATCCCTAGGTATTATGTAAACATTTTCTACAGGGTCATTTGTAAGGCAAAAGTGGGGGTAGTTACTTCCAATGGAATTAGATCCAGTTTTTGTTTCTTTTAAACAGTGTAGACACCCACATTTTTGGAACAGAATTTGAGCCTGGTTTTGGGATCCTGCCTAGTCTCCACTAATCCTCTTCATTCCAGAAGCACTTTCTCTTAAAAATGGAAGTAATTCATGTAATTGCTACCTCATTCATTTTCATAAGACATTTAGATATCAACAGATAGCATCTGCTTTTTACAAATAGAAAAATAGAAACAGAATTTAAGGGACTTAGCATTGGTTACAAACTATTTAATATGATCCCCCAAATTCTGGCATTACGTTTCTGTCTATGAGCTGAGCTTGGAACCAGGCTGAGTCCTAGTTGAGCAAGTTCCTCGGTTATATTCAGAATTTGATTTCCCTCACCTTAATCTGTTAGGCTGATGGTTTCACAGGGTTACATGTTAATAAACTTATTCATGAGACAGGTGAGTTAGCTTCGTATAGTGAAATAATTTTTCATAATGGTGGACAAATCTCTTAACTCCGGCTAATAATGTCAGAATGGAATGATCCTGTTCCAAAATGGGTCAGGTGGAAATAGATGTCTCTATACACTCTTAAGGCTGGAAGCAAATGATTCAAATGTACGTATTATTGTCGGGCGTGTCGTCTTTGTGTGTAAAGAAGGACAGCACATTTTCAAAGGGCTTTGAAACAGTTGAATGTGGGTAATGTTAATTTGGTGTAAAACTTCAAGTGGCATATTACTAATGCCAAAGAACAAAGAAATTGAGGCTCTGGTAACTAATTACTAACAGCACTGTCACTATTTTATGTAAGTGTGAACAAGAATCATATGTTTCTGATAGTTCATCCTTGTTGATGTACTTAGTGTTACTGGTGAAAGTGTGATAATGAACAGCTAGTTGATTACTGAGTGCTGCTGTAGACTCCTCTTGATAGCAGTGTTTTGTACCCATGCCCAGAGGCCCCGAGGGCAGTGGACATTCTTTAAACAAATGAAACCACTTAGTAGATGTTGTGATTTAAAAGCACTATCACAGACTTGAATTAAGAGACCCTGTCATAACAATCTGAAGCTAATGACACTGTGATTTGGTGCTGCAGGAAGCTGTGGAGACTACCAAATGGACTAGCCTAGATTTCACATGCAACGTGGCGCTGCCTTCCCTGAGCACTCTGGTCCTTTCCGTGGAGATAGAATGAATAGATAATAGTGAGTAGTGTGTGGAGGGGGCTGTGAACTATATTAATTCAGACATTCCAGGAGGAGATGAGGACTTTGATATTTGTTAAAGATCAAATCAGCAGCTGTGGATACCTGATTTGTGTGTGTGTGTGTGTGCGCCTGGTTTATTTGTGTGTGTGTGTGTGTGTGTGTGTACCTGGTTTATTTGTGTGTGTGTGTGTGTGTGTGTGTGTGTGTGTGTGTGTGTATTTAAGAACACTTTATTCAAGAATCTGGAATTTACCTAATGCTCATGATAGGACAAAAATGACTCTATCCCTAAAACTAGGTGATTATGGATTGAAAAGACCCAGACCAAAGGCTAGAGGTTTGTGTGTTAAAACATAAAAGGGATACTGAAAACAAAGACAGAGCAACTCCAAGAATTTAGAATCACAGAACCTTAAAATGTGGGGCTAGAAGGGACTTAAAGGTAATTGTCTAATTTGCTGCCGTCTAGCTGATGAGGCCCAGTGACATGAAGAGCTTGCAGCTGGTTAATGGGAGAATTAGAATTAGCTTCAGCCTCCTAACTCCCAGACCAGTGCTCTTTCTGGCACGTCAATCCCTTAAAATCCAACTCCTCATCTCTAAGCCTACCTTTACCAAACAGCATCTGAGTGTGATTTTACCTTTGGGTAGATTACCGTGCAGATAACTGGTCTTGTGTGAGACAGGCCTCATTCCTCATTGCAAATTATTAAATTTACTCTCTGGGATGCTCTTGGAAGCTTGTATCACTTCCTAGGACCACTGGACTGGGAATCGAAAAATCTGAGCTCAGGCCGTATTTCTGCCAAGTCACTTAACCTTGCATGTCTGTCCTCTTTATGGTCTCTTTATGAAGTTAGAAGAATGATTGGATGATCTCTCAGGGCCCTCTCAGCTCCAAATTGTTAAGATTCTATTTAAACACATTTGAAGGGAAGACAATGGGGGACAGGATGGTGACTGTCTTTTTATATGCAAATGTACATTGTAAGTTCCAAAAGGGAGTGTGGATATGAACTGCTAGTGGAGGAAATGGACCCAGGTGTCTTGACAGCACCGGTGAGCAGAGCTGGGGAAGATCTAAGAGGTCTTTGAACAAAATTATGTTTAGATAAAAGGAATGACAAACGAACCTGGTCAACAGAGAAATCTTGGTGAAGCTCACTGAGAGTCCATTGGCTGAGAACATGGTAGAGACTAGATTGTGGAATGTCTCCAAGTCTGGTCTAATAATGGGATAGGAAAGGAAAATTACTCTATGATCACTTAGGCTTTTGTTTTTGTTGTTGTTGAGACGGGGTTCTGCTCTGTCACCCAGGCTGGAGTGCAGTGGCGCCATCTCAGCTCACTGTAACCTCTGCCTTCCAGGCTCCAGTGATACTTCCACCTGAGCTTCCCAAGTAGCTGGGACCACAGGCATACACCACCAAGCCTGGCTAACTTTTTTTGTAGTTTTGGTAGATACAGGCTTTCCTCATATTGTCCAGGCTGGTCTCGAATTCTTGAGCTCAGGCAATCTGCCCACCTTGGCCCTGCAAAGTGCTGGGATTACAGGCATGAGCCATAGCACCTGACCAACTTTGGTTTTTATAACATTGGGTAAAACAAAGTTAAATTGACTTCTTTATGCAGGCCTTCTCAGAGCCTTTCATACGGTAACATGCTTTGGGAATCTCCAAGGTACAGCATTTCCCAGATCCATCTGGCCATGGAACACATTGTTTTGTGGTACATTCCATGAGAAATGCGGTCCTAGAACTGACCTGGAGAGGCGGGGGAGGAGAGTTCAGGTGACACTTTAGAACTTCTGCAGGGATGTAGATTAAAGCTGAAAGGTAAAAACTAAGCCCTTCAAACAGGCTTCCTCCTCCAAACACCAAAGTAGGTTTTGAGCATATCTGAGCCTGGGACTGGAAACTCTAAGGTAGTGACAATCTCTGGGAGAGATCATGACTTTGAAGTGAAGGCCTACAATGAAGTACGTGCCTTTTAAAAGGAGGGAGTGGATGGACTACTCCTTGACTGTCTCATGCTTTCAATGATTCCAAATTAGCTGTGTGGCTTACATGGTTTTGTGTTATCCTGGGCTATAAATGGTATCCACAGTAGAACATCCGCACACTGGCTCATTTTCCTATGCATTTATTTATTTATTTCTGAGATGGAGTTTCACTCTTGTTGCCCAGGCTGTATAGTGCAATGGCATGATCTCAGCTCACTGCAACCTCTGCCTCCCTGGTTCAAGTGATTCTCCTGCCTCAGCCTCCTGAGTAGCTGGGATTATAGACATGCGCCACCACGCCAGGCTAATTTTGTATTTTTAATGGAAATGGGGTTTCTCCATGTTGGTCAGGCTGTTCTTGAACTCCCGACCTTAGGTGATAAACCTGCCTCGGCCTCCCAAAGTGCTGGGATTACAGACGTGAACCACTGCGGCCTATTTATTTGTTTTTGCAAAGATTAATTTTGCAGGGCACCGTGTGAGTAAGGGGGCAGGCTAGAGCTGAGAACTGGGTTTTGGGTGAAGATGTGGAATGTCTGTGCTGGTAGGGACCTGGAGTTCTAACCTGAGGTCCCTGGATGTCCATCAGAGGATCAGTGGTTTCATGTGCGCAGTTTTGTGAGCATGTGCCCATCTGCTGTTTCTAGGGGAATAGTGTAAATGGCTTTCAGCAAATCCTCAAATGGGCCTCTAGTCCCCAAAGCAGTCAGCAGTGCCTTGCTGAGGCTTATTTTACAAGGAAAGAAACTGAGGCTCAGAGAGATAAAGCAGTTTGCCGACGTCAGCGTGATGGCTTTGATCTTTGGTTGCTAGCAGGGGGAGTCCCCCCTGAGAGCTGGTAAGCAGTAGGTAAGATAAAGAATCTGCTGAATGAGCCTTGACCATGGTTTTGAGGTTGTCCTCACCCCTGGACTGGAGTAGGCTTTAAGATACACATTGTAGTCCCCATTTTACAGCTAGAATGCAGACAATACAAATCATTCAGTTACTGAAACTTGAACATTTGCACTAAAAGCCCTAAGTCTTGACTCTCCCAAGAAATTGCTCACAATTAAAGTGTTATACATTCCATAAACAACATGCAAACAAATCTAGAAATAAATTTGGGTTTTAAACATGCAATAGACATGAAAGTTTTCTCTGTGTTCAGGATCACAGTGTAGTTTGCCTTGGATATCACAAAGATTTTGAAATAAAAAGGGTTTTCATTTTACCTTTTAGGAACATGATATAATTTATCTGCATGATTGCATTTTAATTAGCACTCCCATTGACTACTTAAACATGCAAAGATATAAAACAAGCCAAGCACACGGGAAGACACATAGCCAAGGTGTTTTCTACTGTGCTGTTATTGAGCACAGCCTTGGGACGAAGCCCGTACTAGACTTGAGTTTTAATAGTGTGAACTGGTTCAAAATAAAGCCATTTGTATGCATAATATTTTACATAAAGGTTAAGCTGCCTTAGCAATTGTTGATAATTATGGATCTTTGCACACCTCTGAGGATCTTCAAACATTCTCTGGGAGCAAATCAGGCATTTCTGCAATTAAAAAACCATTGTGTAAAGAGTTTTACAGAGAGCATTTTAACACGAGTCTTAGGTGGTTAGGTGATGACTCTGGGAACCCTAAAACTACATCAGAGTTGCACCTGTGTGGAGTTGGGGTGGGGAGGGCAGGGGAAACGATGCAAACCGCAAGAGTGGACTTAGTTTTGGAGGGAAGTGTTAACTGTCTTTAAAGCACAGCACAAGGTGATAGCTCAGCATGGTGTGTTCTGTTGTTCTGGGAACCTCTACTTTTCAAAAATCTGAACTAGGTTATTAAGAAAAAATTAAAGGCAAAGTAAAGAGAATTTGCCTTTCCCAACCTTGGAAGCCCTACCTCGTAACACCTTTCTAAACAAGACCTTTGTGGGTTTAGTAGATGGAGTTCTGGCTGATTCCTTCAGCTTTTTCAGTTGTGGCCATAGGGCATCAGATGAGTTGTAGCTCAGGCTGCTGGTCAGATGGCTATGATTGTCTATTAATAATTAGCTCTCAAGATTAAGTAGATAATTGTTTTAAATATTGTGCTATGTGGGTCGGGCATGGCATAGCACGCCTGTAACCCCAGCATTTTGGTAGCCCAAGGTGGGAGGATTGCTTGAGCCCCAGGAGTTTGAGACCAGCCTGGGCAACATAGTGAGACCCTGTCTCTAGAAAAAATTAAAAAGAAAAATTAGACAGATGTGGTGGCACATGCTTTTAATGTAGGAGGCTGAAGTGGGAGGATTGTTTTGGCATGGGAGGTTGAGCTGCAGTGAGCTCTGATAGTGCCACTGCACCCCAGCTTGGGTGACAGAGTGAAACTCTGTATATATTTTTTTAAAAGGCTATGAATATTTTATTTTAAATCTGCATTAAGATTAAATAAAAGAATTATTATATGACTTGCTCAACTACAGCTAGTTAACTAAAACTAGGATTCATTGGAATAAAATGCATAAACCCTCCCTTTAAGTCACACCATGATCAAAAATCTCTGGAGGAAAAAAAAATCACATACTTACATAGCTCTAAAAACAATGGAAGCAAACTTAGAACTAGTAACACAACTTGTTTAACAGCTGTGGCGTAATTGTGACACTTTGTCGAACAAAATTGTTCAATGGGCAGAATGATTATAGTTATTTTTTGGTGGCATTCGGAATCATGCTTCTTGCAAAGCAGGACTTCTTTTTATTTTGTAATAATACATCATGAGACAGTCCATCCAAAAACTATCTTGTAATGATTAGATTGCTCTAAACAACAAATATCAGTTAATAGTATGAGTCGTCCATAGCTTTCAGGGCCCTAGATATGATAAATAGTCAGAGAAACTTGGCCTTTGAATTCTTAATCTCTAAACAATGCACCCTCAACTCAATAACTGACATGGATGATGGCAAGGGCCCCCACTGATGACTTACTTGGCTTCCTCCATCAAATTCCTCATAAAAAAGAGGGAGGGTTGGACAACAAAACAAGGGTGGCAAGCCCAAATCTTTGTCCATTCTGGTCTCTTCACCACGGAGCAGACAAATGAGAGTGAAAGCACAGACTTCCTGCTCTTTCTCTTGCAACCCATTAAGCCTTCTCTCCGGTAAACAGGCCTGCGGTTGCTTTTGTTGAGTTTTGTTTAGTTCTCCTCCCTTCCCCCATTTGTTTAAAGCATTGAAAGTCCTACAACTGCTGTGGCCATCATTCTCCCAGACTACAACCTGCACAATGGCAGGGTTACAATGGGAGAGGGAGGCTGGTGGTGATTCCTTTGTGTTTCAGAGCGTTTCAACGAATTTGTCAGGCTGCAGCAGCCATCCCCTGTATAGGTACTGGGGGCCAACAGGGAAGCAGCAGGCTCTTCCGGGTTGATCTGCGGGAACACATTTTTGCCTTTTAATGCGTCATGAAGTATGGGTAAAAGTTCTCACTGAGTCCTTGCTTGTTGCCACAGTTGTGACTTATGCCCTGAAAACTGTGCAGAGAGCTTGGAGACAGTGTTAAGTAACACCAGCATGTAACTTGCAAGGACATCTAGGGCTTTGTGGATGCTCTATGCTTGCCTCCACCTCCTCTGCTGCTGTTGCAACCCCACACCGTAGTTGGCAGTACTTCTCAGGCTTGGGTGGAAAGAGAAGGCAGATGGTTGTGAAAACCAGATACGATGCATCTATGAGGCCACTAATAGCAAGGGTATTAGTTAAAAAATCTTCAGAGCTTTTTATTTCTCATCCACCATATTTTCCTAAGACTTGGGTTTGGTCACCAAGCATTTGTGTGATCTTACAGAAATCACTTAAATTCTCTGGGTTTCAGTATCTTCATCAATAAAATTAGAATAGTTTGTTCAATGGTTCTCAAAGTGTGGTCCCTGGAACAGCATTTTTGGGGGAACTTGTTAGAAATGCAAATTTTTAAACCCCAACAGAGAGCTACTGAATGGGCCACACTGGGTGAGGTTTAGCCATCTGTGTAGTTTTAACAAGCCCTTTAGGGAATGCTGTTGCAGGCTTAAGTTTGAGACTGTCTGAGATAGATGATCTTGTGTATTCTTTCTAGCACCGACAATTTTTTTTAAATTATTATTATTATTATTATTGAGACGGAGCTTTGCTCTTGTTGCCCAGGCTGGAGTGCAATGGCACCATCTCGGCTCACTGCAACCTCTGCCTCCTGGGTTCAAGCAATTCCCCTGCCTCAGCCTCCCGAGTAGTTGGGATTACAGGCACACTCCATCACGCCCGGCTTTTTTTTTTTTTTTGTGGGGTGATATATGGGGGAGGTACAGGAGGCTCTTTCAATGCGAAAGGAAGAGAACCCCCCGCCCCCCCCGGGGGGGGGGAGGGGCCCCGGGCCCCGCAGAAGCACCCCACGCCCCGCGGAGCTGGGGGTCGGTATAGGAAGAAAAAAAGAAGGAAAAGGGCCTGGGGGGAGGGGGGGGGGGGGGGGAGGGAGTCCCAGGGGGGAGGGGGGGTAGGAAATATACAATGAAATATTTAGTGGGAAAAGAACATCGAGTCTTCAACTGACAATTGGGGAAGAAAATTAAACATAACACACATATATATAGAGGGAGAAAAAAAAATGTGATAAGTGGTTAACATTTAGGTAATCTGGGTAAAGACATATAGGATTCTTTTAAAATTATTGCACTTTCATAATATATTTTATTACATACATTTTGTCTTTATTAGTTTTTTTTCTTTTTTTTATTTTTCTTTACTTAATTTCATATTATAAACAATTTTTTGTATTTTTTAGTAGAGATGGGGTTTCACCATATTGGCCAGATTGTCTCACACTCCTGACCTCAGGCAATCCACCTGCCTTGGCCTCCCAAAGTGCTGGGATTACAGGTGTGAGCCACCGCACCTGGCCTCATTTCTAATGACTCTTGGTTTCAGTTCATCAAACCAGTTCACACCCAAAGCTCTACACCCATGATAACATTTTCCAGAGTGAGACTTGTCAAGTGTATCAACTGTGAGCCTCTGTGCTGATACGCAACTGAAGAGTTAGAATCATGGGATGAAAGGAAAACTACAGAAACATGAACCAGGTTGGCTGGCTAAAAGCCTTTCCATTCAGAATCCTATCTTGCTCTTACATCGAATTGAAATGATTTTACAGGACAATGGTAACTACTAGACTCCTGTTAGACTGCTCTAGGCACCATCTACTTGGATGTGCACATGTGCTTGCTCTGAAAACAGAACTCAAGTTTTGTTTTGTTTTACTCCCTTACCCAGGGATCAGTTTTTGTTTGATAAAGTCAGCTTGAGAACACCAGTAATGTGGTCTAGCTCCACCTGTTAAAGTAACTGCTGTGTTATAGCTGAAGGCGAGGAAGACCGGCCGCCTGCAGCAGGTGTCAGAGCTGTGACAGCAACATTCAGACCCAGGCTCCATTGCACATACATCTCTCTTGCCCCTTACGCGCCATTCCCTCCCTCCTCCTTACTTGCGTAAGTTCTCTTATCTTTTGGGCATCAGTCTCTTCTGGGATGCTCTTCCTGAACGATCAGGTTGGGAGCCCCACCGTCAGGGTCTCTGGGTGCCCTGTTCTTATCTGTGTCACTGCCGTCAACAGTGTGAGTCATAATTGCTACTTGACTCAGCCATTGCCCTGCCTCAGCCTGGCTCCACGAGGAAAGGGACGTCCCTCATCCCTCATTTCACTCCCGGGATCTACCCTGGTGCCTGGCATCCAAGAGGGCATCTGTATTTATTTATTTTTATTTTATCTTTTTTGAGATGGAGTCTCGCTCTGTCGCCCAGGCTGGAGTGCAGTGGCGATGTTGGCGCACTACAACCTCTGCCTCCCGGGTTCAAGAGATTATCCTGCCTCAGCCTGCCGAGTAGCTGGGATTACAGGTGCGCGCCACCGTGCCCGGCTAATTTTTGTATTTTCAGTAGAGACAGGATTTCATCATGTTGGTCAGGTTGGTCTTGAACTCTTGACCTCATGATCTGCCCGCCTCGGCCTCCCAAAGTGCTGGGATTACAGGTGTGAGCCACTGCACCTGGCCTGTAATTATTCATTTATGGAGAATGGCTGCAAGTCTCCTGGCCACCCTCTGTTAGATTAATTGTCCCTGTTATTCATGCATTTGTTTACATATTGACCAATCAAATATGCATTGTTCAAAAAGTAGGCATTGCATAAAGATGGGACAGAGTGCTGGGTGCTGTTAGGGATTAAGAGAGGAGCTCATTGCACCCTCTCCTCAAGGACCATATGGCCAGTGGCTTCCCTGTCCCTGTTGCGTTTGTTTCGCCCCTCAGGTGCAGAAGGCCAGGCCACAGCACACTGTAACCCTTGATCTCTTCAAGGCCCTCCTTTGTTTCCATGCTTTCCTTTTATTCTCATTCCCTGCCCCTATTTTTGTCCTCTCCGTAGGTAACCAGTTTAACATGTTTGTTTGTATTATTTTATTTGACTGTATTCTTGTAAGATGTATATTTCTGTTTTGTAAACATGTGGTTTGCATTTACATACATGGTGTATGAACAACCTCCTTCTGCTTCTCACTTTTTCTGCCCTGTGTGTGGTCGTGATATGTGTTGCTACGTGTGGGGGAGGAGGGGGGTGTCTCCTGACTGCTGTATAGTACTCCAGCCTGTGCTCCTCTGCTGCCTCATCTGCTTCTGCAGTGATGAGTCTCTGGACTGCCTCCACCTCCCCATTACACAGGTACTGCCATGAGCATCCTCATACCTGTTCCCCTGACTTATAGGAAAATCCCTAGGAACCAGCAACATATAGGGATGCCCTGTGTCTCAGGGACAGGATTGCTGGGTCAGAGCATACGTCCATCCTTATGTTGGCTGAGTGCTGCCAGATTCTTTCCAGAATGGCTGCCCCAATCTTGTAGGCTGGCAGGAGTTCCTTGTATGTATTCTAGATTGTAGTCCCTCGTGAGTTTCACATTGCAGATATCTTCTTCCAATATGTTGTTTGTTCGCTTTGTTTATGGTGTCCCTTGCTTAAAAAAAATTCCTTTGATCACTCTTTTTTCCTTTTTAAAAATGCATGACAGAGATGGATTTTGAATGGCCCTAAATGATTCTTTGATTATGAGCAAAAGCAGGGAGCTTTTTACCTTAACTAACATAAATTTTGCTATGTTTTGAGACATAGGCAGAGATAGCATCGCACATATGTGGACCTTAGCATGCCTAAATGAGCGAATCAGTGGAGCTTAAATGCAGAGAAACCTCTAAGTATTAATTATAAAACTATCTAAATGTCAGTCTATTTTGGAGGTAGGGTTACAAGAGTTGTAAATAGGAAGTCA
This sequence comes from Ateles fusciceps, assembly GCA_036589455.1. Lineage (NCBI taxonomy): Eukaryota > Metazoa > Chordata > Mammalia > Primates > Atelidae > Ateles > Ateles fusciceps. The sequence continues at coordinate 4,260,093 of JAZHEH010000093.1, forward strand.
TGCACATTTGTGATAAGCCCTGTAAATAATCAAAATGAAAGAAAAGAAAGGAAGATTCTTGAGAAGGCATTTGTGACCCTGGGCCTCAGGGGGCCAGGTCTCAGAAGGGCTGAGAGAAAGAGCCAAACTGGTTTTCCCTTGGGCAGGACTCTGCTTACCCTCCTTGTGAGAATTTGGAAACAACTCTCTTGGTGGTTCCTATTGGCTCTTCGTGTTTGATCTTGGCCAGCAGGTAGCCTGTTAGAGTTAGCAAAGCTTCCAAGGATTATATTTTTTCAAAAATCTAATATCTTGCTATGTGTCAAGAGCCTGTCTTAGTTCATTTTCTGTTGCTATCACAGAATGCCTGAGACTGTATAATTTCTAAAGAAAAGAGGTTTATTTCTTACAGGTCTAGAGTCTGGGAAATCCAAGATTGGGAGGCCTCATGACCCAATCATCTCTTAAAGTCTCCACCTCTTAATACTGTTACATTGGGGATTAAGTTTCAATATGAGTTTCAGAGAAGACAAACACTCAAACTATAGCAAGGCTTTTATCATCCAGTCCCAATAACAATTTAATTCAATCCTTCCAGGCTCTCCTCCCTTCTGTTTGATGGAAAGCCACATCGACTCCTATACTGCAGTTCCCCTTAGCATGCCACGTGTGTGCACAGGCTGATGTCTCTACCTGGAAGGAGCATCCACCTTATGGGCTTTTCCCCTTGCTCAAGGCCCAGCCTAAGCTGCATCTCATCTGTGAAACTCCATACCCTTCCTCCTAACCTATCCACATGCTACTACTCTATCAAGTACGCAGCTCAATTAGTGCAGCTACGGCAAGGTATTGCAGTTATGATGCGTCTGCCTGCCCCAGTTCCACTTAACTTTGAGCTTCTTGAGGGAGGAACAGGGTCGTGTTCATTATGGGTCACCAATGGACCCTCACACATATAGCAGAGACCCCGTAATTCTCTCCAATGTGAGAGAATCTGTTTTCTTGCCCATTAAGGATTATCATCTGGTAGCCTTGATCCTCGAGCTTTTAAGATATCAACTAACTAATCTGATGAGTGAATTAATGCTATTGCATCACAGGTTTAGTGTGTAAAATCTTCTACATGATATTTGCATCTTAAAAGAAAATTTTTGAAAACAGGACCCATACTAGTATAGAAGAATGACTATAATTATGGAATTTATAAATAGCAACATGTTGACTAGGAAGGGTAGGGGATGTTTGGGGGCAGGCAGTTCTTTCAATGATGTACAAATTACCTCACCTCTGCAAAATATCAATATTTAGGGATGCATTGAGTATGAACACAGAGTTAGTCTTTCCCTCCAACTTTCTCAATAATAGGGGTAGATAAGTATATAGCACATGAAATCTTTGAGTACCTATGTTGATATGAGTCAAATTTAATCATGACAACAATACATTGATACATGTCCCTGAATAAGATGTGTTTGATGATATGTTTTGTTGCTAGTAATTTGCGGCTGGAGGAGATAGAAATAATGTAGGAGGCATAGAAATGTTTTTCTTCAAGATGAAGATTTACTTCTTAGGATCCTCAGTGGGGATTTTCTTTCCTGATTTTTCTTCCTCGTCCCTGAACATCAGTGTGTAATAAGTAAAATCTCAATGCTGCAAAAGAAATAGAACTCAAAGATAAGTCCTCTTAGCAAGGCAGTTTACTTCTATAGAGGGTGCTGTGTAGGGATGGAACAATGGTGGCCGCAGGCTTGGACAAGGTGGGAAGGGGTATTATGCCTGACGGGGTCATCCCTACTGCTGTGTCATCTCCTATTGGCTAGGGTTAACTGCACAAGCTAGACTTATCCCGATTGGCTATTTTAAAAAGAGCAGGGGTACAAGCTGGAGTGGCAGGGTGGGTATTTTGGTGGGAAGGACGGTTATAGGTGTGTCAGAGCAGGTAGCCAGGGATGATCAGGTGACTGAGATGAGTCAGGATGGAGCCAGGGGCCGGGGGGGACAGATGCGAACTACTCATTAGAACTGGTAGAGAAGTTGTTTACTGGAATTACAAGGAAGTTAAACTTTAAAATACAAAATTAAAGAATAAGAGAGCTGAACATACTGACATACTGATTCTTTGAAGAGAAACTTGGGGTTCACTATAACGAGTGGAAAGGTTCTTACTCCATGAATGCAGACGTGAGCTGGACAGGTCAGCCCTAGAGACGGGATGCTCCATTGGGCACACAGGTGGCACTCTCTCTCGAGCTCTCTTTCTGTCTCTCTTTATATTATTCTCCTTCTCTCAGCTGGATGACTTTATCTACCCCTCAGTCTACCTGATAGAAAACACACACCCTAGTGTCTACCTCTTACTTCCTATTCCAAAGTCCTAGGGTCTGGAATTTGAGATTCTCACTGGTCTGGTGCAGGTCTGGTGCTCACCGTGGTCCCAGTCAACATGGCTGGGGCTGCGGGGCCACATTGAATAGGCACAGCTACCGGGAGCTCTGTGTGACCAAGGCAGGAGTGGAAAGTGGCTCTGGAAAGAAGACCTGTGCACACACTGTCACCAGCATCTGCTATGACAGCAATCTTTATATGAGAAAAGGTTTTCTGGGCATTTACCCAATCATTCTTGAGAAATACCCAATTCTCTTTCAGCCCAATACCCAAAAAAAGAGAAAGAAATGGACACAACTTGGAACGTGTTATAATAGGAGTTCTTGTTCTGTTATAACACACTTGTCTTGGTATCACAATATACCTACATATGTGTGCACCTGTACAGAATTGCATATTGTCAGAGACAGTAGTGCAAAGATACGACGTCCTCTTGGGGATCCAGCATATGAGCCTACACAAAAGTCTCCCAAGGAAAGCAAGTAATTTCAGGTTTTAGGAAAGAGCAGAGATTTGTTATGATAATAGCGTTCAACAAGTATAACATTCTAGACTCAAAGCAAATGCCTTGTGGAAAAAAAAAGTGCTAAAATGGCTTGATTGGGGTTTTAATGAGAGTTTTTTTTCTCCTCTACTCCACCCTCCATCCTTCCCCACCCCTGTTATTTTCTTCAGAAGCCACTCAAGAGCCCTGTGCTGGGAACACTGAGAGAATGTTAACAATTCAACTCTACCAATTAATTGCGACTTTCTCCATCCTGCTCAGCAGGGTCTCTCTTACAGGCTGCTGAAAACCTAACAATGCACCTCACCGTTGTGAATGCGTAATGATGTGTTCATCAGGGGGCTTAAAAATCCTTGGGGCTACAATATCCACTTCTCGGCACCCATTATAGAGGATAGAGTATGTCTTATGTGACAGTAAAATGTGAAACAGGAATGCCCTCCTTAAAGAGAAAAGGCAACACCCAGGAGGTATAGGAATCGTACAGTCATACTGATTTAAGATACACATGTAAACACTCACTGTGCCCCTGGTGCCCTGTCCATGAATAAAATGGCTTGCTCAGGAAACCAGGTTTGGAGTGGAGGTTTGCCCATCATGCACCAGATCCGTATGGAAGTTTCAGAAGTGGAGTCAGCTGGTTAGTTCATCCCGATAGGTATTGAGAACTAATAAGTCTGTACTACCGCTTGGGGATCAACCAGGTATGGGTCTCTTATATGGAGCTTACAGTCTGTTATTGGTGACAAAGTGCAGAGGTAAAGGGTAAACAGATTTAAGGAAAGACATAAGCCTGAGGATAATTAAGTACCAAATTAGTATCACTAATAGTGAGGGCTGCTTTTAGCTACAGTTCGGTAAAAGGGAAGAAGGAAAGACGAGAGAATTGGATTTTCCTGTGCTTCCTCTGGTTTTGCCTAATTGGGTATGATGAATGTGTTTGCCCCAGGAATGGCATGCAGAGATTTAGGAAAGAAAGCGATAAATTCTGTTGTGAAAACAGGGACGTAGAAAGGGCCCCAAAGGAGTTGGTTTTTAAAATCCAGCTGAATGTCACTGTACATTTTACAATATGATGTTGTATTTCTAACCTAGTGGTTCTCAATCAGGAATGGTTTTGAATATTGAAGGTTAGGTGTGGATCACTGATTGAAGGAAGGGGAAAGGCAGGGGAGAAAAGTCCGGTAAAAGGCACAGGACACAAAGTAGTTATGAATGAATGGGGGAGCCATGTCTTCTGCAAGTGAAATGTTCGTTAGAGTCATCTCATTTTACAGGCAAATGCCTGGGAATTTGGTAAGACTGTAGACAAGCCACTTCCCCTGCAACTAAACTTCATTTTGATAACTTTGGCTCTGCAGTGTTTTGTACTCCCACCACCTGCTCTCTAAACCCAAATCAGCGTATCTACGGGACACGTAGTCTAGGTTGATCTTGGACTGGCAGGGAGAAAGAAAGGTTTGGCTCACTGCTGTGGTTTGATTGTCCCTGTCAAACTGTTGTTGAAGTTTAGTTGTCAATGTGACATTGGGAGGTGAGGTCTCTAAGAGGTGATTAGGTCATGAGGGCTCTGTTTTCCTCAGTGGATTGGTGCAGGTATCATAAGAGTGGCTTAGTTGCTGTGGGAGTGGCTCCTGATAAAAGGACGAGCTTGGCCTGATTTCCTCTCTTCGTCTCATATGTTTGTTCACCATGTGATGGTTCTCATCACAGAAATGATCTTAACCAGATGTCAGCATCATGTTCTTGGACTTACCAGTCTTAAGAACGCTGAGGAATGAATTTATTTTCTTTACACACTGTACGGTCTGTGGTATATTTTTATAGCAGCAGAAAATGGACTAAGACAATCACAAGTTTCAATCGTGAGCCAAGGGTCGGGAGAGGGATTCTGGTAGGATAAACTGTCCTTGCTTCTTCACATTCACCCTATCTATTAGAAGACTCTTTGGCATCTATACAAAACAAACCAGAAAAAACTTAATGAGAGCTGGAGATGGCAGAAGGAGAGTCATATAGCTAGTATGATGACTCTCACAGTACATATGAGGCCCAGGAAAGAGTAAACAGTTCCATCATACGCTCATGCCACAGCTCATGAAAGGAGGAAGGTCAAAGTCACATAGATTCTAGGGATATTCTTTCTTTACATGAGATTACATTGTGGTGTTTCCAAGGAAAATTAATGCTTGACTTGGCAAGGTGTTCTTTGCAATTACCAAATAAACCAGTTGGGGGTTAGCCAGGGTGCTCTTAGAGGAAATGAAGGTGATAAATTGGAACTGGGCACCCAATGTTGTTTTCACTTATAAAACTGGAGCTCATCCCTACCCTCCTCATGCCTCAAACCTCCACTCAGGCCCACTGAAGTTGAGGTATTTGCAAGAAGCAAGTGGGAATCCAAGGTGCAGAACTCCTCTTCTGGTTAAGAGGGGGTGGAATTTGCAGAGGGAAGGAGAGGGTACTCCATGCAGTGAGACTTAGTAAAAGGACTATGGAATAAAGGGGGGGGAAATCGAAGAGAGAGTGTGAAATATGAATGAAGGAGTTGGTTTTTAAAATCCAGCTGAATGTCACTGTAAATTTTACAGTTTGATGTTATGTTTCTAACCTAGAGGTTCTCGAGCAGGAATGGTTTTGAACATTGAAGGTTAGGTGGGGATCACTGATTGAAGGAAGGGGAAATTTCAGCAGGGAGAAAATTCAACTTTTCTTCTCCTGGCAGAGCTCAACTCGGGAAGACCTTCTTCTCTTGTTAGCAAGAAGGTATAATTATCTTACACAAAATGAAAATTTCAGTTCCTGCTCTGCCATACTGCTCTTTTTATGATGAACTTATCAAGAATATCTAATAAAAAATAAGATGCCATTCCAGTAGTAACAAAAACAATATAATATTTAGGAATTGCTTTCATCAAGATTACATCAGACTTCTCTGGAAAAACATTTTAAAACTTTTATAGGAGGCATAGAACATGATATCAGTAAATATTGTGTCCTTGAATGAACAATTCAATGTTATAAAGATTACAGCTCTTCCCAAGTTAGTGTATCATCTCAATGCACTTTCAAATCAAAATTCTAGTTAGATTTTTTTCCCAGAACTCCAGAAATTTTGGAAGGAATAAAGATTGACAAATAGGTAAGTCAATTTTAAAAAGAAAACAAAAATAAAAAGGGGAACTTATTCAGATATTAAAATATGCAACAAAGCCAAAGTAATACAAATCATATGCATTCACATGCATATAGACCAATGGGACGGAATAGGAAGCTCAATGACAGACCCGAGCATGTTAGAAACAATGACGAGACACCACACATTACTGGGAAATTGCTCGAATGACTGCCACAAAGGCTCTGTACCAAAAAGGTAAAAATGAGATCCCCACTTTACACAGCACGTAGAAATAGACTCCACCTCCAGATAGATCAAAGGCTTACTCTAGAGAAGAGTTCTGCTGACTGTAAGAGCCAAAGCTATCAAGTTAATAGAAGAAAATGTTAGGAGAATGTCTTTAGCAGAAAGCTAAGAAAGGACTTCTTAAATAAAATTCCAGAAGTACAAACTAGATGGCAAAAAAATTGATACATTTGTTTACATGGTAAGTAAGAATCTTATTCATGGAAGGTTCATAGACAAATGGCAGAGTGGAAGAAGATATTTGCAGTGTTTAAATCTGACAAAGGATTAATAAGTAAAATGTTCAAAGAAGGTCTGAAAAGTAAGTCTAATAGAAAAAATGAACAAAAGATATGAACAGGCATTTTAGAAAGAACTAAAAAGACAATAAATATAAAGGAATGCTTATATATAGGTATAGCTAGAGAAATGCAAATGAGAATTCGCTTTATACCAATTTAGACAGGAAACAATTAGAAAGCGGGGGTGATGTGAGTTGACAGTGGAGAAACGGGTTTGGCTTACCTAGGGCCCCTCATGCGCTGTGGGCAAGAGTCTAGACTGACTCGTAGCCATTTTCATGAGTAACCTGGTACTACTTATGTTAAATACCTGTGTAAGCCATGACCTTGCTATTTCATAACTAGATATGTATCCCAAAGAATGTTCACCCTGGTCTGTATGGGGGAAACACATAGGGATGGTCATATTAATATACTGATATATTATTATGTTGATGGAGAGTTACAGTACCAGGAGAGTTTCTTAGTGAAACATGGTAGATATACATCATCTATGGAAATACTCCACAGTAACAAGAAGCAATGGGTTCAATGTACAAAAGCCATGTGGATTTTCTTTAAAACATAATGCTGATTTAAAAAAAGAAACAAAAAATGTGCAATATAAATCATTTCTACAAATTAAAAACACCCAACACCAAAGAGCAATAAACATTATGTAAGAAAACATGCAAAAAGATGGATGTTAAATACATTAGAATAATTACTTGTGGGGGGCAGTTAATGAGGATTATAAATGAGGACAAAGGGGATAGATAAAACAAACAAATAGACAAAAAAGGGTCCCCATAAGGACCAAAGACGATATTGTGCCAAGAGCTATCAAGTATAATTATATCCACCAACTCTCCATGTCTAAGGTTAAAAAAAAATGTAACTGACTGGCCAGTAGGAATTCCTTAAATGTCTATCAGCATTGGGTGATGAAGACCATTAAGTCAGAAGTATTTGGGGACAGACAACCACCACCTTAGTCATCTTCGTAGGCAAAGATAGATGGGTCTGGGATAAGGGAAGCAGGTGGGCCCCAGCCTCTCCATGTATTAGTGGGTGGATTCACCACTGGTTAGGGCAGTAGCAGAGGAAAACTCACTCCAAGCACAAAAGACAATCAGAATGAATTCCCTGAGTACTCTCCTGGGGTGTGTCTTTGAGGCAGAAACAAGGGACCTTGCATCATTTGCATAGTATGGTTTAACAAATTAGAATGGGGGAAGAGGGAAGGAAGTATGAACTCCTGAAGGAGGGTCTGGAGCAGAAGAAGGAGGTAGGGGAGACTGGACAGAGGGAGCCACTGGAGGACTCTGCCAAGCAGGGTGGAGCGTGGAGACCACCCATGGGGGAAGCACACCCTGGAAAGGAGGGAATGAGACCCCCAAGAGCCATAGGCTCAGGAAAGGTAGGGCGAGATGCTGCAGGTGTAGAGCCAGCAGAGTGGCTTGTGCCCTTAAATTCTTTGCCCTTTCACTTTTCTGTCACACAACACATCAGCAATTCTTAGTGGTTCTGACGTGAGAAATGCCATCCCTGAATGTCCTGCCTGGACACTCTTAAAGCCCATGTGGACAGCAAGACATGCCTGTGGGGCCCCATGTCCCTGGGGTTCTGTCTGGAAGAATGTAGCAAGTGTTCCTGTGTATGTGTAATTACACCTGTGCCTCGTCTTCTCATGAGTACATTCAGGAAATTTCTGATGACCCAATCTACTCTGTGTGTGTGTGTGTGTGTGTGTGTGTGTGTGTGTGTGTGTGTGTATGTGTTTCATCTTTCCCCCAGGCTCCCCATCTGTCCAGAAAGCCTGCTCCTTCCTTTCCCTGGTGGGCCCCTGGGTTGGGCTACACCCACCCCGATTCTTTATACTTAACTCTCCTCCAGAATTCTCCTCTCTTATCTGAACCTCCTCCTTTACACAACTCCCCCCAGCTCTTTTCTTTTTAAAATACACTTACATTCTACTGCAGCATGTGGGGGAGATGAGAACTGTTGGTTTAATTACAATAGCATCCTACATGATGCTTTCATGATGTTTAATTACAATAACATTCTTCATAATGCTTTTGACCTTGGCAAAGCTTGGGAAAACCAAGACTTCTCACCCTCGCATAGTCCACAGCTGAAATCTCCAGGTGGAGTGGAAATAGGTTATTTAAGGGACAGGCAGAGGTAAACGTAGTGTGGAAATTGCACCTGTGTTTGGGCCCTGTCCTTCTGCTGTCTGCCCTCCTGACCCTTACCACGTTAACTTCAGTAAAATGTAGCTGCATTGCCAAGTGCAAGAGTTTTGGGTGTCTTGGTGTACCCAGACTTTGTGTATTTTTTGTGTCTTCATGTTTCAAAAACACTTCACTTCAATGACAGAGAGGCTTGTTGCCACTAGGAGGTTTCTAAAATACATCATGGTGGAGAAAAGTTCTACCAGTGCCCTCTTACTTTTGCTGATGTGAGTCAGGATGACCTTTTCACCTTCTTCCAGAGAATATTTATAAAAACCAGACACAGCACACATGTTGGAGGGAGAATGCTGGACAAGGCCAAGCACAGCTGGAAAGAAGCAGACAGAACACCTCTCCCTGGAATGACGCTGGTGAAAACCCTCCTGGAGCCATCAGGCTTTTCTAGTTGTTCTTTGAAAGAGGATGTTCCATGCCCGGTGTGTACACAAACATATGTTTAGTTTCTATGTTTTCTCCCTGACTTCCAGAAGTCAGAAGCTTAGTCCCATCATCTGTAGAAGGACGGAAGGAAAGAAGTGAAGATCACTTGGGCCTGGCTAAGATGGGATTACTTTTAGCAGCAGGAGGAAGGTGACCTGAAGGACAAGCTTGCTCGCCTTAAGGGGAAGCACGGAGCTAAACGGAGCTTTTCCCTGTGTCTCACTCAGCGCAGGCTGCCATGACAAAGTACCACAGATGAGGTAGTTTAAACCACAGAAATTTCTCTCTCACCGGGCACTGTGGCTCATGCCTGTAATCCCAGCACTTTGGGAGGCCGAGGTGGGCGGATCACCTGAGGTCAGGAGTTTGAGACCAGCCTGCCCAACAGGGTGAAACCCTGTCCCTACTAGAAATACAAAAAATTAGCTGGGTGTGGTGGTGCGCGCCTGTAATCCCAGCTACTCAGGAGGCTGAGGGAGGAGAATCACTTGAATCCAGGAGGTAGAGGTTGCAGTGAGCCGAGATTGCCCCATTGCACTCCAGCCTGGGTGACAAGAGTGAAACTCCGTCTCAAAAACAAAAACAAAAAAGAAATTTATCTCTCACAATTTTGGAGACTGGAAGTCTGAGATTAGGGTGCCAGCATGGTGGGGTTCTGGTGGGGGTCTCTTCCTGGTTTGCAGACAGCTGCCTTCTCACCGTGTGTTCACATGGCCTTTTACTGGTGTGTGCTCCTGGAAGAGGGGGGAGATTACTGCCTTCCTTTTCTTATAAGGGTACTGTCCCTGTCTGTTTTGGCTGCTGTAACAAAATACCTGAGCCCGGGTAATTTATAAACAACAGAAATGTACTGCTCATAGTTCTGCAGCCTGGAAAGTCCAAAATCAAGGTGTCAACAGATTCAGTGTCTGGTGAGGGCTACTTTCTGCTTCAAAGATGGTGCCTTCTTATTGCGTCCTCACATAAGGGGGAAGCAGTCTCCCTACAGCCTCTTTATAAAGGCACTAATCCCATTTGTGAAAGCTCCACCTCTCTGGCCTAATTACCTCCCAAAGGCCCTACCTTCTAATACTATCACTTAACAAAGGTTAAGTTTCAACATATAAATTCTGGGGAACACCAACATTTAGACCATGGCAGACATTCATCCCATCTTGAGGTCCCACCCTCACAGCCTCACCTAAAACAAATGACCTCTTAAAGCCCCACCTCCAAATGCCATCATGGGGAGTTAATGCTTCCACGTAGGAATTGTGGGAGGAAACAAACATTCTGCACATAGCATCCAGGTAGGCTGGGAGGGTGTTGGCATCCAGCCCCCCAGCAGCTGCTCCTGCCTGGTCAGGTCCAGCCTCACCATTCCAACTCCCTGCCTTGTGATGCTCCCCTCTCTGGTGAAGAGTGTGATAATCCTGGGGGCTGAATAGGGAAAGAGACAGAAGTACTTTCTAAGAAATCTAGAGCAGGGCTCTACTGTTCTATGAGAATTCATTGGCCGAAACCAGAACAAACGATCAAAAAACTCAACTGCGACAACTACCAAAATCAAAAAGTTGCACTTATAACTTTAAAAATATCAGTGGGGCGCAGTGGCTCAAGCCTGTAATCCGAGCACTTTGGGAGGCTGAGGTGGGTAGATCACGAGGTCAGGAGTTCAAGACCAGCCTGACCAACATGATGAAACCCTGTCTCACTAAAAATACAAAAATTAGCCAGGTGTGGTGATGTGTGCTTGTAATCCCAGCTACTCAGGAGGCTGAGGCAGGAGAATCGCTTGAACCTGGGAAGTGGAGGTTGCAATGAGCCAAGATCTTACCACTACAACCCAGCCTGGGCAACAGAGTGAGACTCCATCTAAAAAAAAAAAAAAATTAATAAAACTTTTTTGTTATTTGATTTAATAATTGTACCATCTAATTATGACATCTAGGTTTTTTTTTTTTGTTTGTTTGTTTTGTTTTTTTTTAAAGCAGGGTCTAACTCTGTTGCCCAGGCTGGAGTGTAGTGGTGTGATCTCAGCTCACTGTAACCTCTGCCTCCCAGGTTCAAGCAATTCTCATGCCTCAGCCTCCCAAGTAGCTGGGATTACAGGCGCCCACCACCACACCCAGCTAATTTTAGTAATTTTAGTGAAGACAGGGTTTTGTCACATTGGCCAGGCTGGTCTCAAACTCCTGGCCTCATGCAATCCTTCTTCCTCAGCCTCCCAAAGTGCTGGGATTACGGGCAGGAGTGCGCCCACCCTGGTATTCATTTTTAGAAAAATTTTCTTATCACTTTGATTTTTAGAATTTAATCTTTTTATTTCATCAAAGAATTTATCTTGACACCATCTGAAAAACTTACCTATCCATTTAAGCGAAGTCTTATTTCTCTTTGGTATTCATTTCCTCTTCTTCTCTGTTGATGCAGAGCTTCGTGTAAAATTAGTTATTCTTTCACAAGGGTCATTTTATTGTAAATGATTTATTTTCAATTTCTTTTAGCACTATATTTGAAAATAAAATATTGGATTTTACTGGGAATAGATGTTCCTTCCTGTACTCTTGAGTTTTGCAGAGGAGGAGAGAGGAGGAGAGGATCCCTGATGCTGGGGGATATAGCCAGGGAACCTGATATGGTGGTGAGAGAGATTATGTCACTTGTATTCTGTGGTAGCTATCACACCATCAGCTTGATTACCTCTACATTCAGGGAGCTCACCCCACTAAAGAGGGCAGGAAGGTAAGGAGGAGTGACTGTTTAGTTTTTCAGTAGCAGAATTAAAAATCTCTTTGTTGGCTGGGTGCAGTGGTTTACGTCTGTAATTCCAGCACTTTGGGAGTCTAAAGTGGGCAGACCACTTGAGGCCAGGCATTCCAGACCAGCCTGGCCAACATGGCGAAACCCTGTCTCTACTAAAAATACAAAAATTAGTTGGGTGTTGTGGTGTATGCTGTAATCCCAACTACTTGGGAGGCTGAAGCTTGAGAATTGCTTGAACCTGGGAGGGGGGAGGTTGCAGTGAGTGGAGATTGTGCCACTGCACTCCAGCCTGGGCGACAGAGTGAAACAGTAGTTCACATACACACATACAAAGTATCTTTGTTTTTGCTTTCTCCTCCTTTTTTCTTGGATTCCTATACAAGTTTTAAGCCATTTGTCTCCGAGTGTCCACCAACTCCATGCTGCGTCCCGGTAGTTTGAACTTGAGAAGACAAACCTCACTATTTGAGAAGACACAGTGTCCATGTCAAAGGCTGTCCAATCTTCTTCCACTTGGGGGAGATTCTGCAGTAGTTTGAACTTGAGAAGACAAACCTCACCATTTGAAAAGACACGGTGGCCATGTCAAAGGCTGTTCAATCTTCCTTCACTTGGGGGAAATTGTGCCGGAGAAGAACAATGGTCTTTGCAGCATGAGTGCCTCATTTGCTTTAAGCAGATACAGGGATTTGCAGTTTTTGAAAACAAAATCAGTTACCACCCTTTCCTTTGGGAGTGTCTGTTTTTTGCCCTTCAAAAGTCATTCACCCCCCTGTCTATTGATAACATATCCTCAGATAGAGGCGAGTTGGGGAGTGTTCCCTTCACCTTGTACTTCTCTGTGGTGAAAGAGGCAGTAAAAGTCAGCCCTTTGCAGTCGACATATTCACATGTATGGAAAGAAAGTGCCAAATTATCTTTTGAGATGTTGTAAGACCTGAGTTGACCCCAGATTGTACTGTGAGAAGAAACAGATGGGGGGAATAAAAGATGTCCTTCTAGAGAGAGAAATCCTTTCTTCTATCAAGAGGCTTCCACAGAGAACTGTCCCCCCAGTCCCAAGAACCAGAGAGTCCAAGAAAGCCCCACCCTGCTGATTGGTCTACGGATTCTGGAGCAGGAACAGATATACTGCTTGCTCACTGCATTGTAATTGGTTTTGAAAACACATTTGCAAGATGGCAGTGAGCCAAACACTCCCTTCCTCATTGCGCCTTTCATTTCAGAGGGCTTATGCCTGATTTAAAGGATTTTTTTTTCCCTCTGTGTCCCCCCCAACTTTTTCTGAAGAGGCAAAATATCTCAAGTTATTTAGACTGGGTCCTGGCTATGAACAACCTTCTCACGACACGAGGAAAACAGAGCTCAGGTTTGCTGATTTTTATAGCGGAACGAAACTGAACTACAATTTACTTGTCTTGCCCAGAGCCAGCTCAAAGATGAAGCAGATTGGAACAGCCTCAGACTTTCATTGTTGCAGAGCTGGATTCAAAGTTCAATAAAAATAGAGAAAAATATCTTTTGAAGGCCTGGGAAGCATATGGGGGCATGAAAGTGTACACATGTGTGTTACTTTATGAGCATGTTGAACGAGTGAGGTGGTAATGTTAGAGTTTTGCTGAGATCCTGAAGTCTCTTTTTTTCCTGAGTATTTCCAATTCAGAAGCCAAGTTGCACATCTTCTCTCCATATGACAAGGGGCAATCCGATGTGGGAGTGAGGCTTGCTTTCATTCTTGGTGGCTGAGACCTTTGTGCGGAGTTCTTCGGTGAATAACAACGTGATGTTACGTAGCTGTGATGGGCACAGGAGAGTTGTATTATGGTGATGGCTGTGTGTGTGTGTGTGTGTGTGTAGACAGAAGGTAGAAAGCAACCGGAGTCAGATTCTCCGGGGTAGAAGTTTTGGCCTTTGTTTTAGCTTTTGTGTCACGAAGAGTTGCATGTGGCTATAAATATGAACATGATTGGCAAAATCTGCAGATTACGTAAAACCTGTGAAGGGTGCAGAATGCTTTATATACATCACATATTGGCAGTGTCTATTCATAGGATGCACATTGTTGAATTTGCTCCGTCTTTTTTTTTTTTTTTTTTTTTTGAGCTTACTCATTCTATGTTGATGTGTACTTTTCTCCCCTTCTCTCCCCTTTCAGGAATCTTATTTTGAGCAGCCTAACTGGAGACTTGTAAGGAAGGTAACTCTCAAGATCACATCTGTTTAGATAAAAGGGCAGGGCTATTTCCTGATGTTGGCAAAGGGATTATGTAACAAGAAATCCTCATCAGTGTCAGTGTGATGCATGGGATGACATAGCACTTGGGAAAAATAAGGATATAAAGTCAATATTCTCTCACCAGCTTCAATGTTGGAAGTGGTTTTCCATATGATGCTTTTTATTCTTTGTCTGTTACTCCCTAATTGGAACTGACACCTGAAAATTTTCTCTTGCTAATTTTTTATTGTGATTTTGCCACCAGGCTGCTCATTAGAAAACCCTGGCTGCAAATTGCCTCTTTGAAGCAGCAGGACTAGCCACATCTTCCTGCTCCACCTGACCCCAGTTTCCCTTTTCCAGACAGGGATGGAGGGAGATTAGCTATGCTTCATAATCGGGCAAGTTCAAGATATTTAAATCTTTTCTGCTCTTTATACTTTTCTGATTCAGGAGTGGCTGGAAATACTGGAAATCTACTTCCCTTCAGATTCTGCAAAACCTCACCTATCATAGGGATTCTAGGGACTTTGTCACAGGATGACATCTGGCCTGAAGAAGAAAGGCCAAACCACACTGGAGTGCTATGGAGCAACCTATTTTTAATGGATTTCTCTGTTCTATTCCTGACATATATCCCAGGATGGATTTTAGCTTCTTTTTTTTGAGATGGAGTCTCGCTGTATTGCCCAGGCTGGAGTGCAGTGGCATGATCTCGGCTCACTGCAGCCTCCACCTCCCAGGTTCAAGTGATTCTCCTGCCTGAGTGTCCCATGTAGCTGGGACTACAGGTGCCCACCACCATGGCTGGCTAATTTTTGTTTTTTTAGTAGAGGCAGGGTTTCACTGTATTGGCCAGGCTGGTCTCGAACTCCTGAACTCAAATGATCCACCCACCTCGGCCTTCCAAAGTGCTGGGATTACAGGCGTGAGCCACCACGCCCAGCTGGATTTTAGCATGTTAAAGACTGTATATTTCTTTCTTTTTCTTTTTTTTTCCTTTTATTTATTTGAGGTGACATGTGATTCCTTCTTCTTCCTCTTCTTTTCTTTCTTTCTTCTTTTTCTTTCTTTTCTTTTCTTTCTCTCACTGTACATTTTACTCAATCTTTGAAATCTCTGACCTGTCTTCTCCCCAGGGCCTGGAAGTAAGTTTGTGACTGAAAGAGGCATGTAGGTGAGGAGCCATTGCTAATGACCTCCCCATCATTGCTTAACACTTCAGTGTGCATAAGTCATCTAGGCATCTTGTTAACTAACAGGCATGTTCTGATCCCTTAGGTTTGGGGTGGCGCCCAAGAGTCTATTTATGTATTTGTTTTTTGAGACAGGGTTTTGCTCCGTGGCCCAGGCTGGAGTGCAGTGTCGGGATCATAGCTCTCTGTAACCTCTAACTCCTGAGCTCACATGATCCTTCCACCTCAGCCTCCTGAGTAGATGGGACTACAGGCATGCACCACCACAACTGGCTAATTTTTAAACTTTTTGTATGGATGGGGATCTCGTTATGTTAACCAGGATGGTCTTGAACTCCTAGCCTCAAGCAATCCTCCTGCCTCAGCCTCCCAAACCTCTGGTATTACATGTGCGAGCCACAAGGCCTGGCCACAACTCTGTCTTTTTAACAGTGCCAGATGATGCTTGTGAGCTGCACTTTTAGGCCTAAATGATCAGGTCTCACATCTTCACTGGCAGTGGTCGGGAGTGGGCCTGGGTGAGCATGGTGCAAAGATACTGAAAAATTTGTTCTGACTCTTCTGAGCCCCATCAATGTTCTGCTCATTTGCAGGCCCTCTTCAAAAGTGCAGTTGACCTTGAACAACTAGGGGGTTAGGGGTGCTGACCCCCTGTGTAGCAGAAATCTGATCTCCCCCAAATTTAACTACTAATACCCTACTCTTGGCCCGAAATTTTAGGGATAATAAGAACAGTTGGTTAACACATATTTTGCATGTTATATGTATTATATACTGCGTGTGTGGTTTTTTTTTTTTGAGATGGAGTCTTGTTCTGTTGCCTAGGCTGGAGTGCAGTGGCGCCATCTTAGCTCACTGCAACCTCTGCCTCCTGGGTTTATGTGATTCTCCTGCCTCAGCCTCCCAAGTAGGTGGAATTACAGGCACCCGCCACCACGCCCAGCTAATTTTTGTATTTGTTTTTTTAGTAGAGACGGGGTTTCTCCGTGTTGGCCAGGCTAGTCTTGAACTCTTGACTCAAGTGATCTGCCCACCTTGGCCTCCCAAAGTGCTGGAATTACAGGTATAAGCCACCGCACCCAGCCATATATACTGTATTCTTACAATAAAATTAGCTAGAGAAAAAAATGTCATTAACAAAATCATAGAGGCCTGGCACAGTAGCTCACGCCTGTAATCCCAGCACTCTAGGAGGCCGAGGTGGGTGGATCACCTGAGATCAGGAGTTCGAGACCAGCCTGACCAATATGGTGAAATCCTGTCTTTACTAAAATTACAAAAATTAGCTGGGCATGGTGGTGCATGCCTGTAATCCTAGCTACTCGAGAGGCTGAGGCAGGAGAATCGCTTGAACCCAGGAGGCAGAGGTTGCAGTGAGCTGAGATGGCGCCACTATACTCCAGCCTGGGTACCTGTCTCCCACCTCTACAACGTACTCCACAAATGTACTTATTAGAGACTCCATCTCAAATAAAAAAAAAAAAAAAAAGAAAATCATAGAAAGATAAAATATGTTTACTCTTCATTAAATGGAAGTGGATCATCATAAAGGTCTTCACCCTCCTTGTCTTCAGGTTGAGTTAGCTGAGGAGGAGGAGGGAGAGGAGGGATTGGTTTTTTTGTCTCAGAGGTGGCAGAGGAGCAAAGAAAAATCCATGAATAAGTGGACTCAACCCGTTTTGTTCGAGGATCAACTGTATTTGAAATAAACTCAATAACGCTGTGCTGTTTCAGGAGCCAGTCTGTGGGAGACGGGGTAGAGACTCGTTATGGAAAAGAATGAGATCAAGCAGATACAGAGAAAGATAGAGATGGCTGGGGCAGACGGTCTCTCCTGTAATTTCTGTCACTATCTCTTCCATCCTTTTCTCCCTGTTTCAATTTCTTTTTTCTCCATCTTGTTTTCCTCGTTGCTTTTCTGTCTGCTATAAGATAACAGAATAATTCCTCTAAAGTTCAGAGACACTGGGCACTTGGAAAGCACTATCTGAGCCCCAGCCCTGCCACAAAGTGTGACTGGGTCAGTAACTTGGAGTCTCTGGGCCTCAGTTTCCTTTTCTGTAACATGAGCAAGTTGGGTTAGGTGATTTCTAGACCTTTTCCAGCTCTTCGGGGCTATGACTCATAATCTTTGTAAATATGTTGATCCGTTACTCGGGGCAAATCTGTTCAATATGCAATGTAAATGAGTGAACTGTGATCTTGTCAGGGTTGCCGGAGTACATAATTCCTGAGTCCACGGGGCATGTGAACACATGCTCCGAACGCTCCTAAGTGAGCATCCCGCCCCACCCACCACCCCGACTCCCAGCGCCGTCGCGCTCCCTTGTGTGAGGCTGTCTGAGAGAAACACCCTCTGGATTTCTCAGAATTAAAAATCTGTTCTTCTTTAGGGCTTTCACAGCCCTTGTAAAAGATTATCATTATTATTATTCATATCATTTGATGGGCAGATTCTTATCTAATATATACCTCAGAGTTAGAAAACTCACTTGAAAGCCTTCAAAACTTGGAACTGTGAAACTCATTTTGTAAATAATGTCATGCATTGTTATTTCTTGGGGGAAGGGGACAGGAGGAAGACAAGGAGACTTGTTGACTCAGGAGATGGGCTGTGTTGGAGAAAAGGGTGGTTGGCCCATTACATTTCTTCTCTTTTCTCCTTCTGTATTCTTACAATGTCATTTTACTCAATCTGGCCTGAAGATTTTAGAAGGTAGAAAGCAACAGGATTCTTCTTCCCCTTCCCCTTCCCCTTCCTCTTCTTCTTTTCCCGACTGTTTTGCAAGTATAATAATCAACAAGCAACCAGATTAAAAAAAAAAAAAAAAGCCGAAGAGGAAAGGAAGAGAAGCCATTGGGCACTGCGAGGTTAAAGCCTGCCCACCAGGGTGGATAAAAGATCTATGACCGCTGAGAACAGTATCAGTCAGCTTCTGCTCTTGTTCTCCCGGTCCTGCGTCTGTGGGGGAAAATTAGACCCGTTGGGAGAGAAGTCGAAGTTATTCGGGACCATTTGACACTGATGCAGAGAAACACAGCAGCATCCATGGTAGAAAGGAGGGGTGACAGGGTAGAGACTGCTTCCTAGGGTTGGTAACATCTGCAGAGTGCCTTCATCTGTGTTGTCACAGATTCACAGGTCCATGGCCCACCCCACCCGCCCCCAAGTCCCTCACCTAGTCAGGGTGGAGCTAAGAGCCCCAGATCCTAAGCTTCACTTCACTGGGCAGCCTCATGGTAGAGAAGCGGTGAGAGACCAAGCAGCCTGAACCCAGAAGGCCCAAAACGAGTTGCCTTCTGACGTTCCACCAGCTGCCTAGTGAAGAGAAGATGGTGGCCACCCATGAATGACTCTAAGCCTTCCCAAGAGAATGGGTGGCAGAATCATCACTCGCCTTTGCTGGACTTTAGCCTTGACCCTTGTACCTCAAACTGCAGTCACGAGTGAGCAGTCAGCCAAACTAAACAGGACCGTTGGGAAATCAGTTTCCCAGAGTTGTTACTTCAGAGAAGTCGTCATTGTGGAGGTAGAAGACAGGTGCAGTGAAAGGGAGGGAGAAAACCTCCTTGGGCGGCTGGGTGATACTGTCCAGGTATAGGTTTGTTGTGATTTTTCTCTTATCTTTCCAGGAGATAAGAGTTTTCTGGAGCTCTCTTACGCTAGCTGCCTGGGCTGATCATGCTCAGATGGTTCCCAAATCATCATTCAGATGGAGTCTATGTTGATTCACCTGACGATGCCTTTTCTAATGAGATGACTTGGAAATCTGTTGTCAAAAACACTGTCCTGATTAATTTCCTTTTTTTTACAATTTAATTTTTATTTTATGTGTGGGGGTACATGTAAAGGTTTGTTACATAGATAAACATGTGTCACAGGGGTTTGTTGTACATAGTATTTCATCATCCAGTTATTAAGCCCAGTAGCCAATAGTCATCTTTCCTTCTCCTCTCCCCTCCCTCCCCCTCCCCCCTCAACTGGACCCCAGTGTCTACTGTTCCCTTCTTTATGTTCGTAAATTCTCATCATTTAGCTCCCACCTGATTCCATTTTATTTCCTAGTGTCTACTTAGTAGAGTGTTGAGTTGCTGTTTCTTTAATACTGATGCCTGAAATGTAAACATGGGCAGCAAGTCAGTCTGAGCAAAGGTACGATTCTCTCCACTTGTGCCACCTTTCCCCAAGTCTAAGCCTCCCCTCATCTCTGGCTGTACCGTTACAGTAGCCTCTTCACTGGGCTACCTGCTTCCACTCTTGCCCCATTCCAAAGAATTCTCCAGAATTCAGCCAGAGAGATCATGCTGAACTGGAAATGAGCATGTTGAACATGCCCTCCTCTGTTATAAATGGCCATAACTTCTCATGGCTATTTTGTTTTGTTTTCATTTTTTTTATTTTTTCATTTTTGTGAGTACATAGTAGATGTATATATTTATGAGGTATATGAGGTATTTTGATACAGGCATACAATGCGTAATAGTTACATCAGACTCATGGCTATTTTTATTTTTTATTTTTTTCTTGAGATAGGATCTTGCTCTGATGCCCAAGGTGAAGTACAGTGGTGCAGTCATAACTCACTGTGGTCTGGGCTCAAGCAATCCTCCTGCCCCAGCCTCCCAAAGTGCTGGTATTATAATACAAGTGTGAGCCACTGTACCTGGCCTTGAATTTTTTTTTGAGGGAGAGTTTCGCTCTTACGCCCAGGCTGGAGTGAAGTGGCACAATCTCGGCTCACTGCAACCTCCCGCCCCAGGTTCAAGCAATTCTCCTGCCTCAGCCTCCCAAGTAGCTGGGACTACAGATGCCTGCCACCATGCCTGGCTAATTTCTTTGTATTTTTAATAGAGACGAGGTTTCACCATGTTGGCCAGCCTGGTCTCAAACTCCTGATCGCAGGGGATCCACCCGCCTAGGCCTCCCAAAGTGCTAGGATCACAGGCCTGAGCCAACGCTCCTGGCATTGAATTTTTAATTAATAATAAATACCTATGAATTAATAATAAATACCCACAAAAAATGGAACTTGCAATGTTTATCTACCTGAGTGTCGCGCCCCATCCCCTAACACTGCAAACTCACGATTCTAAGCCTTGTATTTGGCGATTCCCTTGCTTTATTGAAATATGGTTTTATTACATTAGTATGTTCCTAAAATATGTCATGTTAAATTTTAGTTACCTTTAACTTTATGAATAGTTGATTGTATTGTGTGTTATCTGCTGGGACCTGCTTTGTTTATTTAATAACATGTTTCTCAGACTCATCCATGTTGTTGCATGTGTTTGTAGTGGATTTGCTTTCACTGCTTTTTAATACTCCATTGTGTGACTATACCAGTATTTATTTATCTGTTCTCCTCTGGTCTTTTTGTTGCTTCCAGAGTTTTGCTGATGGAATAGTGCTGCTGACAACGTGTTGCACAATTTCCCCACTGTCCTTAGGGTGAAGACCGTATCTGCATAGCTTGGATCCTACCCAACCCTCCACCTTTGCCTCGTCCTCTCTCCCCCTCCTTTTCTGTGCTTCACCCCCATTCCAGTACCATAAGGACTGGAAGAAAGTAAGAAGGATGTGGTCAAGAAATTGGAATACGCGGCCGGGCACGGTGGCTCACGCCTGTAACCCTAGCACTTTGGGAGGCCGAGGCAGGTGGATCACCTGAGGTCAGGAGTTTGCAACCAGCCTGACCAACATGGTGAAACCCTGTCTCTACTAAATACAAAAAAAATTAGCCAGACGTGGTGGTGCATGCCTGTAGTCCCAGCTACTTGGGAGGCTGAGGCAGAAGAATTGCTTGAATCCAGGAGGCGGAGGTTGCAGTGAGCTAGGATTGTGCCACTGCACTCCAGCCTGGGCAACAAGAGCAAAACTCTGTCTCAACAAAGAAAAAACAAAAGCACACATACACAAAAGAAATTGAAATACTCGTTCTCTTCTCTCTTCCCTTGCTATCATCAACGTTTCCTACAAATTCCAGGTAATCATTAATCTATACTTTGGCATATCTTCCTTGATATTCCAGAACAGGAGGTCAATTCACCTATTTTGTGCTTTTATAGCTCTATGGACCTCCTTGTCTGAACACTTGCCAAGGTTATCGTTTTTTGGTATGTTGCATTTGCATAATGTGATTAACACCTGTTCTTCCCCTGGACTTTCAGCTCTGAGAGCAGGGGCTGTCCCTCGTTGTTCTCAGTTGTACCTCCAGGACCCAGCGTGTTGCCTGCCTAGTAGGAGCTTCATATAGATTTTTAAATTAATAAAAGTAAAAGAGTTAGGAGAATAATTGAAAATGCATAGAGGCCGTCACAATGGCTCACACCTGTAATCCCAGCACTTTGGGAGGCCAAGGCAGGTGGATCACCTGAGGTCAGGAGTTTGAGACCAGCCTGGCCAACATGGCGAAACCCTGTCTCTACTAAATACACAAAAATTAGCCGGTGTGGTGGCACACGTCTGTAATCTTAGCTATTTGGCAGGCTGAGGCAGGGAGAATTGCTTGAATCTGGGAGATGGAGGTTGCAGTGAGCTGAGATCACATCACTGCACTCCAGCCTGGGTGACAGAGCGAGACTCTGTCTCAGGAAAAAGAAAAGAAAAGAAAATGGCATAGAGACCACACAGCAGGATCCACTATGCTTCTTCCTCAAACTCTATAGTAGGAGTCATCAAAATTTTTCTCTAAAGAATCAGACAGTCAACATTTTGGACTTTTTAGGCCACACAGTCTCTGAGAAACTATTGAGCCTTGCTGTTGTTTCATGAAAGCCGTCATAGATAATATGGAAACAAATGGACACGGCCGTATTTCAATACACCTCTCTTTATGGATGTTGAAACTTGAATTAAGTGTAACTTTAATTTTCATGTGTGATGAAATGTGAGTTGTGTCTTATGAAATATGGCTTTTTGATTTTTTTTTTTAACCATTTAAAAACATGAAAGCCAGGCTTTGATCAGGGGCTGTGCAGAAGCAGATGGTGGGATGGAATTGAGCGGTGGGCCGTAGCTGGCAAACCCTGCTCTTTAGAGGGGCTTTGCATTCCCAAGAGTCCAGTGACCTTGGATGTCAGACAGCCCTTAATCACTCTTTGTGAGCAGGTAGCCAGAGAGGTTGGAGAGAGAGAAAACGTTCAGGGTTAGTGCTTTATTTGAAAAATTAAAAGATACTTAAAAAAAAAAATACTTTCTTGAAAAGTTGCAAAACGCTTCTCCTATTGCCATCTTTCACCTTTAATATTGAAAACTCAACCACTTAAAAGTGCATCTTATGACAACCATGTCATCTCCTCCAATTGCATAATGAAGAAGCTGCGCACCTACTCACTGGCTGTTCTTCTCCTGGCTGATTCATCCAGCAGGAGTGCGCAACTGACTGGCTGTTGCAATTCACCAGCACTTTCACATACCGAGGTCTTGGCTGGGCTGACATCACCTGGTCAGTCTACCTTTGCATGATTGCAGGTGTGGGTTCACCAGCATTACCAATGAACCGGGAAAACAAAACAAAATAAAACAAAACAAACAAAGGCTCCCACTTTGCAATATTTGTTAGTATCAAGCCATGTTGACACTTTTAATCTGTCAGCAGACAAACCCTGGAAGGTAGCCCACACTGTCAGCGTGTTAACTTGTTCTTGTTTACTGAGAGGGAAATATTAATTGATTGGAAGGGATGTGTATTGGTACGGCTCGAAAAGGAAGTGGCAGTGTGCGGCCCTGGCGTATGCCGTTGTCAGCTGGAGAGAGGGCTGGAGTGAGGGTGAGATAATGAGGCCATTGCCCTCTCTCGGCCTAAGTTGCTCAACATGGCAGAGGCAGATTCTTGTCTTGACTTAAAGTGTGGATGCTGTTAGCACTATATACTCCTGCAGCTGGAAGGGCACTTGGAAGATCTCTTCATTCTGCCGTCTGCACTGGGAAACCCGTCTAGGTCATCTTCTGGTCTCTACTTGAAGGCTGACGCCTTCAGGTCCCACAGTTTGTATTTTGGTGGGCTGTCTCCCGACAGCTTTGCCAAGCTGAGCATTGGACGTGTTAGCCCACTTCCTAGTTCAGTTCTTTGAGAGGCCCCAGCTATCTAAGTGCTGCATATACCTGACCACAGTTATCAAGAACACCTTCTTCCAAGCCACCAGCATCTGCTGCCTGAATTTTTGCATTAACTGGGCATCCCTCCTTCTGGTCTGGCCGCAAATAATCCATTCTCCACACAGCAACCCCAGCGACCTTTTAAAAGCAGAAATCAGATCGTATCACTCACCTGCTTAAAAGTCTCCAAGAGATTACATTGAAAATAAATTCAAATTCCATATCCTGTATTAGGGGTTGAACTGTGTCTCACCTAAAAGATGTTGAAGTCCCAAGTGCCTGTGAATGTGGCCTTATTTGGAAATAGGTTCTTTGCAAATGATTAAGTTAAGATGGGGTCAGTAGGTGGGCCCTAAACCAACATGACTGATACCCTTATGAAAAAGGCAATTTAGACACAGAGACAGACGCGTACAGAGAAGATGATGTAGAGCAGTGTCTACAAAGCAAAATGCTTGAGCCCACGAGAAGTTAGAAAAAGGTATAGGATACAGCCTCCCTTGCAGCCCTCAGAAGGAACTAGCAATGCTGACATCTTCACTTTAGACTTCTAGTCTACAGAATTGTGAGTTAACAAACTTGTGTTATCTCAGCCACTCAATTTGTGGTACTTTGTCACAGTAGTCCTAGGAAAATAATACACCTGCCTACAAAGGCTGGGGTGAAACGGGCCCACCTTCCTCTTGTCCCCGTTGAACTGTGCTCATTCCTGCCTGCTGCCTCTTCTTGACTGGGGCAGCACTACAGCTGCTCAAATGCCACTGGAAAAGCGTGTGTGTCAGGTAATTTATAGTAGTTAGGACTGGGGGCTTGACCAGCATTTAGTAGGAGGGAGGCCAGGGATGCTAGGAATCCCCAAGTGCAGGGACAGTCCCATATCATGTTGTCACTGACAGCCCCATTGAGAATTACTGCACACTGGCCTGCATTCAGCTCCATGAACCTTCCCTTTCACTCTGCCCCAGGGCCTTTGCACGAACTATTCGTCTACCTGGACTGCTGTTCACTTATTCTTCACGTGATATAGAGCAAGACAAATGGGATCTTCTTAGAGAGAAGTGTGTGTTTTTTTTTTTAATACTCCTGCATAAAGAGCGCGCTATCACTATTTGATGTTTTTAAATGGATTCTTCTTCTTTTTTTTTTTTTTTTTTTTGAGATGGAGTTTCACTCTTCCACCCAGGCTGGAGTGAAGTGGAGTGATCTCAGCTCACTGCAATCTCCGCCGCCTGAGTTTGAGCAATTCTCCTGCCTCAGCCCCATTAGTAGCTGTGATTATAGGCGCCTGCCACCGTGCCTGGCTAATTTTTGTATTTTTAGTGGAAATGGGGTTTCTCCATGTTGGCCAGGCTGGTCTCGAACTCCTGACCTCAGGTGATCCACCCACCTTGGCCTCCCAAAGTGCTAGGATTACAGGCATGAGCCATCACATCTGGCCAAACTCATTCTCCTATTTGCTTGTCTCTTCTGACTAGAATACAAGCTTCGTGAGCACAAGCATGGTGTCCGGATGCTTAGGATCTAGAGCAGAGCCTGGCACACGGTAGGTGCTCTCATGTAAATGCTGGATGAGTGAGTGAATCAGGAGCTCTGAAGCTGGAACCCTAGGAGAGCCCTGGGGGTGAGAGACAGAGGAAGGAAAGAGGTGGAGCAAGAGGCAGGGCAGGACACAGAAGGGATTGGTTGAACCGTGGTGGCAGGGCTGAGGAAGTACCAGTCAGGACAATGGACTGAACACCAGTGGCCTTCCCAGACTGAGGAACCCATGCAGGCAGTATGGATTCCTGGAAGAGCTTTGGGTTGAACACCCTCTCCTCCTCTTCATACAGCAGGGATAGGCTTATGGAGCTCATTATCACTACGATGGTAGAGACTGGGAAATGGAACTATCTTCCCTATGGTGTAGAGAAACTCCTGGATGACACGCTACCTTTTAATAAGTTATCTGGGTAATTGGGAGCCAGGTGGAAAACCCAACTACAAAGTTGATGTTGAGAAATTCCATCTTACCATCATCATCATTCCAGGGAAGATGTTCCATCTTTCCTGGAATGCCCTTTCTCATCTTTGTAAGAGCCGGAGATTGTGCTAGGTAGGATGTGGACTCTCCAGTGTGGCCAACTGGCTTTTTAGGGACTGGGAGTTCTCTGGATTGAGTGTTAGCTCATTTCCTGGTTCAGTTCTTTGAGAGACTCCAGCTGCCTAAGTGCTGCACATACCTGGTCACAGTCCTCAGAACATCTTCCTCCAAGTCACCAGCATCTCCTGCCTGAATTTTTGCATTAACAGTGTCCCTGCCTGTGGTCTTGGCCCTAATAATCCATTCTCCACACAGCAACCTGAGTGACCTTTTAAAAGCAGAAATCAGATCATATCACTCACCTGCTTAAAATTCTGCAAGAGATTACATGTAGAATGAAATCCACATTCTGTATTCTGTACTGTGGGTTGAAATGTGTCTGCCCCGTCATGAGCTGATGAAGTCCCAAGTACCTGTGAATGTAGCCTTATTTGGAAAGAGGAAAAGAGACAGAACATATATTCAGCAAGCTTCCACAAGCACCTTCAAATTGGGTCATCTCCAAAGTACATACGGTAATAAAAACAATGTAGTGTTTTTCAAGCCAGCCACAGCCCTTATTTTTTCCTCCAAAGTCCTCTATCTTACTCAGTTTGCTTTACAGAAAGTTTCATTTTCCATTTTGCGGCACCCTCGGAACTTCGGAGGCGAGAGAGACGCAGACGGACGTTCTCGACTGGGCGAGGGCGGCTGTGTGTGTCGTTAATTCTCTTTGCGCTGCCAACTTGCTGGGTGGCCTTTAGTGTTTTAGTTAACCTCATAGGGGCCTCAATTAGTCTATAGAAAATTCGAGGAGAATACGTTACACAGCGGGGGACTGGCGATGGTGAATGAAGAATCCAATATACGTGAGAACTATGGAGGAGCTTTCTGAGTCGACTTTCTCTGTCTTAGTTTTGTTATTTCAACGCTCCCCGCAGGGCCCCGTCCTGGGGCAGCCCCTCGTCACCTCCCTGCTACCTCTCCCTCATACAGGTTTTCCGAATGTCACTCACCACGAAATTCACAGTCTGCAGTGTATGTGAGGACTAATTGCACTGTTATTCGCTTAATATTTTGACAACTCACTTTCAAAATTAATTTGGTTTATTTAAAAAGGGAAAATTTGGCTGGGCACAGGGGCTCACACCTGTAGTCCCAGCACTTTGGGAGGCCAAAGTGGGAGGATTGCTTGAGTCCAAGAGTTCAAAACCAGCCTGAGAAACATAGTGCGACCTCCATCTCTACCAAAAAAAAAAAAAAAAAAAGTAGTCAGGCATGGCGGCACATACCTGTAGTCCCAGGTACTTGAGAGGCTGAGGTGAAAGGATTGCTTGAGCCCAGGAGTTCAAGGCCACAGTGAGCTGTGATCAGAACACTGTACTCAGCCTGGGTGACAGAGTGAGACCATGTCTTAAATAAATAATTAATTAAAAGGGAAAATTTATGTCAGTATGTATAATGACAATGCAATCATAAGTTTGTCAAGTATATATTTTTCCTAACACACATTTGTATTACTACATGATTATTAAAATGAAAAAGCACCACACTAGTATAGTCATTATGGAGAACAGTGTGAAATTTCCTCAAAAAATTAAAAAGTTGTCTACCATATGATCCAGCAATCCTGCTTCTTGGTATACAGCTAAGGGAAATGAAATTAGTACATCAGGGAGATCTCTGCACCCCCAGGTTCACTGCAGCACTGTTCACGCTAACCAAGATAAGGAAATAACCCAAGTGTCCATCTGTAGATGAATGGGTAAGGAAAATGTGATGTATATGTATATGCATATGTATATGTCACATAAATAAAGAATATTACATGATATCTACATATAATGAAATACTTTATATATAATGGAATATTATTCAGCCATTAAAAAAGAAGGAAATCCTGTTATTTGCAACAAATAAATGGACCCGGAGGACATTATGCTAAGTGGAATAAGCCAGGCAGAGAAAAACAAATACTGCATGATCTCACTTATGTGTGGAATCTCAGGAAGCTGAACTCATAGAAGTAGAGAGCAGAATGGCAGCTGGCAGAGGCTGGGCTGGTGGATGTGCCAGGGTTTGGGAGATGTTGGTCAAAGAATACAAAATTTCAGTTAGATAGAATAAGCTCAGGAGATTAATTGTACAACATAGTGACTATAGTTAATAATAATGTATTATATGCTTGAAAATTGCTAAGATAGATTTTAAATATTCTTATTACAACAAATGATAGGTATGTGAGATATTGGATATGTTAATTAGCTTGATTTAGCTCATTGAATGCCAATGTATGCATATGTTAAAACGTCATGTTGTACACCATAAAAATATAGTTTTTGCTGTATTTGTCAATTTAAAAAATCCAGTATCTGTAGAGTCCTGGCTTAGGGACCGCTTCCTCAATGACACCTTCCCGAATCCCCAGGCTACTTCAGTCCCCCTGATATACCTGTGTTTTTCCCTCTTTTGTGACGCTCTTCACATCCTCTTGTAATTATTACCTCCTTCTGCCTCTTCCATTAGAATGTAAGCTTCAGAAGGGCAAGAGCAGTGCTTGTTTGTATATCCAGGGTCTAGCATAGCACCTGGCCCATAAAAGGTGTTCAAAAAATTTGTGTGGAATTAAATAAAAAGTTCATCTCTGGCTGGGTGCAGTGGTTCACGCCTGTAATCCCAGCACTTTGAGAGGCTGAAGTGGGTGGATCACCTGAGGTCAGGGGTTCAAGACCAGCCTGGTTAACATGGCGAGACCTCATCTCTACTAAAATACAAAAATTAGCTGGGTGTGGTGGTGGGTGCCTGTAATCCAGCCACTTGGAAGGCTGAGGCAGGAGAATTGCTTGAACCTGGGAGGCAGAGGGAGATTGCGCCATTGCACTCCAGCCTGGGCAACAAGAGTGAAACTCCATCTCAAAAAAAAAAAAAAAAATTCATCTGTGTACCAACTTAGGACTTTCTGTAGACCATTCGTGTAAAATTGCAGTCGTTGATACCTTCTCTTTTTCTCTCTCTCAGTCCAGTGCTTGCCAACCTGGGAACGTTTGTGGTACCTCTGAGCAACCAGGTCAGAGCTTACTCCTAGGAGCTGGGGGGGGCACATAGTTAGAATTCTGCTCCCCTCCTCTATTGGTCCAAATTTTAAGTATTAATATGTACAGAGTATAAAGAGCTTAGTTAGGGCCATGGACTTCTCAAAGCTGTGAATTTTGGGGATGAGTAATTTGTGGGTAATTGGCAACTGATTTTTCTATCGCAAAGACTTCTTCCCATATAAAGCATATTCCCGTAGGGAGTGCTTTGCTGTTTTGGAAGATGATGGCTGGCCAGTACTTACATCTCCATGGGGTCCCTAAGGAAGGATCTAAATCTTATTTGTATCTGTTATTCCCTTGACCTTTCACATCTGATTCCATTAGAACTTTCCACAAGTTTTCTGAACAACTGCAAAACAGCAACTATGCAGGCATGGTAGATGTCTTGGCATGTGTCTGGTTGTGCATGGGTACTAAGTCCTTGACAGTGGTTTTCTAGAAAAGTGATGTGCTCCTTATCTATTTGCTAATTCCTTCCACATATCACAAGACTTTTCTGTAAATTCCCATCAGTCTTGACAAAGTTATCTTGTAGACCTATGTAGTGATTTTGATGGCTGCACAGAGCTGTTTGTCTTGTTCAGAACTAAATTAATAACACCACGATGGCACCTACTTTAGCACCAAACTTCTGAAACTCTCCTAATATACTAATCAGCATGTCAGCGAACTATTTTTTTTTCTGGATAAAGACAAGCCTGGTGAAATGGATTAGACATTCACATGGCATTGCATAATTCAGCATGCCAGTACAGTGCATATGATTTGCATTAATAGCCTGCACTGGAAGCTGCTGCTCATAGGTTTCTCTCATTAGGTCAAATATGGAAGATTCCAGACTGTCAATCAATTACAGTAATTTCCTTTTCCATATTTATTCCATCACTATCATTGACAGTTACCATTAAGTGACATTAATACAATAGAATATCATCTTGCATTTCTACAGAACATCTCTGGGTGCCTAATAGTTCCTCTCCAGCCAAGAAATCCTATTACAAAGGAAAAAGTGCCCTCATTCTCTAGGTAGAAAATACGCTGCCAACTCTAATATGGGAGTTGCCCAAATCCCTAGGGAGGCTCCTGACTTCTGGTCATGGGTGTTTAGTTTTCTGTTGTCCAAAAATATCCAAGATTGTGGCTCTACAGACTGGAGTGGGTTGGTGGGCAGGGATGACTTTCCAAGGCGCATACCTGACCACGCTTTCCACCTCTATTCAGCCTTGATTTAGAACAAGTTTACAAGGCAGGGCTGGTGGGGGACCCTTGTGGGGGCCTTCACTTTCTTAGAAGGGCAGCAGTTGTTGCATGCCACTGCTTTGCAACGATTCCTCTCTCCAGGTCTCCATGTGCCCCTGACTTGGCCCTTCCCTTAAAATGCAATTCGACACCTTCACTCAGTAGAATGGGGCAAAGCCCCTTTTTATTTTGCCAGACAGATGATTCACATATGCTGTTGCCAGAGTTCCCATATTCTTCCTTCCCCTTGTCTTTCTCTGGTAGTCGGGGATTATCTGCGTTTTGCCACACAGAGGTCATCTCTGTTGCCTGGATTCACTGACTAAACATAGAGATTAATCTCTTGCTCGGTTTTGGATGACACACCAGTAAGGTTTCCAAAGTACAGAATGCCCTGTTATATTTGAATTTCAGATAAACAATGAATTGTTTGCATATATTCAGTAAATATTGCATGGGACATATAAAAATTATTCATTGTTTATCTGAGATTCAACTTTAACTTGGCATCCTATATTTTTATTTGCTAAATCTGGCAGCCCTACCCCTCAGGTGACTCAAAGTCCTGAGAATTCAGCCGACAAAGCCACTGAGATCCTAGGAGAAATCAAATCAAGACAATATGTCTACATTGAACCCAAGTATTTGCAGAGTGCTGTGCTCACAGCTGTGGGAGATACAAAACAGTGTCAGACCTGGTGAGAAACAGAAGAGGAGAGGAATGGCCACTGGCCAGAGAGGGACCGCAGTGGTAGCGCAAAAGCCTGGCTCAAGGACTATAGAAAAGCAAGATGGCATTTAAAAACAGGCTGTTTCTAGTGGCTTTATCTCCAACCTTTTGTGATGGCTTCTTGCAATGGGGGCTTCTGCTTCACAGTCCAGGAGAAGGCTGGAGAGGCTGGAAAACAAAGCTTTCTGACAAGGCAGGAGGCTTGTGGGCAGCGCATGTGCCCTAGTCCTTTATTGCTGGGGTAAAGCAGAAAGCATCTTGATTGACAACTGAGGGAGACTCTGGCAGTAACAATCAATAGGCATTTGTGGGTTGGATGGCTAACAAATTTTTGAGCAGGAAGAGCATGAGGAAGAATATTTTAGTAAGACTATCTTGGAGGTTTTGCGGGAGAGAACATGAAGGATACAAATCCCCTTTACTAACTGGAGAAAAATCAGCCATCTGCCCTGATGGGGTCACAGTCCCGCACTGAACCACACCTGATACTGCCATTCTTCCCCTCCCATCACATCAGCAACCTAGGGTCCAGTTGTTCAGAGGCGGAGGTTGCAGTGAGCCGAGATTGCGCCACTGCACTCCAGCCTGGCGACAGAGCAAGACTCCGTCTCAAAAAAAAAAAAAAAAAAAAAGAAAGTGGATTGGCTGGGAAAGTGGGAGTCATTAAAACTTCTTTCTGATCAATTAATTTTTGGGTGGTTGGGGATAAGGAAGAACCTGGGATTCAGCCTTCACTGTGTGCCTTGAACTTTTGTTCCTGTTATCTGTAAGGAAGACTTTATCCTTGTTTGAATGACTTTTCAAGCAGTTAAGTAACTTTGTCAGGAGTGTTGAGTGGCAAGGGCAGAGCTAGGATTGGAGGACTGGCCTTTCTTGCTCCAAGATGTGTTCTGGTTCCGCCTCTGAAGGCTGCCCAGGCTCCCTGTGAAAAGGGACTCTGCAAACTGCTCCTTCAGTCTCACAGAGGCGCATGTTGATGAAACTAACACAAACACCTACCCATCCATTGCTGTCAGATGCATGTGCTGAATTCTGTTTTGCTGTTTGAAATAAAAAGAAACTTACAGTCTCAGACTGGGGATAAAGGAAAATGAACATCTAGTCTACCTCTGTGATAGAGTGTAATGCAAAGCGATAAATATATAGACTGACATCAATTTTTCACTTCCTACAACGGCCAACCCTTCTGGAAAAAAACAGTACTTCAGGTAGTAGCAATGAGATTATCTGGTGATTCCATAAAAGAGTTAATCATAACATTTTGCAGAAAGGAGAACTATAATCAGATGATATCCCATAGGAATAAGCAGCAACAGAACCAAGAGAATAACATATTATCTTTTTAAAGACACCTAGATTTGTTTCTGAGGAGGATGAGGAGGCTTTTGAGATACTGAGAAGGGAAAAAGATATTAGAGCTCAGAATGATCTTTGTGATACTAAAAGCTACTTGAGGTTCGTGGGGGAGTGGGGGAGGAATGAATGAGCTGACACCCAAGTAATAAACCTTAGGCTCTCACAGGTCTCCACAGAGCCTGTTTGGAAACCAGGAAAGAGTAAATGACTCATGTATTCTAAATTTTAGTAAAAGAAAAAGGTACTTATCTCACCATCTCCCTCCCCCTCCCTCTTCCTTTGTGCTTTATTTTCCTCAGGTTCTTCTCATATTAAATAATCAATATTTAATAAAAGGGTCATGGCTACAGCTATATTTTTGCCCTTGTGCCAATCTTGAAGCAGGACTCTATACTTCTTTGTTTTTCTCTCAAAGAAAACAAACTCCAAAAAAGTGAGAAGGCAAACTGCTGAGCATTTTGTGTTCAGAAGACTGAAGAGAGGATTTACACCTCATAATGCCCAGAGTTTAATTTCCCAAATCACCACGAGAAGCCCCTCTGCAGTTCTGTTCTCAGCTGTTGTTCTCTGGGTCTTTAAAATCTTCCACCAAGTAGCTTCTCAAATTCTCTCTTTTAGATCATTCTTCCCCTTCAGCCGTGTTCTTTTGCAGAAAAATTTCACTTCTCACCTCTCTCAGTCCTTGGCACCAGCCCACCCACAGACCTGAAAGCCCAACCTTCACTATGATGTAGCAGAGGATTCCCCCTGAAAAATCACACTTTTCTTTGCAAGGCATTCATGAAATAACTGCTAGGAAAAATAAGATGTATTTGTATTACCACAAGAACATAATTCATTGGGGAATGATGTCTTGCAAAGTTTACCATATGCTTTGGGTTTCTTAATTTTTAGAATATTTGCTATCTTCTTATCCAAGCTTGGAGGTTGGGTTTGGTGGCAGTGGAGATAACTGAATTTGCAGGATGACATCAATTCCTTCTCCCATTTTTAAGTGAATGTTTCCAAAGCATTCTGAATGGCTGTTTACCCAGTAGCTAAGAGAGAAACTGGGATTTTTTTTTTTAATTGTACTTTAGGTTCTGGGGTACATGTGCAGATCATGCAGGATTGTTGCATGGTACACACATGGCAATGTGGTTTGCTGCCTCCATCCCCCCGTTACCTACATCTGGCATTTCTCCCCATGTTATCCCTCCCCGACCTCCCCACCCTCCTGCTGTCTCTCCCTTTGCCCCCACCAACAGACCCGAGTGTGTGATGCTCCCCTCCCTGTGTCCATGTGTTCTCATTATTCAACACCCGCCTGTGAGTGAGAACATGCGGTATTTGATTTTCTGTTCTTGTGTCAGTTTGCTGAGAATTACGGTTTTCAGATTCATCCATGTCCCTACAAAGGAAACAAACTCATCATTTTTTATGGCCGCATAGTATTCCATGGTGTATATGTGCCACATTTTCCTTGTCCAGTATATCATTGATGGGCATTTGGGTTGGTTCCAGGTCTTTGCTATTGTAAACAGTGCCTCTATGAACATACATGTGCATGTGTCTTTATAGTAGAATGATTTATAATCCTTTGGGTGTATACCCAGTAATGGGATTGCTGGGTCAAATGGAATTTCTATTTCTAGGTCCTTGAGTAAGCACCACACTGTCTTCCACAATGGTTGAACTAGTCTACACTTCCACCAACAGTGTAAAAGTGTTCCTATTTCTCCACATCCTCTCCAGCATCTGTTGTCTCCAGATTTTTTAATGATCTCTATTCTAACTGGCATGAGGTGGTATTTCAATGTGGTTTTGATTTGCATTTCTCTAATAATCAGTGATGATGAGCATTTTTTTCATGTTTGTTGGCCTCATTTATGTCTTCTTTTGAAAAGTGTCTGTTGATATCCTTTGCCCACTTTTGAATGGGTTTTTTTTTTTTTTTTTTCTTGTAAATCTGTTTTAGTTCTTTGTAGATTCTGGATATTAACCCTTTGTCAGATGGGCAGATTGCAAAAATTTTTCCCATTCTGTTGGTTGCCGGTTCACTCTAATGATTGTTTCTTTAGTGGTACAGAAGTTCTGGAGTTTAACTAGATGCCATTTGTCTATTTTGGCTTTTGTTACCAATGCTTTTGGTGTTTTAGTCATGAAGTCCTTGCCTATGCCTATGCCTATGTCCTGGATGGTTTTGCCTTGTTTTTCTTCTAGGGTTTTTATGGTGTTAGGTTTTATGTTTAAGTCTTTAATCCATCTGGAGTTAATTTTAGTGTAAGGTGTCAGGAAGGGGTCCAGTTTCTGCTTTCCGCACACTGCTAGCCAGTTTTCCCAACACCATTTATTAAACAGGGGAATCCTTTCCCCATTGCTTGTTTTTGTCAGATTTGTCAAAGATCAGATGGTTGTAGATGTGTGACGTCGCCTCCAGGGCCTCTGTTCTGTTCCATTTGTCTATATCTCTGTTTTGGTGCCAGTACCATGCTGTTTTGATTACTGTAGCCTTATAGTATAGTTTGAAATCAGGTAGCGTGATGCCTCCAGCTTTGTTCTTTTTGCTTAGAATTGTCTTGGCTATGCAGGCTCTCTTTTGGTTCCATATGAAGTTTAAGGTGGTTTTTTCCAGTTCTGTGAAGAAGGTCATTGGTAACTTGATGGGGATTTTTTTTTTTTTTTAACTTCTCTCTGTGAGGAGTGGACAGCTGTCTTTATTCCTTCTCTTTATTTAGGGGCTACCCTGTTGGGGATTTCACAGTATTTCTTGGAAAGACCATGAACTTGGGTTGTCACTGTGTGATAACAATTCCTTTATGCCCACACTGAATCTCAGATTCTGGCTGGGCGCTGTGGCTCATGCCTCTAATCCCAGCACTTTGGGAGGCTGAGGCAGGCAAATCCCTTGAGGCCAGGAGTTCAAGACCAGCCTGAGCAACATGACAAAACCCCATATCTACAAAAATTTGCTGTGCATGGTGGCACATGTCTGTAGTCCCAGCTACTTGGTAGGCTGAGGTGGGTGGATTGCTTGAGTCAGGGAGGTGGAGGTTGCAGTGAGCCAAGATCACGCCAGTGCACTCCAGCCTTGGCACACAGTGAGACCCTGTCTCAAAATAAATAAATATATAAAAATTTCAGAGTCTAAGATGTTAGAATTACTACCTTAATTTTAAGGTTTTAATATTATTGGTTGCTTATACCTATGGGAACACCAAAGTTTGGTGATCCTGATGGTCCGTAGCCCTGGGGGAATTCAAGATGTTTGCTCAAAAGTTGGCTAATCAGCTCTTTACTCCCTTTTGGCACTTCAGCTTCCTGAAGCTTTGTGTAATTTGTGCATTAATGGTGCTTATTATGATCGTCGGGGTTTTTTTGATGTGAAAATTAGGCTTTATGTAGACTTGATATGTTTTGGGATATTTCAAAGATATTTGTTAAATGCATCTGGAAAATTCAGGATGTCTGTTGTTGAGTTGCTAGACCTGTGCAGGGAACACCTTACCAGAGGTTGTTGTGTTTTGTATTTTGCTGCTCATTATTTTTCTTCCCTGAAGAACTGTTTTGTTTTGTTTTGTCACTTTTGAAATCTGACTGAGCTCTTTCTCCTTCCAGCTTCCCTGCCTGTGATATTCTTTCATCATGTCATCGTTATTTTATCAGTAATTCTGTTCATGCCCAAGAATTTTGCCTCTTCTTCCTTAACTTACTAATTTCTATGGCATGTCTTTTTTTCTCAGTGTTTCTTCGTAGGTCGGACATTTCCCCCAGTCATCCTTCTTCTCCCATTTGATGCATGTCACATCCTAGGAAACATCAGCTGCTACATCCACCCCCTCCCCGTCCTCTTCTGTCCCTACCGGGCCTTCCTGGAGCTGCTCCTGCCACGTTTACTCCATGTCTTGGGCTCACAGTGCTTCCTTGTCATTCAGGGGTAACAGTTCAGTGATCTTTCCCCTTCTCTGTCCACTGAGTTCATTTACAATTTACAATCCAAACAGTTTCTGGCTGTCAACTTGCCTGACTATAACCTTTAATATTTACCCTGCTGTCCCTTCCTCCGAATCTTTCCTGTCATCTTTCATCTCTGGAGTTGTCAATATCCATCCCAAGTTGTTTATTTGTCTTTCTTTCTTTTACTTCCTCCTTCATCCTTTTTTACTTGCTCTCTCTTGACTTTTTAATTTGAATAATGATAGATTTGCAAAAAGTTGCAATGATAGCAAAAACAGTATGAAGTGGTCCTGTGTGCTCTTCACACAGTTTCCCCCAGTGCTCACATCTTACATAATTGTAGTCCTGCATCTGAATCGGGGAAGTTGACATTGGTACAATGCATGTGCATAGTTCTGTGCCATTTTATTGCATGTGTAGATGCAACAAGATGCAGAACTTTTTAATCACCACAGAGATCTCCCTCATGGTAACCCCATTTAATAATATTCTACTCACCATTCCTAGCCCCATGGCAACCACTAATCTGTTCTCCAGTCTATAATTCTGTCATCTGGAGAATGCTATCTAGTTGGTATTGTATGGTATGTGATACATTGAGACTAGCTTTATAAAATTCAGCATAATGCCCTTGAATTCTGTCCAAGTTATTATGTGTATCAATAGTTCATTCCTTTTTATTGCTGAGTAGTATTTCATAGTATGGATGAGCCACCATCTACCTATCGAAGTATATTTTGGTTGTTTCCAGGTTTTGGCACACAAATAATCTTTTTTCTTTTTAAAGATCTTTTTCCTCTAGGTTGCTGCTTTCTAACAGAAACTTGCAGAAAAGAAAATCTTTTGGGAGAGGAGGAATTACCCATTGGTTTCTTTTGCCTAATTAAGGGTTAGGTTCAACCCACAGTGATTGGCAATGTAAATAAACAATTAATATTTTCTTTTCAGAAACACCCTTGCTTTTGGCATCCTGTTCCAATTCTCGGTTGTCAGTAAATGGCCTCCCTGCTTGTCTTGTTTGTCAGTGAATACGTTAGGATTTGACCTCCGTGGGGGTGTTCCAATATAAATTTTGATCACAAACAAAAATCAGGTTTAGTTATTTTAAATTAGGATGTTAATTTAAAGTGACTACCTTGTTACAAGAGCTTTGGTGCCTGTTCAGGAGATCCTTCAAGTTATTTCTGACAAAATGTCTTGAAACCAGGGGCCTTTGGAACTCAGAACTCAAGGGAAACAGGACAAGCTGTGTTTTAGCTGTTTGACTGGAAGGCTGGGTCAGCAAGAGGCCTCTGCTTAAAAAAAAAAAATTTACAGACTCATTTTCCAAATGAGTTTAAGGCTCAGTGTTTTGCTAGCCTGCATATGTTTGAGAGGAAACTCCTAAGTGCTTGCTGGCTGGCTGGCTGGGCTGGTTTTATCTTGGTTCTAGTGAATTAGTAGATTTGCCTGACATTTTTGGCATGCAGTATTGAAGGTTGTCATAGGTTTCCTTTCTGTGAGCAACCTGGCTTCGTATTATGTTTGAAGATTTCACATATTTGCATGAACCCAAGTTGAGGTGATTATGTGGGAGAGAAATAAAAGTGTAAATATTTAAATATTACAGATATTTTACAGTCTTTTAGGGTAAAAAGGGGATTTCATATATGTGAAATAGAAGTTTGCTTTGGCACATTAAGATTTTCTTTCTTTGTTTTTCTTTTCTTTTTTCTTTTTTCTTCTTTTGATACAGGATCTCTCTCTTGCCCAGACTGGAGTACAGTGGCATGATCATGGCTCACTGCCGCCTCAGCTTCCCTGGCTCAAGGGATCCTTCTGCTTCAGCCTCCCCCAGTAACTGGGACTATAGGCATGCACCACTACGCATAGTTAATTTTTGTATTTTTTGTAGAGAAAGGGTCTTACTGTATTGCCCTGGTTGGTATCAAACTCCCAGGCTCAAGTAATCCTCCTTCCTCGGCCTCCCAAAGTGCTGGGATTACGGGTGTGAGCCACCACCCCCAGCCTTCTTCTTT
Source organism: Ateles fusciceps (assembly GCA_036589455.1). Taxonomy (NCBI): domain Eukaryota; kingdom Metazoa; phylum Chordata; class Mammalia; order Primates; family Atelidae; genus Ateles; species Ateles fusciceps. The sequence continues at coordinate 4,298,011 of JAZHEH010000093.1, forward strand.
TTCTTAAAGTCTACAAGAAATTAAAAATTTTGATAGTTAAAACAATAATCAGAATCTTTTCTACTTTATGAAATTTCTAGGTCTTCTTTGCTTTGCTGGTAACATTCAGTTAACATCTTTGTGAAAGTAAGATTCCCCCTCCAGTACCCCTACCCTCCTATTCCCCACTTCAGATTTCCACTGTTCCTTAACATGTGGGAGATGATAATGCCTTGTATGCATATAACTTACATCTGGAGGAACGGAAAACAGTTTAAACACTTTGTTTAGTGAGCCCCTAGTTTTCCTCAAGGTAGGCTGAGGACGGTGAGCTGCAGATGGGCCCAGTGGATCTCTGTGTGACAAGCACTGAGTCACTAAGTGAGTCACTGGTGAGGTGGGAGGGAGTGGTCCACCCAGGCCAGTGTTCTCAGGCCAGCACTCTCAGCATTTGTTTTTGCAATATCCCAAGGTCTCGGCAAGTGTTTCATGAGGTTACTGTAAGGTTCACATATCCCAGGGCGGGGCACGGTGGCTCACGCCTGTAATCTCAACACTTTGGGAGGCTGAGGAGGGTGGTTGAGCTGAGGTCAGCGGTTCAGGACCAGCCTGGCCAACATGGTGAAACCCCGTCTCTACTAAAAATACAAAAATTAGCTGGGCATTGTGGCACATGCCTGTAGTTCCAGCTTCTCAGGAGGCTGAAGCAGGAGAATTGCTTGAACACAGGAGGCAGAAGTTGCAGTGAGCTGAAATTGAGCCACTGCACTCCAGCCTGGGCAACAGAGCGGCAGAGTGAGACTCCATCTCAAAAATAAACGAACAAAAGATTCACTTATGTTACAATCACATCTGAATGAATATGAAACAAAAAGCAAAAAGACAAAACCACAACCATTTGGGGAGGATTTCTAGGACACCTTAGAGAACAGATCATTGTAGGGCAGTGTTGTAGCTTAGGAAACTCTGAGACACAACTCTTTTTATGCAACTTTCCTCTTTCTCTTTCCTTCCCCTTCTCTCCTTTCTTCCTCAATTTCTGATGGGCCCAGCCCTAGAACTAGGCCATTTGGGAAAAGGAGTGGGGGAAATTCAGCAGCTCCTTTTTCAAGAGAAGTTACTGGTCAACGTTCTTGGCCTTCCTAGCAATACCATGAGCCCACTCTCGTCTCACTATCCTCTCACTATCACTATCATCTAGCAATTGGAATTCTTTATTAATCAGTCTATTTTGAACATCTGCCATGTGACATCTGATACCGCCAATGATGACTCAGGTGTGAAACATCTTCAACTGGTTCTGGATGATTGAAACCCAGATTTTACTGGGTGTTGGCATTCATGCTAATCCTGGGAAAAGTGAGAACCCCTGTGACGTGACTTGCCATGAGCAGTTTAATAAACGAGGTCACTCGTTTGCTGGTATTTGTGGATCATGAGTTCCCAGTTCCAGTACCTCCTAGGCAGTGAGACTTCTAACCATTAAGCCATTTGGAGGCCTGCTGGGACCTGTTCATTAGTGCACCGAGCATTGAAGCAATGGTGAAGATCTGAGAGAGGAAGTGATCAAAGCTGAGAAGCAAGGCAGAGTGACAGGAACTAGCATCTACTGAGCATCTAGTGAATACTAAGTATTGGGCTAGGGGCTTTAGCGCACATGGTCTCATTTGTCACTGAGAAATGACAACTGACCAGTGACAGGATCCTCACCCAGAAGAGGTCTCAGGTAATGTGGTTTCAGAAGAAACCCGTATGTGTTAGGGTGCTCACCTTGGCAATTCATAGAAAATGTAAACAGTTTCCAAGTGATAGGACACTTGTTGGCTCAGGAGAGGAGAGGCCAGTGGTTTATTGATGCTTATAAGCCTCCAAGTTACCTCTATCTCTGCCCATGAGTGTTCACTTGCTCCTGGAGCTGGCTGTCTTTGTGGGCATAGAATGGTTGCCAGCACATTAGTGCTAGTGCTCCCTTATCTGTGTCCAGAGAGTGCAAGTGAGCGAGAGAAAGCTGGTTTCTAGTATTTCTTCCGGAAAAGCAATGTACCTCCTTCCTGGAAGCCTCTCAGCCATCTTATCTTGCTGCCCAGAGCTGGGTGACACAGCCAATCTTCAACTCTAATAGAGGAGGATGGAATTACCTTTATAGGTTTGGACTACCAAAGGGGTACTCTGGGAGCTACGAGTGGGGTCATGGGCAACTTGGAAGCAAGGTGTATTCAAATGGGAAATCTTGCTTTTGGTAAGAAGGAGCAAACCTTGGGCTCTACAGAAGTGAAATCAGGTTCTATGTAATGATATTTAGAAAGAAATTCGTCAAAAAGATGTAAACAATTTCTGCTTTTACAGAGGAAAACAGTAATTACCTGGGTTGTTCACTCAAATTTCACTCCTAAGCTCCAGATATATTTGGTAACCTCATGCATTTTAAATATGACAGATCCAAGGTGGCAGCCCTCACCTCTTTGTTCTACCTCATCAAATGTGCTCTTCCTACTGGGTTCTCTGGTTTGTTCAATGACACCACCCAAGTATAGACACCCGAGCAACAAATTAAAACCCTTGGTACAAACTCGTATACCGTGATATGCCCGGGTGTCTCTGAAGTTCTTTGTCATAAAGGGATAAAGCCTAGTTGGCAAAGCCAATGTTCCTATCAACATATTTGGAATCACCTTCAAGTGTGTTTTAAGGTGTCTACGACTACCTCTCTTTTATGCAGATTTTATTTTATGTGGGGCAGCTGCAGCGTCTAGAACACGTGACTTCAAGTAAGCAAGTTTAGTCTTTGCATTTTTCTCCTGGGGCTAACCTGTGCCTGTGAGGGAGACAGCTAAAGTCAAAGGCACGTGCCTGGCTGCACGCTGAACGGGAGCAAGAGTTTCACCTGGTGGTTTAGCAAGATCGCTTTGGGGGCAGGTGGTGGTGAGTGTTGGTTGAACTTCAGACATTTTCTGTAGTTTTAACTGCTTTTTCCTGGTTGTGCTGTGCATGCCACACAGTGCTGGGCACATCTTGGGATGTAAATTATGGAATTTCAAAACTTTGCTATCTGGCTTTAGTCAACCTAAAACATGGACTTTTTTAGCCAGGCACTACTCCAGCTCACCAGACATGTTTGCCACAGGGGGAAAAAAATGATGAAATGTAAGTTTGGCTTCATTTTACTTAGAGCCCAGAACTTAGACCCTCAGAATATGCTTTTTTGGGGGGCTTGCTGTTTATTGGTATATTAATTCCCTAGGGCTGTCATAACAAATTACCAAAAACTGATGGCTTAAACAACAGAAATTTATTGTGTCACCGTTCTGGAGGCTGGAAGTCTGAAATCACGCTCCCTCCAAAGGTTTAAGGGAGGATCCTTTCTTTCTTTTCAAGATTCTGGTGGTTCCAGTGTTCCCGAGACTATTGTATTCTCAGCCTCCGTCTTCACATGACCCTCTCTGTTGCTCCATGTTTCATCTTCTGTCTCTCATAAGCACACTTGCCCCTGGATTTAGGGTCCAACTCAATAACCCATGGTAATCTCATCTCAAGATCCTTAACTTAATTACATCTGTAAAAACCATTTACCCAAATAAGGTCACATATAAAGATTCTGGGATGTGGACATATTTTTAGGGGCCACCATGAAACCCACTAGAGTTGCCATGCTGCTCCTGAGATGATGGCTATTGAGATGTTCAACAAGGCTCTTGGCTTCCAAGTCCAAGGACTGGTGCCACCTCTCAGAAGAGCTGCTTGAAGGAAGATGAGTTTCAAACATCCACAATGGCAGGCTGTATCCCTATAATCACCTTGTTTCCTTGTTGCTTTAGTTATCACCTGGAGAGCTGTTCCTGCATAGAGAAAGAACTTTTGGGAGATCCCAGTGAGTAGGCACCAAGTTCCTTAGATTGTGTCTTCTAAATCTTCTCTGAGTCCATCATACCCCTTCATTGTCACCATCACTACTTTATTGAATTCCCATCATTTCTAACCTGGATTATGCCTTTACATTTCCCCTGCCTTCTCTTCAGTTCCCTTTCTCCACATTGCTGCCTGGTGGACTTTGTAATCGGGTGTTACCTGCCTAGTGCTAGGGAGCTTTCCCTGACCCTCCAGGCCCATCCTTTGCCACTCTGCCTTCTTCCAAAGCTCTCTTGCCCTCTGGTCTCTGGCTGGGTTTGGCCAATGGGGAGTATTGGTAAGATGGGAATGATCGGAGCAGTGAGGGGGCGTTTTTCTCCCTAACGTTTTCCCTGGAGGTCACTGCTGGCTGGCTGCATCTCTTGACTGATGCTGACCACTTCCATCGGATGCCTTCTTCACATGCTTTTCTCCTGCAAGCTTTAGTATCCATTTCTTTCTTTACCCTTCCAAGCCTAAGGATGACAACACTGCCCTTTGTGGTTTCCCCACCCTGCCCACACCTTAAAACATAATTCCTTTATAAACTCTTCTCAAGTTACCGATTTTAATGTGCCATATGTTTCGTGACTGGACCATGACTAATACATCCATGCTTAAAGCATGTCACTGGCTCCATCTTGCCCAGAGGGCAAATGCATCAGCCCATGCTGGGGAACAAGACTCCAACCTTGCTTCCAGACTTGGTATTTCCTGACACACACAGGGCACTCCTACATGCTGATGGACTTTCGGTTTTCTGTACTTGCTGTGGAGATTTTGTAAGTGATGTTTTCTTTCCTGATTTATCTGCCTGGGCCTTCTCTTTTCCATCTTTCAAGATTCTACTGGAAGATTACCTGATGCCTGTTGTTTTGTTGACCTCCCTAGGCAGGGCTAGCTGCTTCCTCCCCTGTGCTCCCACATTGATTATGTAAGTCCATTACAGTGCTATTCACTGCTGCAAGTGTTTGTTGGTGAGTCTGTTTTCCAGCTGATCACTGAACCCTTGGGTCTATACAGACTGTATCCTATTTTTCTTTGTTTTCCAAGTGCCTGTTGTTTACCCTGGTAGGATTAATAAATATTTTTTGAATGAATACACTTGTTTTATGGACTACATTATTTCTCATCCATTCCTATCAACGAGATTGCAGCAATAAAATGCCATCTTTGCCTATGCAACTGTGCATGCTGCTTTGTGTCTTGATGGGTATTATTTTGTTTTATCCTCATGACAACTCAGAGAGACAGGTAGATGGGAAGCAAATTTTCCCCTGTCATCTAGATTGTTAGTGGCAGAACTAAGCCAAGAATCTAGACCTTTTGATACTGATTTGCTTTTCTTTTCATGAGATCATTTTGCCTCCTGAGATGCCAGATTAAGAAAAATCAACAGAGCCCAGGGGCAGGCTAACCTAATGAGCAGCACCCCAAGGACCACTTCATATGGAAGGTAACTCAGGCTGCCATAGAGATAACTCCCAAGTGATTATAAACACATGTCAGGAAGACCGTAGAGAGAAAGAGCTTGTTGTCAGAAGGGTTCTAACGAACAGAGCTGGTCACATTACCGGAACCTAACTTCCTGTTGCAAGAGAATTATGTCTGATGTAGGCTCCAGGGACCATCAACAAAACATAACACTTGGATTAAAATTAGGAATGAACATCAAAAAGAAGTATTCTGCGACCCTGGGGAAGGGCTAGCAACCAATGGAGGAAGAAGTGGATTGTTTCTGTAATTCAAGCCATATCCCATGAGAAAGTAATTTATAGGCAGCAGCACAAATAAAGATAAATTTGAGAGAACATTTGGGGCAATTTCTGTTATGTCAATAGAAGGCTTATATAGCTTCTTCCCTCTGTCTGCCTTAGGGGAAGGAGCATGATGTTGAAAGCACTGCTAATACAATGTAGCTTACTTGTGAGGACCATTCTCAGAGATACTATCAGAGAATTTCAGGAGGAGAAGGGGCCTTAAAGATCATCTGATGCTAGGCTTTGGACTTTTGGATCATTTCCAAAGGGAAGGAAAAACATGAGATCTGATACTCCAATTGAGTGAGGGTCAAGATAGACCAAGTTTTCGATGTGGCACATAGGTATTACCTGACATGATCTTTGCAAGGCTGTCTAGTCTCAGCATGTCTGTGCAATCCCTGTGGGTCTGTGTCATGACCTCATAAGCCATCATGACAGACCCTCGACGAACTGGGACACCTGTTACTTGCTTGAATTTCTCCCCTTGTTCTTTAAGACAAAGAGGTGAGTTAACAAGAAATAAAGGAAATAAAAAAAATACATTTCCATGTATCCAGCTTTACCTCTTAAACCTTTGATATTGGTGTTCTCAGCCTTAGTATGTTTCTATCTTTTGACCTGGTGTCTTCCTTTTTGGGAATTTATCTTAGTGATACAGTAAGAATTGTAGATAAAGATCTGGAAAGAAATGACATGAAGATGCTTGTGATGTAAACCAGAAAAGCAGCATACAAAGTATATGGTAAAATCTCTGCCCGATTGTTTGAAAACCTTTCTCTCTCTGTAAAGATACAGATATGAAATAGAAAGTAGCAAAATACCAGAAGGGAAACCATCCAAATGTTATGGCTATCTTTGGGTGATAGGATCATAGGTGTATTTTATTTTCTCCTTTGTACTTAATTGTACTCCCAAGCGTTATGAATATAAACTAGAAATTAGAAAATAAGTTTATAAACAGTATTGAAAATCCTTCTCTGGCTTTGCCCTTATTTCCAAGACAATATCCAGACCCTTCAGCTCGGCAAGTGGAGTTCTTTTCGATCTGGCTGCTCACTCTCCTGTCCCATCTCTCCCCACTCCTTTCCCCTTGCCCTGCCTTGCAGCCATGCTGAAGCTCTGGTAGTTTTCCAAAGACCCGATGCTCCTTGAAGGTCCCATTGCTGTTCTTTCTGCGTAAGACATTTTTCTCTCCTTGTCAGTATTTACACACTCCAGAACATGGCTCAGGCCACTCCCCTTTTAGGAAGCCCCCTGTAGGGGATGCTGTGGTTTTCTGCCCCATCTCCTATTCAGGCCTGGGGTGTCCATTCCCCCAGTGCTGGGGTGCTGCCTGCTGCAGGCTCATACATGGATCCCTCTCCCAGAATTGCCCTTGCCCCAAGGGAGAAGCTGTGCCTGAGGTTATGACCCTCCCCCTTGTGTGACTGCCCACATCTAAGGAGTAGAAAATGCAGAGTGTCATGACCTGATTCCCTTGTCTCAATTAGTGTTAGCTCAGAAATGTTATCCCAGCTTCAGAGCTGGCTTCCAGTGGGATCAGCCAAGGTCTCTCTGGCAATCCCATCTCTCACTCTGCCCAGTCCTGTCTCTTTCAGTTTCTTAAAAGTGAGCACTGATTCAGGACACCTCTTGCACACAAATCTGTCTCAATTTCTTGGGGAACCTAACTGGGGATCCCTCCTGTGACTCCTTACCTCACTCCCTAAGTTAAAGCCCCATCCACTGGGCTACTTGGTTGCTCTTTGTTAATTTCTTTCTTTCTTTCTTTCTTTTTTTTTTTTTTTTTTGAGATGGAGTCTCACTCTTGTTGCTCAGGCTGGAGTGCAGTGCGTGGTCTCGGCTCACTGCAATCTCTGCCTCCTAGGTTCAAGTGATTCTCCTGCCTCAGCCTCCTGAGTAGCTGGAATTACAGGTGCGTGCCACCATGCCCAGCTAATTTTTTGTATTTTTAGTAGAGACAGGGTTTCATCATGTTGGCCAGGTTGGTCTTGAACTCCTGACCTCAGGTGATCCACCCACTTCGTCCTCCCAAAGTGCAGGGATTACAGATGTGAGCCACTGTGCCTGGCCAGCTCTTTGTTAATTTCTACTTAAGCACTTCTCCCATTGCACTGTGGCAGAGCACAGTCCTAGCATCTCCCCTAGTGACCAGGATCACCCTGAGGGTAGGAGGCAGTACATTGTTTTTCTTTGTGTCTGCAGCACCAATCCCAGTGCTTGGCTTTTAGTAAGAGGTGAAAGAGCAAGTGTGAAAGGGGATCACATAGTAGGCAGAATAGCAGGGGGAGAGGGTGAACTATGGATTTGAATGAGAACATACTGACAAAAATGAAATGACACGGGCTCTTCTGTATCCTTCCAATGGAAGTGACATTCCTATTAAACCTTTCCATGTATGCACCGATAAACAAGGCTCTCACTCAGAGGGTCCCATGCAGTTCCTCTCACTTTAAGGAAATTCCAATGAGTTGAAAGAATCCTGCACTTGATTTTTCCTCTTGTCCTATATTCATAAGACTAGTCTTCCTTTGCTCTCTCCTTCCTTCATTCTTCCTCCTCCTCCCCTTCCTTTTTTTTCTCACCATTTTTTCCATCTAGCTCGAGGACTAGTTTGTTGCCCAGGGAATTACAAAAAAGTGGTGGACAAGGACTAGCCCTCCAGTAAGTCTTGTTCCTCTTTAAGAAATTGAAGAAGAAAAAGTCAAGTGCACTTTCAATTCCCACCCTTCTCTGATGAATCATTCTGAAAGTAATGATGTTCCGCCTTCTTGCTCCAAAGAAATGATTCAGGTAAAGCCTCCCTGAGAGCAAAGGGAATCTGCACCAAGTTTCAGAGTTAACATTGTAATCAGTCAAAACGTGTCATTAAGCCCCTAGCTATGTGTTCTCTAAATGGAGTCAATAACATCCAACCCTTCAGCTTACGGGTTAGGGGGACCTCCCCCACCCCTCCTTTCTGTTTTGCTTTGATGGGGTCTACCTTAGGTAAACTCTCTGGTACTGAAAAAGTTCTGAGAGGTGACAGAAAGTTGCTTCACAGTTGTTCTATTTTTCATGGAAAACATTACTATTTTCTCTGAGTCTGGAACCACCCCAGTGCCTCTGTGAAGTGGAGCTGAGCTATTCAGAGGCCCTTTCTCATTTTATCTCCTCTTGGCAGGACAGGTGTTCTGATCTCCAGTGCATAAGTGGGAGAGAGCACCTGGAGGGCAGGTGACCTTGAATGATTATAGAGCTGCTTAACTCAGCACTGGGATAGGAATTCAGGACTCCTGACTCAAGGTCTGTGCCTCTAGCACTAGTCCACACTGAGGGCATTTCCTTACGGGGAAGATTTTCTTCATGAGTATATTCATTCTCCTCAGACTTAAAAGTTGTCACAAATCCCAAGACTACAAAGCATGAGCATGGTATTGTGGGTGTGTGTGTGTGTGTGTGTGTGTGTGTGTGTGTGTGTTTGTGTTTGCTGGTGGCAAGGGACCTCAACCCTGCAGAGACTTAGCCTTTCCTGTTGTAGGTAGCAGATGGGAACATTGATTTCCCGCTTTCCTTGTTTCTGTTGGGAACATGTTTCCGTTGAGTACATCCTCTGGCCCTCTCCATCCGCTACTTCACTTCATTTGAGGAAGAGGAACTTCAGTCAGCCTGGGAGAAGCAATGGAACGTATATGCCTCACCTATTCCTTTCGCTCTGAGAAAAGCCTGAAGAAAGTAAACATCCTCTGCCCCCTCCAAGCCTTAACTTTTAAGCGGTAAATCTCCATGTCACAAAGTTTTCTGTCTGCCAGCATTACGTTACACTGGCTGGGTGATTTCAGTTCAGTGGTACAATATTAACAAGCTGAAGGACCTGAAATCATACCCACCAACCAAGACTTTATCAACTGAAAAGAATGGTGATATTGGGCCGGGTGCAGTGGCTCACACCTTTAATCCCAGCCCTTTGGGAGGCCGAGGTGGGTGGATCACCTGAGGTCAGGAGTTCGAGACCAGCATGGCCAACATGGTGAAACCCCACCTCTACTAAAAATACAAAAATTGGCTGGGCATGGTGGCTCATGCCTATAATCCCAGCACTTTGGGAGGCCGAGGCAGATGGATCACGAGGTCAAGAGATCAAGACCATCCTGGCCAACATGGTGAAACCCTGTCTCTACTAAAAATACAAAAAAATTAGCCGGGCGTGGTGGCACACACCTGTGGTCCCAGCTACTGGGGGAGGCTGAGGCAGAAGAATCGCTTGAACCCAGGAGGCGGAGGTTGCAGTGAGCCGAGATAGCGTCACTGCACTCCAGCCTGGTGACAGAGCAAGACTCCGTCTCAAAAAAAAAAATTAGCTGGGCATAGCAGTGCATGCCTGTAATCCAGTTACTCAGGGGTCTGAGATGGGAGAATCGCTTGAAGCCGGGAGGCAGAGGTTGCAGTGAGTCGAGATTGGGCCACTGTACTCCAGCCTGGGTGACAGAGCAAGACTCTGTCTCAAAAAAAAAAAAAAAAAAAAAAGAATGGTGATATTTCCCCCTTCTATCTGTCTGATTCCTATTCCTCTTAATTGGTTCAGAAGTTGGGCAGGAAAGAGGGGTCCTATTTATTGGGTACCCTAAAACCCCAACATAAGGAAAGTCTTTTCTGGTTCACTCTAGGAAACCTCAGTTTCAACAGTGGCCTGTTGTGGATAAAGATCTACTCTTGGGGGTAACCAAGGATTTGGGGGCGGGAGTTTGGAATGAGAACCCAGGCAAGCTGAACTAAGACACTAACTGGGAAAGGGTGTCCTATCTCCAGTTTGATGACCAAGGGAAGGTCCTGACTCACTTGGGACTCATGAAGGGTAACAAGGGGGACTTCTCAGTAAATCAGTCACTCACTCTTCATGTGACAGTAAAAGCAGTCATGGAACAAACAAATTTCCTGCCAAGGCCTCTTCCTGTTACCACAAACTTTCAAGTTTGAGTAACCACATGAGCAAGGGGGAACCCAATAATTACTAGAATAATTCCTTTGTGTGTGCAGAAGTTCAGTTCATATCTGACCTCCACAGCCAAAAGTAATCTCTGTTCTCCAGACTTCCACATCCCCTACCTGGAACTTGCATTTGAGACTTATTATTCCTGGCTGGCTTTATTATTTGCTTAGTCATTATGGTGGTTGTTCTTGCTCTTTGTGCATTTTATCTCAAGTCCCAAAGACTTTAAGTTTATTAGGCATAAGGACCATGTCATATACCTCCTTGTATTTTCCCTGACCATCCAAGAGTCTAGCATAGAATTTACTTGCATTTGGAAGTGTGGAAATAAATGAAGACCAAACAAATCAGAACAAGCACAGCCTGTTTAATCAGCGCTACTATCATTTGTGTTTTGGCAGAGACTCAAATGCGGGCAGAAGAGTGGGAAAACTTCATAGTGGAAAAGAGAGAGGTTCCAGGTATGTGCCGATTGGAGGCTGTTGGCGTGGGAAGCTGGAGGCGGTTCACTAGAAGCAGGAATGCCTATGTGATTGGTTAGGGTGCATACTACCCTTTCTTTGGTTGGTCCTAAGTTGGAAGCAGGGACAAAAATCAGGAACCTGGCTGTCCATTGTCAATCAAGTTCTGGCCATTTGGGGCTGATTATTACAGGGGTTATTGCTTGGCTTCCTAAATTGTTGGTAGAGACAGTGGTTTGACTTCCTGTAAGTCTGGCTGATGATAGCAGGCTGGCTTCCTGGGCTGGTTGCTGTTGCTAATGGGTTGGTGTCCTGGGCTGGCTGCTGATTGTAGGTCAGAGTTTTATTTTTACTTATGATTTGGCCATTGTCCATTTGTATATTCAGTCTCTCAGTAAGTATCAATAAATATTGGTTGATTAACTAATGGATTGCTCTATGGGTTGAAGCATGCCCTTTGAATTGGTATTCTTTCTCTTCCCCTTGCTACTTGCTAAACTGTTTATCTGACAAGTATTCCCCATTTGATTTTTGTAACACGACCTTAGGAATAGCACAAGAGAGAGGAAACTTACTCCATTTTGCTCTTTTTCTTAATTACCTCTTTAAAGACCATATCTCAAATATAGTTACTGTCTGAGGTTCTGAGGGGTTAGGGCTTCCACATTTGACTTTTGGGAGGTAGGGGGCATAATTCACCATCATACCTTCTGAGGCCCTCATTTATTGAATATGCTCAGATCTGTCTCAGCTCAAACACACTCTGAGCCTATGGCCTGGATGCACAAAAGAAGTGAGTAGAATGCTCAAGTGGCCTGTGACCCGCCGTGATTCACTGACAACCAAAAATGAATGAAGTGGAGCAGATGGCCACGCCATTAGAAGGCAGTCTTTCCTCAGGGAAGTCAGCCTCATGGATTCCAGGGACCCTGAGAATCATGATGCCAGTCTCCAAAAGAATAAGAAAGGCTGATACACAAGATTGCTTCTGCTCTAAGTCAAAAGTGCCTTATGGCAGCTTCTCTCACCCCATTGCCATGCCCATTCGGTAAAGCCCTTAACAAAAGGATTTCCCCCGCTAACATTTAGATATGGCAAAAAGCAAAGGGATGAATCATCAAATAGGCAGAATGGTCTTCCTACACCTCTTTTTACCTGAGCAAAACCATGACTTCCTGAAAGAGTACAAAGAGAGAAAATTGGTAGGAGATGACTAACAGAGGTGACTATGCTGTTGAAAGAATGTCAGGACTGCATGAACTTTAGAAACAGGCAAGGTTAGATGCTGAAACGGAGGCGGGTGAGCACACTCCCTCAGGAAATAAAACTCAGGGAGAACTGTGAATAAAAGGCTCCCCCCAAAAGACATGAGTGTGTAACTTACTTAACATTTCCACCAACGTGCAGCAGTGGGTTGGGGATGATGGTTCTAAATACCCAGTGACACATATTTACAAAGGAGCTGTGTGGCTTTATTTTAAATGACAATGTCTTCTAAATCACCCTTCTGTACTGCCTTTCTGCAGCACTGCTAGTCACCCAGGTTCTCTCTTGGCCGAGTACTGTTTGGTCATGAGCTGTGTGCTGGCAGTGTCTGGGAAGTGAGGGAGGGTTAGCAGATCGAGACTGCAGGCTCCAGGGAGAGCAGGAAGCTCTGCAGGATGCACGTGTTATGGGTTGAATGTGTCCCGCAGAAAGATATGTTGAAGTCCCCACCCCCCAATACCTTGAAATGGGACCTCATTTGGGTCTTTACAGATGTAATGAGTTAAGACAAGGTCATATTGGGGTAGGATGGCCCTTAGTCCAATATAAGCGGTGTCCTTAAAAGAAAAGAGAAATTCAGACATTGAGACAGAGATACACAGGAAGAACACCATGTGGTAACAGAGGCAGAGATTGGAATTGTGAACCCCTAATTGCTGAGATGGGTCTCAGTCAATTTAGGGTTTATTTTGTCAAAGTTAAGGACACCCTGGTGACACAGCCTCAGGAGGTCCCCAGGTACCCGATGTAGTCAGAGCACAGCCTGGTTTCATACATTTTAGGGAGACATGAGACATCAATCAATAGATGTAAGATGAACATTGGTTTGATCTGGAAAGGCGGGGCAACTCAAAGCAGGGAGGGGGCTTCCAGGGAATAGGTAGATAAGAGACAAACGGTTACATTCTTTGGAGTTTCTGATTAGCCTTCCCAAAGGAAGCAATCAGATATTCATTTATCTCAATGAGCAGAGGGATAACTTTAAGTTCTGTCTGTCCTTTGTCCACAAGGAATCTCCTTGTGGATAAATTGTGTGGGAGGTATGTAGCTCTTTTATCTTAGTAGCTATCTTTTTTTTTTTTTTTTTTTGAGTTGAAATCTTGCTTGTTGCCCAGGCTAGAGTGCAGTGGCATGATCTTGGCTCACCGCAACCTCCACCTCCCAGGTTCAAGCCATTCTCCTGCCTCAGACTCCCAAGTAGGTGGGATTACAGGCGCCCGCCACCACGCCCAGATAATTTTTGTATTTTTAGTAGAGACAGGGTTTCATTATCTTGGCCACGCTCATCTCAAACTACTGACCTCCTGATCCACCCGCTTCGGCCTCCCAAAGTGTTGGGATTACAGGCGTGAGCCACCACTCCCGACCAGTAGCTATATTTTTAAGAATAGAATGGGAGGCAGTTTTGCTCTAAGCAATTCCCAGCTTGACTTTTCCCTTTGGCTTAGTGATTTTGGGGTCCCAAGATTTATTTTCCTTTCACAGAATAATGTATTTCTAGTCCAAGCATTGCCAACAGACACCAGAAGCTAGAAGAGACAAAGAAAGAGTTCTCTCCTACAGATTTCTGAGGGAGCATGTCCCTGAGACCTTGATGTCAGAACTCAAGTCTCCAAAAGTGTGAAAAAATAAACAGTAGTTGTTTCAAGCCCCCAAGTCTGTGTTACTTTGTAAAGGCAGCCCTAACAAAAGAATCCAGGCCATCAGACGTTGTGAGCCCAGACCTTCACTCCACACAGTCTCCTGCTCCGTGGCTTCTATGGTAATATTTTTCAGAGGTCTTTGCTTTCAGAAACTTGACCTTTTTCCAGTTTTAAAAAAAGATACAAGGCTGGGCGCGGTGGCTCATGCCTGTAATCCTAGCACTTTGGGAGGCCGAGGCAGGCGGATCACGAGGTCAAGAGATCAAGACCATCCTGGCCAACATGGCGAAACCCTGTCTCTACTAAAAATACAAAAATTAGCTGGGCATGGTGGCGCCCACCTGTAGTCCCAGCTACTTGGGAGGCTGAGGCAGGAGAATTGCTTGAACCCAGGAGGTGGAGGTTGCAGTGAGCGGAGATCGCGCCATTGTACTCCAGCCTGGTGCCTGGAGACAGAGCAAGACTCAAAAAAAAAAAAAAAAAAGTAGATACTAGACCTTATTAGTCTTTTACCCTCTCACCTCAACATATTGCACAAAGGTTCCACAGATCAGAGCTGGAAACTGTCTACCTGTTTTCCGTGGTGACATCCTCTGTCGTCTCAGCTTATCACTGACCAGTGTGACGTTGGGCGAGTCTTGAGGCCTCCGTCTATTCATCTGTAAAATGAGAAACTGGAATGAAAGCAACGTCAGGCTGAAACATTGGTAACCATGACTCCTCTTTTCTTCACTGGCTTTTTAGACTCCAAGGCGATGACTGAGGTGGGCCCTAATCCAATCTGACTGGTGTCCTTGTAAGAAGAGAAGGTGAGGCTGGGCACAGTGGCTTACACCAGTAAACCCAGCACTTTGGGAGGCTGAGGCGGGTGGATCACAAGGTCAAGAGATTGAGACCATCCTGGCCAACATGGTGAAATCCTGTCTCTGCTAAAAATACAAAAATTAGCTGGGTGTGGTGGCATGTGCCTGTAGTCCCAGCTACTCGGGAGGCTGAGGTAGGAGAATTGCTTGAACCCAGGAGGGGGAGGTTGGAGTGAGCTGAGATTGTGCCACTGTGCTCCAGCCTGGCGCCTGGCGACAGAGCCACACTCTGTCTCAAAAAAAAAAAAAAAAAAAAGAAGAGGACACAGACAAACACAGCGGGAAGACCGTGTGAAGACACAGGGAGAAAATGATCCTCTACAAGCCAAGGAGAGAGGCCTCAGAAGAAACCAATCCTCCTGACAGCTCTCAAACCTCTAGCCTCCAGGAGGGTGAGGAAATCCATTTCTGTTGTGTAACCCACCCAGTTTGTGGTATGTATTATGGCAGCCCTAGAAAGCGAATACAGAGGGAGACAGGTTCAGACACATGAAGTGAGCCTTTTAAAGATACCATGTGCACCAGTGGAGCCCCAGGCCCAGGCCCCAGAGGCCCTGCCTCCTCATCCAGTCCTTATTCTATCTCCTGATGTGACATTACATTTGTTACAGAAAAGATCTCACTAACCTACTTCATTTAGGAATGCACTTTAATTGGCAACTCAACGGTGATGTCGATTCTTTTGCCATTTTCTGCAACACCAAAGGAAAAAATTTTAAGCTAGCTTTTTTTAGCTGCAAAGATGACAAATGTTATCAACAATATCCAACCAGAGTATATTTTCATCCCTTTCATCCCGTCACGATAAGCCAGAAGTATTTGTTGCCAGAAATGGAAAACAGCTTGTTCATCAGCCAGATGATCGCAGTGCTCAGAAGTTCCACTCGTTTGCCATGTGTGAAAAGTTAAGAATTGAAAACAGACAGGCTTGCTCTGCTGAAACCGTGAGTTCTGTGAAGCAAGAGAAAGAGAAATTTGGATACTAAGAGAAGAGTTGCAAGATGGTTTTGACGGCAAAGTGAACAGGGCCTTTTCACATTGTTCGGAGGTGAGACCTCAGGGTTGATTTGATAGTGGATATGACTGTTCTTCAATTGGCTGGAAGTGAGTCTAAAGTTACCAACCACTGGAGGGTACTTTCCTGTGCTAGGACAAATTCCAATGTCCTACACAAGTGTGACTCTGGGGACTTCTCTGTCACCTGACACCAAATGTCCTAGACATCTCCACTACACTTCCTCTTCCTGATATCTTGAGTGGGAAATCTCCATGAGTTCTTGTAGAAGGCAGTGGGCCCTGGCCTTCATTGGAAACCAAGAGACTTCAGATGGGAACCTGATTTATTCCATTATTTTTTCATTCACATGAGAAAATAAGGGGTATCGTTGACTTTTTGTGAGATTAAGTTGCCCAGTTATTATCCCATTATTATAAGTTTTGGTGTTTGCAAAGTGACTTCTGATCATTTTTATTAGTCTCTTTGTAATAGCTTCAGGGACTTTTGACAAAGAGAGAACCATTTGAAGCAGTAGAAATGCAGGTTTACAGAGGTCAAATGGTTAATTTGAGATTGCCCAACAAAACCAAACAATGTGAAACAGAACACCCAAAGAAAAATCAAGATTCATACTCTGGACTATAATTACCATTCTGTAGGTTTCCGGAAGCTAATGTAATCACATTACAGTTTATTCATGTCGCTAAAAATCATTCATAGTTCAACACTTAGAGTCCCTCCTGTGTTTGATTTGCAAGGTCTTGGAAGTTAACTTGAACTCAAAGATTTGTCTACCTAAGAGAGGCAAATAGAAAAAAACCCCTATAACCACCTGACCTGATTCTTCTTTGTTAAGGCCAGCTTGGAATAGAATGAAATAAGCAAGCCACAGAAAGACAATGCTACATTGAGTTCCACTTCCTCTTGATAAATTCAAAACAGCCAGCCCATCTTAAGGGTGGAGGTTTTTAGCAGCAGGGAGCAATAGTTGGATGGAGGGGAAGCCGATCGAAAGGAGGAGGGAGGAGAAGAGAAACAAACTCAGGTGCCCCAGAAAAGTCCCCTTTCTCTTTCCCCTTTCAGGCCACCTTCATCTTCCCCCACCCTCTGCTGGCCTTTCTTGGGGCTCAGGTTTTGAGCTGACTGAGCCCTCAGCAGGAGACCACATTGCGTTTTCAGATGAAAGGACAACCCCCGAAGGTACCTATTACACGTCTGTGAGTAGAGAAACAAAGGCCCCGCTGCTGACACCCTCCCACTAACTTGGGTTTTAATGGTAGGCTTGATTTCCTCACGCTTAGCTGAAAGAAAGGGAAAAAACTAAGCGGAAAGAACTAGGGTGTGGGTATCTGTGGCGGTGGGGAACGACAGCTGTTGTATTCATGGTTAATCAGGTGTGTCTGGCTTTGTGTCGCATCTGTCTGCTACTGTTGCCGGGCCACATGTGAAAGGGAACCGAGGGGGAAGGGGCCATTCATGTTCAAAGCCAGTAGCACTGACCTCTGTCTCGTTCTCCTCAGGGTGGGAGAGCTTGTCTATTTAACTTTCCCTATTATAGGAAGCTGTAATTCTACTCTATTAGCCCACCCTAACCATTTTGGCCTGACAAACGCAAGCTGCATCCAGAATGCCATAAATCTGCCCGGGAAGGAATCCTTCTCCCTCCTTCCCATTGTTTTTTTCCTTTGGGATTCGGTTCGATTTGTCCAATGAGAGAAAACCAGGAAGGGGGAGAAAAATGAGAACTAAGGGCATCTTGGTTCACCTTCAATCTGAAACAGGCCTAGAGACCCAGATGGGGCCTGGGAGGTGCCCCGATGTCAAGCCTGGAGCACCGGTTCCCCCTCCAGACCTGCTTGTCTCACGAGTCCCACATGCGTGTGGTGTGTGAGTCAGGCCTTAGTCATCTCCCTGGCACCAAATCCTCCTCCTGCCTCCTTGATCCCCCCGCCTCCCTCTCCACTCACGTACAGAGGGACCATGGTGGAGGAGGGGAGCTTCCGGCTTCTCCTGGAGCCAGGCCTGTGTTCTAGATATTGCTGGCCCAGGCCTGCCAGGCACGACTCTCCTCTCTGGCACATGGAGAAACAGCTGAAGTGGAAACAATGCCCAGTGCCCCACATTTCACTAAAGCTTAGTGTCACAGTTCAAAGGATGACTCCAATTGGAGGCCAAACTGACCCCATCCCACTGGGGACTTTGGGGGGTCCATCACATACCTTTGGGGGTGCTTTGCTCTAGCACTTCCGCATCAGGGCCAGGCTTATGTTTCTTGGAGTAAATGATTGCTGTCAGCATTTCCAAGACCATAGCGTTCTGGCTCCAACTTTGGCTTCCTGGAGAATGGGCCATCATAGACTTATTACAGGGTTCAGAAGAGCTTGCCATCTGCAATCTATTTTAGTTGTCGCTGCCTCTTAAAATAGGCACTAACTTTTATCCCATCACGTTAATTCTTCTCATGCTGAGGCTAGAGTTGAGCTTTTGGGGTGTGTGTATGCACATATATATCTTTTTAAAATCAGAAGGGTTATTTTCTTAGGATGTGGGTTATCAACAGCACAGCTGAGTTTCCTCTGTCTACTGGCCTGTGCTGATGGAGTTGGCTGCATTACTGACCTGCAGCTTTGGGGTCAGAATGCTTTTGGTTCCCTGATGTGGAAGGACATTGCAAAACTATCCCACTGCCCTGTGCACTGTCTTTCTCCCTCTGATACTCCCCAGATCTCCAAATTTTAATGGTGTCAATAGACATAGCTCATGCTCCTGATAGAAGCCTAGCACCCTGCTAGGCTTTGTGAGACCTTTGAGAATTTGTCATCTTGTGAGAGGTCAAAGATTGCATGAGTAATGCAAGAAATAGCAAAACAGGGTCTGCAAATGAAGTCTAACTAAAAAGGACACAAACCCTAAGTGGAAAGCTCTATGAATTATTACCAAGTGAATATGCTCATGTAGCCATCACCCAGATTAAGAAATAGAACATTACTGCAGCTGGAAGCTTCTTAAAGTTCTACCTACATGGACATCTTGTTATATCTAAAACAATTACTCTACAACATGATTGGAACTGAGATTTAGTGCTTAATTATGTGGCTATGGACGTTTAGAAGTGACAGATTTCCATTGGCTGGAAGAGGTTTGCCCATGGAAAGATTTTGAGTGTGTCATGGGTTGGCCTGCTGAAGTTGAACTTTTGAGGACCCAGGTGGGCTGGACATGTGATGCTCTTGGCTCCAGAGAAGAACATCCGAGATTCTGGCATCCTTTTTTTTTTAAATTGTGGTGCCAGGCACTGTGGCTCATCTCTGTAATCCCAGCATTTTGGGAGGCTGAGGCGGGCAGATCATGAGGTCAAGAGATCGAGACCATCCTGGTCAACATGGTGAAACCCATCTCTACTAAAATTACAAAAGTTAGCTGGGCGTGGTGGCGTGCACCTGTAATCCCAGCTGCTCAGGAGGCTGAGGCAAGAGAATCACTTGAACCCTGGAGGCAGAGGTTGCAGTGAGCCGAGATCGCGCCACTGCACTCCAGCCTGGCAACAGAGGCAGACTTCATCTCAAAAAAGAAATTGTGGTAAAATATACATAACATAAAATTAATCACTGTAACCATTTTTAAGTGTGCAGCTCAGCAGTGTTAAGTACAGACTGTTGTGCAATGATCATCACCATCCATCCACAGAACTCTTTCATCTTGAAAAACTGAAACTCAGAACCCATTAAACAGCAACTCCCAGTTTCCCTTCACCCCCACCCCTTGGTAACTACCATTCTACTTTCTGTCTTTCTGAATTTGACTACTTTAGGTACCTCATAACAGAAGAATCATGCCGTATTTGTCTTTTTGGGACTGGTTTATTTCACTGAGAATAGTGTCCTCAAGGTTCATCCATGTCGTAGCATGTGCCAGAATTCCCTTCCTTTTTCAGGCTGAATAATATTCCATTGGTTGTGTGTGCCATATTTAGTTTACCCATTCATTCATCTGGGGACACTTGGGTCGCTGCCACCTTTTGTCTACTGTGAATAATGCTTCTTTGAACATGGGTGTGTAAATTACCCTTATGCGCCTTTCCATTCTTTTGGGTGTATACCTAAAAGTGGGATTGCTGGATCGTATGGTAATTGTATCTTTCATTTTGGGGGAATTGCTGTGTCACTTGCCAGAGCAGCTCACTACTCTGGAATCCTTTTCACCTGGATCATTTCCTCCTGACTAGCCTCCTGGGTGGCATTAGAGGGAGCCTGACACACGGATTGAGGTGGTGGCGTGGTGAGGGTGATGGTCTGTACTCTGTATGTGCCCATTGATGGCAAGCTAGAGCAAATGAGGCAGGTTGGAGTGCAACATGGCAATCCATGGTGGAAACTTGAGAGTTCAGTGAATAGAGGGGGGAGGAATTTATTTATTTACTTATTTTTATTTTTGAGACAGGGTCTTTCTCTGTCACTGGGCTGGAGTGCAGTGGTTCAGCATAGCTCACTGCAGCCTTGAACTCCTGGGCTCAAGAGAGCTTCCCACCTCAGCCTTCTGAGCAGCTGGGACTACAAACCCACATCACCACACCCAGCTATTTTTAAAAATTTTGTTTTGTAGAGATGGGGTCTCTTTATGTTGCCCAAGATCCTATTGGTCTCAAAGTCCTGAGCCCAAACGATCCTCCCACCTCAGCCTCCCAAAGTGCTAGATTTACAGATGTGAGCCACCATGTCCAGTCTGTGGATATAGTTCATTTTGTACAAAGGTAAATGATTGTCCCACTGATTTGTGGGAGAATGAGGTTAAAGGAATCCTTGATAACCAGGTATTCAGAGGCCTACTGCCTGTTCAGTCTATCACCTCCAGATTTTTGGGGGTCTTGAGGCATAAGTGTTGAGATATTTATAGAACAGATTGTTAGACTTTTAAATAGATTACCTAAAAAAAGAAAAAAAAGCAGAAGAGTGAGGGAAATGGTAGCCCATAAACCAACCGAGGAAGGCGCACAGCTTCTGCCTGATAGGGATGGCAAGGAGAGGGGTGCCACTTATACGAAGGTCGTTCTTGGACCCATGGGTGCAGTGGTTTGGGCTTAGTTCTGGCTGCTAATGCCACAAACACTCAGTATTGAATATTCAGGGGCTTCTTCAAACAGTTTTAAGTATTTCTGTTTTCTAAATCTTGATGCTTTATTGCTAAGGGTAAGCTCGCATTAATATCCACTGGAAGGAAGAACTATGAGGGTCACCAGGGTGAGGACCTTTAGAACTGAATAGGAACACATTATTATTGCTAAAAGAACATCTCCTTCTTTCCAGTCTCTTTCCTTTGGCCTTCTCCCATTTCATCATAGGAAAGAAAACTCCATGAAATTACATATTGTTTTCTTAAATTTAAAAGATGTGTATGGCTGCCACCTAAAGTCTGTAAAGGAAAAAAATGCCTTACCCCAAATGGTAATCATTATTTAATAGTTCGTTCTATTTTCTTCCAAAACGCTCTGTATATATTCACTGTGCTTGAGGCAGCACAGTTTAGTTTTAATTACTTACAACCCCAACACCAACAATTATAAAAATCTACAGATACTACCCATATGCAACTCTTTACCATGATAAACCTCTTTCACATATAATTGAACCTCATCAAAATTGAAGTTCGTATTCTTTTTTTTTTTTTTTTTTTGAGACAGAGTCTCACTGTCACCCAGGCTGGAGTACAGTGGCGTGATCTCGGCTCACTGCAGCCTCCACCTCCTGGGTTCAAGCAATTCTCCTGCCTCAGCCTCCCGAGTAGCTGGGACTACAGGCATATGCCACCACGCCCAGCTAATTTTTGTATTTTTAGTAGAGACGGGGTTTCACCATGTTGACCAGAATGGTCTTGATCTCCTGACCTTGTGATCTGCCTGCCTCGGCCTCCCAAATGCTGGGATTACAGGCGTGAGCCACCATGCCTGGCCTATTCTTCTTTTTTTGAGAGGGAGTCTGGCTCTTGTTGCCCAGGCTGGAATGCAGTGGTGCGATCTCGGCTCACTCCAACCTCTGCCTCCCAGGTTCAAGCGATTCTCCTGCCTCAGCCTCCGAGTAGCTGAGATTATAGTCACACACCACTGGACCCGGCTAATTTTTATATTTTTAGTAGAGACTGGGTTTGGCCATGTTGGCCAGGCTGATCTCAAACTCCTGATCTCAGATGATCTACCTGCCTTGGCCTCCAAAGTACTGGGCCTACAGGTGTGAGCCACCAAACCCGGCTGAAATTGGTATTATTCTTATTTAATAGAAAGGAGAGGTAGGGAGATGAACAAAGACATTTGTTCAGATGTACACCACATGTTAGAAAATGGAGTCGGGATAAGAATCCAGGTCTCTGAAGTAAACTCTAGGTCCACAAGCCTTTCTCCTCCACCATAGGGTCTGGAGTCACATTGGAGGCTAAAGTGCCTACAGAAGGAGTTAAAAGAGCTACCAATTTGTCAGCTTCATAAAGCCGACTAATCTTGGTCTGTCCATGTTGCCAGTTTATGAAACCCTTTACCTTATACGAGGAGGCACACTAAACTCAGTAAGAATTGAAATGACCATTGAGTTTATTGGAATAGTCATAACCTCAACAGAATCATGGAGAAGACAACTGGGAGCCTGGAAGATATTTTTAGTATTCATGAGTGTGTTGGCACCAGCTTCTTTATAAGCTTGTTTGACAATGTATATGCCTTGATCTTCTCTTGTATTTATAAGAAGTAAAATGGAGTCATCTTCTTACCCTGCTGAGTTGCAAATTCTTCATCTGCCTCTTTAATATAGAGCAATAGATGTAATTTTCTGCTGAGTTAATTTTTTCAAGTACATAAGTGAATTAAGAACCATTTACCTAAAGATATGCTCCCTTTCTTATGAAGTACTTACTGAGAGCATAGCCATACATGTTAGGTAGTGACAAAAATGCCTCTGTCTGGAAGGTGAATTCTTTTAATTTTTTTTTTTTCATCTCACAATAGCTGTACAGAGAATTGGTGGTGGTTCATGTTTTATTTCCTTTTGTTATAAAATTTTCAAATTTTATAGTTTGCAAAAATAAAAGTTATGGGCTATGTGCCCTTTCTTTGCTACTCCCTGTGAGAAAGGTTAGGATAGAAAAAGAAGATTCAGTAATGGCCAGTGCTGGGGGAAGAGATTGCTGCTCATAGCCAGTAGAGAGGAAAGGAGGGGTAAAAGGTTACTACAGCACTATATTAATTAGAATTAGATTCTTCTTTATAGGAGACAGAAATATTTAAGTGGCATAAAAATATGAAAGTAAATGTGTCTTTTACATAAAAGAAATTCAGAGTTGCAGTCCATGGCTGGTATAGTTCCTCTATGAGGTTTTCAGATACTCAGTTTCCTTCCAGATCATTAATCTGTCATTTTTAGGTTATAGCTTTTGTCTTTATGATCTTCATGATTCAAAATGGCCGCTAGAGCGCCAGCCATCATATCTGTTTTTCTTTTCTTTTTTTCTTTTTCTTCTTCTTTTTTTTTTAATCACAGCTTACTGCAGCCTCAAACTCCTGGACTCAAGTGATCCTCCTGCCTCAGCTTCCTGAGTAGCTCAGACTACAGTTGCACATCACTATGCCCTGCTAATTTTTAAATTTTTTTGTAGAGACAGTGTCTTGCTTTGTTTCCTAGGCTGGTTTTGAACTCCTGGCCCCGAGCAATCCTCCTGCCTTGGCCTCCCAAAGTTGCTAGGATTATGGATGTGAGCCACTGCACCTGGCCCATATCTGTGTTTCTTTTGCAGAGGAGGAACTTCCTATTAATTCCACACAATACTTCTGCTTACGTTGTGTTGTCCAGAACCTAGTCATATGGCCACATTTAGCTGCCAGGTAGGCTGGGAAATATAACATTTATTGTGGATGGTAATAAGCTGAAATAAAAATTGAAGTTCTGATATTGAAAAGGGGAAAAATGGATTTTTTTTTCTGGGGAAAAACTTTTTATTAATATGAAGTTTTAAGATAGTCACCAGTCAGATCTAAACTTACTCATTAAACTCTGCTTTAAACAAACGAACACACTATATTGCAATGAAAGGCAGGAATGTGTTTTTCAATCAGTGTCTTCATGCACTGAGAACAGGAAACACTCTGCACTGAGAAGGAAGTACACAGTCCACAGGAAGACACACACACACACACACACACACACACACAGAAAGCCCCCAGTGTGAGTGACCGTGTGCCTGGGCAGGTGACAGGACAGGCTGTGGGTTGAGCATGGCTGCCATGCTACGATTCCCACTGGGCCCCACAAGGACTGAGGACACACACAGAGCCCAGCTATGCACTCTTTGACAGAGTCCACCTACGCACTCTTTGACAGAGTCCACCCATGTTGCTACCCAATACCCATGTGCACTGTTCTCCTACCTTCCTGCTACCTGGATTATGCTTGTAAGGCCTGGATTCCAAGATGTGAACTTGAGAATAAAAGCCACACGTAATAGAGCAATCAAATGCAAGGCCCATGAATCTCTGGCACTGTGGAGCTGTGGACAGACTACCTCTAGGTTTCCACATGAGAGAGGAATATCTATTTTGATTAAACCATTTTACTAGAGTTTTGTTGGCTGCAGTTGAGCTTAATCTTAACTGATACAAACATAATATAAGTTTATAAAATAGCGTTCTTTTTAAGATTGTGTCTTACTTTGCCTGTCAGTGCAGGTGGACTGACCATCTGTCCATCCAGCCCGGCCTACCATGTGATACTAGCTATACAAAGATGACTCAGAAGTTAATTTCACTCATAGAAGCTCCCATCATAGGAAGGACAAACAAACCAATGCAGTAAAGAGACTCCAGTTGTTTTAGTGGAAATCTGTATAAAAGAGAGTGGCGCCCAGAGATATTTGCTATGTTCTCTACTGCCATGTTAGACTGGGAAACCAAAAGCAAAACAAAACCTATGAGTGTATTTGCCATGTTGGTCATAGCATTTTGTTTTTCATCGTGGACATTATCATCATGTTAATCACTTGTAATTATTCCTTGAATATACAAAATCTGACAATTGTTTTTTGTTTATATTGAGAGAATGATGTCGTCAGATTAAATGCTAACTTTCCCTTGAGAATCAATTGGAGTAGATTTTTTTTTTTTGAGATGGAGTTTCACTCTGTCACCAGGCTGGAGTACAGTGGCGGGATCTTGGCTCACTGCAATCTCTGCCTCCCAGGTTCAAGCGATTCTCCTGCCTCAGCCTCTTGAATAGCTGGGACTACAGGCGTGCACCACCATGCCAAGCTAATTTTTTGTATTTTAGTAGAGATGGGGTTTCACCATGTTGGCCAGGATGGTCTGGATCTCCTGACCTCGTGATCCACCTGCCTCAGCCTCCCAAAGTGCTAGGATTACAGGCTTGAGCCACCTGTACCCGGCCCGAATTTTTTTTTTTGAGATAGGGTTTGCTGTGCCACCCAGGCTGGGATGTAGTGGGGGCAATCATAGCTCACTGCAGCCTCGACCTCCTGGGCTCAGTCAATCCTCTTGCCTCAGCCTCCTATGTAGCTGGCACCACAGGCACGCACCACCACACCTGACTCATATTTGAAAATTATTTGTAGAGATGATGATTCCTATGTTGCTCAGACTGGTCTCAAACTCCTGAACCCAAGCGCTCCTCTTGCCTGGGCCTCTTAAAGTGCTGGGATTACAGGCATGAGCCACTGCACCCAGCTCGGAGCACAATATTTTTACATAAAACTAAGGATAGGTTGGCTTCTTATAATCATGTTCAAGAGGTAGTGAGTGTTTTATTTAGGTGAGAAGAAATATACTTTTCATGTTGTCGGACAGTAAGCCAAATCCTTATTTACTTTTGTTATCATTGGCATGACGACAATCATCAGAGCATCTGTGTCTTCCAAACAGTTCTTATGTTATTTACTTTTTCATAGCAACTTCTGTTTTATAGGTGAGAAAACTGAAGATCATAGCGTCTAGGTGACTTGCCCTAGGACACACCCCTGGAAAACAGTAGAGTCAGAATTTGAATTCAGTTCTGGGACTCTCTTTTTAAAAATTCCATTCATGTGTTGATAATAACTACTATGGAGGCTTCGCCAGGAAAGCAGATGTGGATGGTTAGCGGAAGCTAAAAAGGAAAAAGGCTAAGCTTTTTTTGAAGTTTTTCCTGCTCAGCCAGGAAAACACTGAGGCAGTTATCAGGTAATTGAAGTGTCAACGTGACGCTGTCAGAAAGGTTGGATGAATTTGTTCCTGTTGGCCTATATTTGGCTCTAAGTGAGTTGCACAATTGCAGTTTTCAGGTTAAGAAACTCTCTGGCAGTTATGGAAGTTCCTCTTTAGAACCAGCTTTGCTAACATGTAAAATCAATGTCACCGAAGATTTTGCTTATGTTACTGCCTCCGACACTGTTTGATCCTTACATAAAAGAGACATTTGTCATTTGACAGGACTAAGCCTGGGAAAGGTTGTGGAGGGTTCCCCCAGCTGGGGTGCACAAATGTCTGTACATCCTGCCTGCCTAAGTTTCTTTGGAATGTTTCCATTGTAAAGTCTGGCTCATCGAGGGGGCCTGCCCTTGCCCTTTGACCTTGGTAAATTATTGCCCCCACTCCTGATGAGTTAGGACAAACGTCCATCGTCTTCCCAACTTTGGCAATGAGGGAGAAGGCTAGACCTCCGTGGCTTTGTTTTAATCCATTTCCACCTCCCTTTTCTTTTTCTTTCTCTTGATTCTTGTTCTTCTTCCTGAGTGTGACTACCAGCCCCCATGTACTCTTTTTCTTTTCTACCCCTCTATCCTGGCTGCCACCCAGCTTCACAGCTCACAACTTCCAGCACGAGAGATGTGTGAGTTGTATGGAAATGCTGCCCTCTGGACTTTTGGCATTTTAACTCCCTGGACTTGAACTGCTGCCCAAATGATTGGAAAGAAATATCCCAAGCCCACAACTGGAGAAATGCTTATTTTTTCAGTGACCAAATAGATTTTGGAGTTGTTTTGTGCCTATGTAACTTCGATCAATTCATATTTCCAATTTTGGGACATCGTTTTTCTAAAGACAAGTGTCTTTCACTTACAGGAACTTAGCTGATGGATGACTTGTACAGATCCAATTGGTCTTGTTTCAGATTATAGGCATTCAGAAAGAGGTATCTTTTCATTGTTTTTTTGGGACAGTGGAAGTTTTGTTACAATATCTATTACATCTTCCAGTAAAAAAGTGATAGCAATTGATTTTTTTTCTCTTTGGTGGTCTTTTTAAAATGGCTTCTTTCCTCATTGCTGTAGATATGTTCTTGCATAAATCTTTAAGTAAGCCAGTGTTTTCTAGGCTCTCCTTAAATTTTGTGACTTTCCATTCCTTGTATTGAAAATATTCTATATTTTACATAACATTTTAAACATTATCCCTTAAAAAGGAAATGGATGTTTATAGGGGATCAGAAAGTATGTAAAACACAAAGAATAAAAATGAAAATAATCCATAATGATGATAAAATTGTTGTGCTTTATCCTGTTTACTTTTCTTAGAGGGTGATAGAGCCTTTGTTGGGTGATCATACACTTATCATTGTTACTGAAGAGTATGGGGTTTTGGTAAGCATGTTCTGAGAGAGAGAGGTATTTTGATTTTCTCTAAAGTGCTTGGATCTTCTATGAGTTGATTTATACCCATCATTTTTGTCATTTGTCAGACATCAACAATTCAAGTGGTAGGCATTTGAAGTCGTGTCTAAGACATCAACATTCAACCATTGTGTTCCACTCTGGGTATGAAAAGGAATTTGCCAGCTAATAACAGTGAGAGTATCACAGTTTTGAATAATTTACTTTGTTGATAAATTACAATCTATTTCAGAGTGTGCCTCCATGACAATGCTGTTTTTAGATTCTTGCGTTCTGATCTGCTTTCTTTAGTGGGAGAGGAAGGAAGGGGTGGGTATATACCCGGCCCACGTGTATGCCCATGGGACCATATTATTGTGACTATCATGTGGATTGTTTGCTGGGTCAGAGGAGAGATAGAGGTCAGCTGTGGGAGGTCACACCTCTGCTACTCAGCCTTCCTTCAGAGGCTCCTGTTGGTTTCCACTGGAGAATACACTGTGGAAGCTCTCTAGTTAATGGTAACTAGAGAAAGAAGATGGCTGTGGAATGTGGAATATGGAGTACTCTAATCCCACTGTAATAAACTGTGTTTCTGAAGTTGAGACTCAATTGAGATTATGATTATGCATGTAACTAGTGCATGAAATAAACCAGCATGACTATATTTAGATATTGGTTATCAATTGAGTCAGAAATTTTCAGCAGGAAAACAGAGCAAGGCCTCCTGCAGAGAAAATTTCTAAATGCTGCTGTCCTTTAAATACACGCAGCCTTTCTGACAGGAGACAAAAGGCCAGCCTCACTGCTTTGGTTTCAGCCACACTGAATGGAAAGGGTCACTCTGGCCACTGGCTGAGATTTTTCTCTTCTTTGTTCCATAGCTTCATTGATTTATTTTCTCTCCATCTGAGTTTTATATATATTTTATTTTTTAAATTTATTTTTAAATTTTTTGTTTGAAATAGAGTCTCATTCTGTCACCCTGGCTGGAGTGCAGAGGCATGATCTCAGCTCACTGCAACCTCTGCCTCCTGGTTCAAGTGATTCTTGTGCCTCAGCCTCCAGAGTAGCTGGGACTGCATTGGGTACCACCAGACCTTGCTAATTTTTGTATTTTTAGTAGAGACAGGGTTTCACCATGTTGGTCAGGCTGGTCTTGAACTCCTGGCCTAAAATGATCTGCCCGCCTGGGCCTCCCAAAGTGCTGGTATTACAGGCGTGAGCCACCACGCCTGGCCCAGCTGAGTGTTAGAGCTTCAGCTCTTCTGTAGTTGTTTTTTGTAGGGAATGGAACAAAATGGAACTAGAAAACTTGAGGCCTTTCAATCACAACCATTCTACATTGTATCTGAATACACAAGAACCTGATAGTTCTCCAACTCTCCACTTTATTGCCTCAAAGGTGGGATGGCTGTCCAGGGGTTATAGGGGCAGGAATCACAGCTTTAAGAACTATTTT
Organism: Ateles fusciceps; assembly: GCA_036589455.1. NCBI lineage: Eukaryota > Metazoa > Chordata > Mammalia > Primates > Atelidae > Ateles > Ateles fusciceps. Next base: position 4,326,912 of record JAZHEH010000093.1, read on the forward strand.
ATATTGATACATACAATTATACATCTTGATGAGGTACATTTTATATTTGATAGTTGCATACACTGTATAATGATCAAATCAAGGTAACTGGGGTATTCATCACCTCAAACATTGATCATTTTTTTTGTGTGTGTTGGGAACATTCCAAATCTTCTAGCTATTTTGAAATATACACTCAATTATTGTTAGCTCCAGTCACCCTCCTGAGCCATCAAACACTAGAATTTATTCCTTCTTTCTACCTGTATGTTTGTACTCATTGATGAGTCTCTCTTCCTCCCCAGTCCCTACTCCCCTTCCCAGACTCCGGTAACCACCCTTCTACTCTCTCCCTCCATGAGATCAACGGATAGCTTTTGTTTTTCCTGCAAGGTTTCGTTCCACCTTTTACATGGGCCCAGCCAGTTCTTCTAGTCTACGCTGTCTCTTGTAGCTTGTTTGTCATCTGGAGGGAATAGGTTGGAAATCTTGTATTTGGGTATCTATTCTCATATAAGGACGAACTACAGGCAATCAGGTTAAAGGCATAGGCACCATGTAGAGGGCAGGGCTGGAAGGAAATCAAACTCTGAGTGTTGACTATGTAGGAGAAGCGGTGAACGTGAGGATATGAGCCCGAGTAAGACAGATCTCTGCCCCAAAGAGTAAGGAGTTTGGGAGACATGGTGAGTCCTGTGAAATAGGCCAGCAGAGTTTGCATAGAGTAGGGCCCTGGAGCCCACTGCTTGAGGTTTTGAGGGGCAGGGAAGGCCTCTGGACCTGAGACAGTGGGGGTGCACTGCATGTGTGCACAGGGAGGTAAGCGTGCACAGGGAGGTAAGCGTGCACAGAACCCTGAGTCTGCAGCTCAACAACTAAGGCCTCATGCGAAAGCGGTGGCTCCCTTCATTCCAAATCCCCTTGTGCAGGCTCTTCCTTGCCTTGACTGCCACTTGCCGCTGCGACCTTGCCTGTTTCTTGCTCCTAACCTCATGACTTTTGCTTCCTTGTGCTTTCTAGGCCTTATGGCTTCTGCTCGCTGCCTCTTCTTTCGAAGCCTTTCTGCCTGCTTGCTGCTATCCTGGCGGCTTCAGTTGCTGCTGCAGGCTGTGACCGAGTCTCCCACAATCCAGCTTCTGATTGGCCTTGATTGGTTGCTGCACAGTTTAGAGTTTCCCTCTGAGGCAGAGTTTTCTTGCCCTGACTTGTTAGAGGCCACTGGCCCGCTCTTGGTTGATTCGGGTGCTGCACCTCATGTCGGATGAGTTGATGGAGGCAGGACCCCTGTTAGCTGATGGTGACCTTTGAATAGAGAATTGCCTGCGGTGAGCCCTTTCCTCAGACAAAGGCTGTGGGCCATGGTCAAGGGGAGATCTGGGTCTGTGCTGGGCAGGTGTGCCTGCAAGTCTGAGCTGAACTGCTCTGCTCTATAAAGCGAAGAATACTCAACTTTCTAGGGAAATCCTGCAGAGGCAAAGAGGCTGGGTGCAGAGTTGGAGAAGGGCAGAGAAGAGAACGCCTCCTGATCACGGATAGCTGGGAGGGCTTGCAGAATATGCATTGTGGATCTTATTTCTTTTCTTCTTCCCTCCCTCCCTCCCTTCCTTCCTTCCTTTTTTTTTTGATGGAGTCTCACTCTGTCACCTAGGCTGGAGTTCAGCAGTGTGATCACAGCTCACTGCAGCCTCAAACTCCTGGACTCCAGCAATCTTCCTGCCTCAACCTCCTGGGTAGCTGGGACTACAGACAGGCACCACCATGCCCACTACTTTTTTATTATTTTTTTAAGACTGAATCTCACTATGTTGCCCAGACAGGTCTCGAACTCTCTTGTGCTCAAGCGATCCTCCCACTTCAGCTGGGACTACAGGCATGAGCCATGGTGCCCGGCCCATAGAGTCTTAATTTCTGCATCATATCAATCTTTCCTCTTGCTGCCTTCTGTAGTACTTGTTAATTATTTTGTGAGAGCGACATTGAATACAGTAGGGAGCCAACAGGACACAGCCCAGAAGCAGTATGTGAAGGTGTGGAACCCAGAAGCAGAGGACATCAGGGGAGGGGGAGGGTCTTCAATTAGCTGAAATTACAAGAAAGAATTTGGACGTTCAGAGGATTAGAACTGGGTGTTTGCATCAAGATCACCACATGTCCAAGGAACAGGGAGGTCCTTTTTACCTATAGGGGTCATGGCCAAGGTGGTGTCCAGGCGCAGAGCGGGGTCAGACACACAGGTTGATGAAATGAGAACTTGGGAGACGGGAGTGGAAGAGAGCAAGCTGGTGCCATCACAGTGGACAGTCAGGCAGAGCCTAAGGGCTGCAGAGCTGCTGGAATGTGGAGTTGGGGACTTTCATACAGGGATGGCCTTGCCAGTGGGTACAAGGCATTCCTTAGGGACACTGCTATGAAAGGGAAAGGGAAGCAAGAATGATGGAGAGAGAACTAGACACCCAATTTCGACACACCCCAATTCTCCATAATGGAGCCAGCTGGAAGATGTGATAAAATGCCTGAGAAAAATGCTCTCCAAGCCCACTCTCCTGCCTTTCTCTCTTTTCCAGTTCAGTGTCTCCACTTCCCTGTTCCCTTGGGCCTTCTGTGAAAGGTAGACTGATCCTCAGTGAAGGCTTTGCTAAACCCGGCCTCGACACATGCCCCGAAAATGAGTGAACACAAGGAAGGAGGCTGCAGAGGGGGAATTTTCGAGACTGCGTCAGTATTGGTCACCTGCCTCCTTTTGGCTATAATAGGAGTCATGCAGCTTAAAAACCCTGACTGCTGATTTGAAAATTTACCTCATGCAGTGATTGATAATAGAAGCTTTCAGAAATGAATAAAAAGAGGGGGGAGGGGATGGCAGAAATGAATAAAAGAGGGGGAGGGGATGGCAAGCGAGTGCTGGGAAACGTGTATAAATGTTCAGATGCTGCAAACGGGGATGATTAAAACTTGAACCATCCATCTTCACCCAGTGTTGTTCGGATGTCCAAATTTGCTGTGTCTGTGTGACAGGTAGGGAAACAGAGGCATAGGGGAGGGAAAGAGGCTGGCAACCTCTCAAGTTCATCTTGGTATCCTTTTTTTAGGAGGGGTGCAATGATCATTTTATTTTGAAGCAACCATTGGCAGAAAAGTGAAGCCTGATCGTTCACATGCGATGAGGCCTACATTCACAGTAGCCATTTGACTGATAATAGATTAGCAGGAAGATGTTGCTTTGCAAGATAGGCCAGCCAAAGAGCTGAATGAGAGACATTAACAAATAAATAAATAAAAGCAAAAAACCAAGACATTTTGCCAGAAAAATTCTCCAAAGAGGGGGAGGCATTCCCTTGTCTTTCCCTATCAACCTTTGCAGCAGGGTTTTCTCCCCTCACTTGGAGTCTTTCATCAGCTTTGAGCCATTTCCCAGCTCCTCTGCTCTCTTAGAGACTTTTTTAGGGGCCATGTAGTGGTTTAGATTTTAATGGAAGTAGGTTAGATGGGGCCTAGCTTCCGTTATGCTGAGCTCAGGCCTAGTAATGCAATCTGTCCTCTTCATTGTTGTCAGGGAAGAAAAGAAGGAAGGGAGAAGGAAGGAAAGGAGGGAGGGAGGAAGAAATGGAGGGGAAGAAGGAAGGAAGGGAGGGAGGGAGGAAGGAAGGGAGGGGAGGGGAGGAAGGAAGGGAGGGAGAAAGGAAGAAAGAAAGGGAGAGAGGGAGGGGAGGAAGGGAAGAGGGAGGAAGGAAGGAAGAAAGAGAGGGAGGAAGGAAGGGAGGAAGGAAGGAAGAAAGGGAGGGAGGGAAGGAAGGAAGAAAGGGAGGGAGGAAGGAAGGAGGGAGGGAGGAAGTAAGGAAGGAAGAAAGGGAGGGAGGAAGAAAGGAAGGAAGGGAGGGAGGAAGTAAGGAAGGAAGAAAGGGAGGAAGGAAGAAAGGAAGGGAGGGAGGAAGGAAGAAAGAAAGGAAGGGAGGGAGGAAGGAAGGAAGGGAGGGAGGAAGGAAGGAAGAAGGGGAGGGAGGTAGGAAGGAAGGAAGGGAGGGAGGAAGGAAGGAAGAAGGGGAGGGAGGTAGGAAGGGAGGGAGGAAGGGAGGAATGAAGAGAGGGAGGGAGAGAGGAAGGTGTTAAATTAAGTTTAGCCCTAAAGCTGCCTCCCTACATATTTTAAGTTCAGCCTAAAGGGTTCTCTGTACACAGTGAATGGTAACCCACCTGGATATGTAAACAAACTGTAATCTATTCTCGTGCCAATCACCAAATTTTGGCCAATCAGAGGAAGCCAACTGTTCAAACCCTGTTAAGTAAGGCAAACACCGGATTGTGACCAACCCAGCTGTTTCTGTATCTGGCTTCTGTTTTCAGTCCACCACTCCCCTTTTACTGTCCATAAGTCTTCCACCATGTGCCTATGCAGGACCCCGTCTGAGCCTATTCTGATTTGAGGGCTGCCTGATCTGCAAATCGTTATTTGCTCAATTAAACTGTGTTTAGTTTAATTTGTCTAAGGGTTATCTTTTAACAGAGGGAGAGAGGAAGGAACTTACAGCAACTATCACGATGATAATCGTATCATGCATTCTTGGAAAAACCACACTGAGGGTTGGAAATGGCTGTAGTAAACTGGAGGGAATTTGTAGTCTAAAACAATGAGTTTCAAAATGCAGCTGCACAGTCAAAACACTTGAAGAACTTAAAAGCAATAAAACAATACTGGTGCCTGATCCCCATTCCCAGAGAGCCTGGGGTGGAGACTGGACATCAGCACTTTTCAAGTCTCCTCTGGAGGCTGCAAAGTGCAGCCAGGGTTGAGAATCACTGTTCTAGATGGATCCCTCCTCGCATCCGGGAACAGCTGTTTGGAACAGAGTCTTTGGACAGTGGAGTTTTTCACGTGGTGAAAGGGTTGAGAACTTTTGTGGGAGAAGGCTCTGTAGGCAGAACAATGAGAAGAGCTTTGATATCATACAAGGAGGTCGTGGAGAGACTTGGCTGAAAGGTCCTTCACATCAACCTGGGGACAGGGGAGCTTCGATTTCACACTCGGGGTTCAGGAAGCAGAGAGTCTTCTGCTCTCCACACTTGAGAGCAGCCTGGGAGGACATCCAGCCTCTTCCACTCCCCTGCTGTGTTTTCTAGGCTTTGTAATCTGCCGTTTCCTGAAGTGGCCTACCCGCTAGGAAGGGAGCGCCCTGGGCAGGCAGCTGGTCTCAGTTCTCCGGCCAGGAATACAGGAGAACCTTATGTAACCCTGCAACTGAGCTCTTGGAAAGGAACGCCTGCCTGATGCAAAAATGCTTAATGAGAGGTGAACAATTAATGGAGGATGGGGCTCTGTTCCCAGCCTGACTGGGAGTGAGTGGTGACGGGCGCACAGGGTCTAGGAGTCAGCCTGGGGCTGTGCTCATTCCTGACTCATCTGCTGCTCATGCACAGCAGGCACACACTGATGTCTCCATAGTTCGTCCCCAGGCAAGGATTCTGTTTCTATCTTGGTCTTGCCCTGCACACTCAGTTTTGGTATTTTAAAGGATTTGCTAATAATGTGCTTTTAGAATCCTTTTGTGGATCTGTCTTTCCCTTCCTTCTTTCATCTGTGATGGTTGTCTGGCATCTTTTTTACTCCCTGGCTGGTTATTCACAAGCCAGAGGAACAGTCCTCATGTACATCAAACTTACCTCTCAACTCCTCAGGTGCCAGGAAGGAGGGAAGGAGGGAGGGGAGGGAAGGAGGGAGGGAGGGAAGGAGGGAGGGAGGGGAGGAGGGAGGGAGGGAAGGAGGGGAGGGAGGGAAGGAGGTGTTAAATTAAGTTTAGCCCTAAAGCTGCCTCCCTGCATATTTTAAGTTCAGATGGATCCTCCCTCCTCATGGAGAAGAATGAACTTGACTGCTAGCCCATTCTGCAACTTGAGAGCTAGGGCAGGTTCTATTACAGGTTGGGAGAATTGGCCTGATTAAAAACCAGTTGAGGTAGGGCATAGTGGCTCACACCTGTCATCCCAGCTTGGGACACTGAGGCCAAGAGTTCAAGACCAGCCTGGTCAATATAGCAAGATCCTGTCTCTACAAAAAATGACCACCACCACCATAACAAACCAACCCCCAAATCAAAAATTTTAGTACTCCAAATAAATGTATTGGTAAAGGAAAGCAATTCAAAGTGATTCGAAATCATGGTTTATATAGCTATTTCATATGACATGCCACTGTATCTTCTCCTACAATTAATAAGTTGTCATTTTAGTATAATTCAGGTTTCTTTGCTTTTGGGTCTTAGGAGCCTAATTTTCTAGGCTCTGGCTATCTTTGACTAATAATGATAACATAAAACTATGATAATGATAACTCTTATTTGTAAGAATTGATATCAGGCACTGGTATAAAGGCTTTTCTTATGTTGCAGCATCTAATCTTTACATTGGAACAATTGAGTCAACATGATTAGTATCATCCCCAGGTTACCCATGAGGGAATCAGGGCTTAGAATGTCTGGGAAAATCCAGTGATGATAGAGTTTGGATTCATATCAACATCATTCTGATTCCAGAGTTGATTCTTAGCAACGGTGTATTCTAAGTGACGCTGAGATGGCACACGTGATCTCATTTAATCATGTGGCTTTAAAATCCGTCTATATGATGGGTGAGTCTCAAATCTACGTCTAACTTAAACCCTCCGTAGGCTTGGGGATGCAACTGCCTGCCATCATTGTCAGTTGAATTTCTTTCTTTGCTTTTTTTTTTTCTTTGAGATAGAGTCTTACTCCGTCACCCAGGCTGGAGTGCAGTGGCACGATGATCTTTGCTCACTGCAAACTCTGCCTCCTGGGCTCAAGCAATTCTTCTGCCTCAGCATCCAGAGTAGCTGGGACTATAGTCGGGCACCACCAGGCCTCACTCATTTTTGTATTTTTTAGTAGAGACAGGGGTTTCGCCATGTTGGCCAGGTGATCCACCCGACTCAGCCTCCCAAAATGCTGGGATTACAGGCATGAGCCACTGTGCCCGGCCAGTCAGTTGAATTTCTAACAGGCACCTCACGCCTAAGCTGACCTGATAAGCTTGCACCTCCCCACTTGCTCTCCCTGCTCCCTCAGTAACTGTCTCCATTCAGTTACTGAGGCCTAGATGAAGGAGTCACCCTTGACACCTCTCTTTCACAGCCCACATGCAAGCCATCAGCAAATCCAGTGGGATGCCTGTATTCAGAATCCACTCACTCCTTCCCTCCTCCACTGTTACTGCTCCCCTACTGTCTGTTTTCAACACAGACGTCAGAGTGAGTCAGCTTTTGTCACTTCCTTGCTCAAAATCTTATCTCATTCAGAGAGTTCCAGTTAGTAAGTTATCATCTCTCCAGCTCCAAAGCCTTCCTTCAATACCTGATTCTATGCTGGGCCACTGAACACATTTCTCCTTTCCTGGTGGGCTCCCTGTTGGGCTCAGCCAGTAGGGGGTGCTAGAGAGGCAAGAGTCTTGCTCTTTCCCGTGGGTTTCCTGTCTGCCTGTGCGTAGCACCCCAGTACTGCTCCTTCACCCTGGCAGCAGCAGTTTCTTCCTGTAGCAGCTGTTCAATCTACTTTGCAATTTTTCCTACACTCAAGAACCAGCCTCAATTTTAGGGACACAGCACTGGCTGCCATTGCCCCCTCTTTGAGATTTGTGTTCCAGCCTTATGGGATTCTTTTTAAGCTTCTAAATTTTCAGAACCTGACACCCTCCTTTTCTTCTGCCAGCCCCAGGGGAGGAGGCAGCTTCCTGAAGTTGTTATACCAAAGACAACTTAGAGTTGTCTTTTTACTCTTTCAGTTGCCTGGTTAAGACTTTATTCCTAGAAAATTCTTCTTTATGTTAAATTAGCTCTGTTGAAATAACTGGTATGGCTTCTGTCTCCTGGCTAGACCCTGACCAATGTGTTGAGTTGTAGGTGAAGTACTTAAAATGGTTTGCAAGGTTGGAAGTGAGGCTTCCTGCTACCTCTCCTGTCTTAGCTCCTTCCACTCTCCCCATCATTCCTCACTCCTCTGGCCCCTTGCTGTTCTGAAAACACACCGGTCCCTCTCCTGCCTCACAATCTTGGCCTTTCTGATCCCTTTGCCTGAAAAACCTTGCCCTACAATTCTACATGGCCTCTCTTTTACCTGCTTGGGTCTTCCTGAGATGTTACCTCTTCAGTGAGACCTTCCCTGATCATGCCACATAATCCACATCCCCCCACCTCTGCCTGGATGATTTCTATTCTTCTTAATCTGCCTTGTTTTTTTCCATAGTACCTGTCACCATCTGATAGTCTGTTTATTCATACTTGATTATTTGTTAATGCCTGTCTTCCCTAACTAGAATACAAACACTTCATCAAAGCAGAAATCTTCCTACTTTAGTGATTACTACATCCCAGACTTTACAGCAGTATCTGGCACATATAAATGCTTGAAAAGTATTTGTTGAGTGAATAGTAAAATTGCAGTTCCGGACTGTCAGGATTAAGACTGTCCTGGGCCCCGGCGTGGTGCTGGAGGGGGAATCTGAAAGAGGACATTGGCCTTAGAGGAAAATGGCAATCGTGCTTTCCACACCACATGTCAGGGAGAGCAGATGGCACTGTCAGCCCACAGTTGGCATGGGTTTGGGGTGTACTTTTGAAGACTGAGTAATGTCTTTTCTCTCCTTTCTCCCAATTGCTATTGTTAGACCTGAAAAAACCTGTAATAAAATTTGGAAGCTACTGAGTTTATGGCATCTCAACTTTACCCTCTATTTCCACCCCAAAAGGCTTTTGAACTGACATTGAATTGCTGCCTTATTAAATACCATCCTGAGAACTTTACAGAACATTTTAAGTGGTGCGGAGCTCCCATGAGCTTCAATCATAGTGGAGGAGCCTGGGACCGTTGGTTGTCAGCTTTTTGTTGTCATCTACGTGGGGGATGGTCTGTGAGGGTGTGTCTGCTGGGTGAAGGCCCACACCTCGCTTCCAAGAGGGGGCCTAGCTAGCTAATCCAAGAGGGCTAACAACATCTGCAAACCAGGAGAGGCAAGAGAGGAATTTCTTAACAGCAGCAGTTACTGGAGACCTGACTTCTGAGGATTAGAGGTTGAATTGCCCGTAATTCCAGGGCATGACAGGCTCCACCCTGGCCTGCTGGGTTGAGAGTAAGCTCCCTGGATTACAATGGCAGCTGCTGGGTTCCCACTGCTGCGACTCATCTGTTCGGTCTTGTTGGCCTTGGATCTCAGCCACCCGAGTTTCAGAAGGTGGTGAGCTGGCCAGTGTTCTTGGCCCCAGAACGCAAGTGTGATCGGTGCCATGTTAAATGTGAGTGACAATTATGGCTGCTGATTTGTAGGGAAGCTGAACACGCTGGCTTTCACCGGGTCAGCTTTGCTTGGCCACATGGGACTTTCCACTTAGGAAAATGAGGCTGAATTCTTGACCCAGACAGACTCTTTCAAGGTGTTGCGTTTCTGCTCTCAGATCACAAGACAGCCCTGTGAAGTTGGGTGCTGTCTGCACTGTCATTGAACCTGGTGTCCTATGAAAGGAGGTCCTTAAATACACAAAACCCTTCACTCCAAGGGTTTAGATTTGGCTCAGTTTTGGCTCCAGACTTTGCTCAGTTTAGAGCTACTAGGGCCTTAGTTTACCGTGCCATATTTGAAACTAGAAGTCTGAATTATGCTTTACTTTTTTGCAGTATTATAGATAGCAAGTACTGAATAAGCACCCTCTGAATACCGAGCGCCATGTTAGGGAAGCACAACGTTGAAGCCTTGGTTGCTGTCCTCAGGAAACTCTCACTGTATTTACAGTCCAGTAGGAGGGCCAATAAAGCAAGACTATATATACGCATTAAAATGTCTAGAGAAACTCTGAGGAGAAACAGGTAATTGTGGGTCTGTGTTTGCTGGAGAAGGCTTGATTGGAATGTGAAGTGGCCTTGAGGAAACAGTGCAGATTCAGATTAATTGGGGGAAGGAGAAAGGCCGGGAAGGCCAGGGGGACTTGAACAAGGTTTGGTGGCAAGAATCTGTGTAGCGTCTATGGTGCTCTGCAAGTGGATGAGCTCTCTCCAAGGGAGTCATTAGGAGGGAGATGAGCAGATGGGAAGGACAAAGCATTGGAGGACACCCAACTGGGTTGGGTAGACAGGATATGGGCATAGAAAGAGATGAGCCAGACTGCTGATTTGTGCAATTTAAAATATGAAGAGAAGAAAAGGAAGAAAAAAGGTAAGGAATATTTGGCAATGTACCTTCAAAGCCAAATGAAGGTTATAAATAAGAAGTGCTTCAGGACCTCAGTGGAGGAAGGAAACACCCAGGGGCAGGATTTGTAGAGGAGTGCTGAGGGGGGAATAGGTCTTAAGACAGGGAGACAAAGGAGGAGAACCAGGATAAAGAGATGCATGCAGATAAAGGAGGCCTCAGAGCAGTTTGCTCTAGAAAGGCTCTGGCTATTTGGTGAAGAAGGAGAAGGGTATTCAGCCAGGACTGGGGCTGAAGACAAGGTGAGAAGGTCTTTAACAGTTGTTCTGGGGAAGGAGTCAGGAAGCGGATGAGGGACAAATACCAGGTTACTAAGTACCTGTCAGGGCTAAGCTGTATTTGGATGGCAGAAGCCACTGGTGGACCAGGTACTGGGGTCACAAGACCTTCTCTAGGTATGTTTGTAATTCAAGCAGCCAGGACCGCGAGTAGGTGGGGGCTGGTTCAGAGAGGGCCTGGGAAGATGAAGTCTTGGTTGCTGATGAAGGCAGCATTTATACAGCTGAATACAAGCTCTGCCAGGCTTGGGGGAGGATTCTGGGGAATTGGAGGAGAGCTGCTGGGTTAGGTGTGAAGGCGGAGCCGTCTCATGTTGCTGAAGTCCTGGGAAGACCTTGCTTGGCCAACACAGCAATGAGTGGAGGAAAAGAAATAAGGGAAGCTGGAAGGAGAGTATTTGAGAAGAAAGCAGAATATTAAGTATTTCCTTTCATACTTCTTTATATACAGGAAGCTAGGTTGTCAACATGACAATGACCAGATAACTAACTTAGAAGATCTTGGAACAAACCATTCTCCAAATACCTCTGGCTTTTCTTTGTTCTTCATCCAAACCCATTTTATTAAACACCCTTTGGTTAATATTCTGATAGATTTTATAGAAGTCGAAAGAGCAGGGACTGGGTTAGCTTGGAAACTCAGCCCCCTCATTTGCTAACTGTGAGACCTTGGGCAAATTACCTAATCTTTCACACGTGGTTTTCTCATCTGATGACTGTGCCTTTCTTATGGAGCCATTGTCAAGGCAAACATTAGGTTCCAACACGTGGGAACTGCAGTTGTATTAAAATGAGAACTTCCCAGGTGTTCTTGTGTTTCCTTGTGAAGTGCTGTTCAGCTCTGTCTGTTTCCCTCACATCTTTCTTTCTCTTTCTCTTCCCCTGCTCACTTAGTAAACAGGTCTGCTTGGACCAGTGATTGGGAGTATGGTGTGCTGAGCCCTGGTAACTGGAAGTAAGCCAGCAGTTTCAACAAATTGCTAATTATACCACTTTGAAACATAATAAGAGAAGAGGGAATGAGTAAGGGCCGCTTGGCAAGTCCTGATGGTCTTCTTAGGACAGTTGGGATCTTTCTCTCTTAGACTCACATCAGCCTTGATGACGATCTCCTCCCACGTCGACTGAGTCAGGGGTCGCTGTGTGCTGAGTAACGCAGCCCTTTGCTGGGCGGGAGTGGGCAGCACTGTGAAGGGACATGAGAGTGGATGACAGTGATGCTGTGGGAAACTGAGGGGGAGTTGCACACTCCTGATGTCTGTGTAAAAGCCACGCGGTCTCTGAGTCGTGTTCCCAAGCACAACTCACATCTGTGAAGTACATCGGGGAAAATTAAATGAGTCCAAGTAGGAAACAAGTTCAATTATATTTGGAAGTTATTAAAGAAGGGAAAAAAAAATTCTCCAAGAGGACTGATCTCACCTTTCACTTTTTATAGACCACATGTTGCTTCTCTGGTTACATCTTCTCTTGAGGTATATTAGCGAGACTTTGTTCATTTGACAGTCATGATATTTCCTCTTTAGTATTGTATGTAGGGTGAAGTTCAAGTACCTAGTTCCTGACAAGTTCCAGTTCCTTGGCATAGGGCATAGAGGTTTGGCTAGGATTTTGTTTTCTCTTATTTAATTTGTCTAAAACACAAGTAAAGACTTTGTGGGCTGAGGCCAAGAAGTCATGCTTCATATTTGCTTGAATCTTGTGGCCTTACCTCACTGGCAGAGTCTTTGAGAGAACACAGGTTTACTTAAAAATAATCCTAACTTAAGCCTTTCCATTGTGTGAATTTGACAAAGAAACTCACCTTATCTGGGTTGTCCCCCCATTTCTTTGCTTCTATGGTGAACTCTGGGAGAGACTTCGTAACTTTAAAAAGCAACTAAAATGAATGTGATGTTTTTGCGCGTGGAAGTACTTTGGTATAAATTTTGCCAGACATGGATGTTGCAAAACTGTTTACCGAGGTATAATTTTGGTGCTTCTATGTAGGAAGGGGAGGAAAAGCATTGTTTATTAAAAGTTCGATATAGGCATCTCTTGATATTTGATCTCTTGCCATCCAAAGTCTTCCCTTCAGAACTCAGGAGCCAAGTGGATTCAGATAAACTAGCGTTCTCTGAAATCTCAATTTTTGTTTTCTGAAACTCAGGAGCCAAATAGATTTCTTCCTCTCCAAACCCATTGCCCAAACATTCACCTTCAGAACTTAGGAATCAGCTAAGTTTAGATAACAAGAGATACTTTTCCCTTCTTCCTGTTTATTAGAACCCACTCATTGCTTGTCAGAAATAAGGAAAAGTACAGAAAAGAGTAAAGATAACAAAAATGAGTCACGGTCAGACATATAATTCCAAATGTGAAGTTTCTGGTAATGGTTTATGTCAGGGAGTGAGGAATATACTCCCTTTGTCTCTTCCACATCCTCCTCACCCTCCCCAACTCAGAAACATTTAGCATCAATGGAAAATTTTAAAAAGTAGTTGGTTGATAGCTGTGAATGTTGGTTGGGATGCCTGTTTCTGTCTGGCCAGCACGTACTGTGTGCTCTGAGAGCTTCGTGTTGCCAGCCTTCTGCACTTGAATCTGGATTCGGCCACCAAGCCTTCTCCTGGTGGCCAGCTTCCTGCAGCTCTTCCCAGGCACTGGGGAATAGTCTACTAGCACGGTGTTTCAGGTTGGCATTTGAAGCCACGGGATCCATGAAAGTGTGTGATCAATCATTGACAGTATCTCATCTCCCTACTGATAGACAGGGGTAAAAATGCCTAGTTGAAATACTGCTTGAAATGTAAGCATAAGGAAGATCAGAAATGAAAACGATGCAGAACTGATGGCACCCGTTGACTTAAAAAAATACATTTTCCTTCAAGTGCTCAAAAAATAAGCACCACTGCTATCTGGTGTCCAACTGAGTGTGTGAGCAAAACAAAGCCAGATGCAGTCAATTAAGTCCAAGGCTTCCTTATGCAACCCTGCCGTGGCCCGCTTCCCTACTGCACTTATTTTCTCTAAATCAGCTTCCTCAGTTTCTTCTTCACTGCTTCTTGGGGTTGCAGCCACAAGGAAAGAGGCAGGGAATGGAGACTCCAGTCGAATGTGAGGTAATGTAGCCCTGGGGCGAAGGCAGCTCTCCATCTGATATGTCTGCCTGCTTTCTGCTTCTGACCACACATGTTCATCCCGACTCTGATTCTCTCCAAAGCAGCTCCTTGCAAACATTTCTCTCATCTGGGCTTTTGCAAAAATGGCATCAGTTCAGACAGTTGCTTCATTCCTGGCTAAGGCTCAGGTCATCATTTGGTATCTATAAGGCAAGTAGAAAATGTCTCTTCCTCAGAGCTGATGAACCTTCTGGGCGAGGAGGGCAGATAGCACCCATGGGTGAAGAAGAAGCAGCTCCCCTCTAGTTGGATGTGGCTCTCCTCAAGGCCGGAAGAGGACTAGACTTCAGCTCCGACTTGGCTTCAGCTCCAACTTGTGCCGTTTTGCAGTTTATGTACTGCACAGTCATACAGGGCAGACCAGTTAGGGTAACTGAGCACTTAAAAGAAGACATTCTGGATGAATTTCTGGCGGCGCATACACACCTGTCTTGCATGGAGCTCTGAGCACCCTGCTACACTCTCTCCATTTCTCTGCACTCAGCACAGAATGTTGGCTTCATAGACAAGCCAACAGCAGCCCAATGAAATTACTTACGTAGAGGCCCATGTACACCAGTGGTCCCGCCAAGACCAGATCCCTGGTCTTTTAACTGTTCTATAAATTGCCCAGTAGAACTTGACTGAGATTTAATTTAGTTTTCAAGCCTTGGCAAACTGGATGCTGTGTGTTTGTGTAGGCTCGTGCCATTTAAAAGGTTCTTAGAGTTTAGGTCCTGCATGTAATTTGCTATATTAGCTCTGGGCAAAAATATTTGCTTTTTGGTCCTTTGTGGTTTAAGTTCCTTCTCAGCACTGACCTGGCATGTTAGAGAGAGCTGTACTGCGGAACGCAGCAGGGGGATGGAGAGTTTAGGGAGAGTGAGTGCAGTAATGCTTATTACTGATGGCAGCTTTTCAGACTGTGGGAGCTCACATGAGATTTTCCCAGTTTGGTTGTTTGTTCGTGTATTTGGAATATTACACAATTGAGATTAGAAAGCTGATGCGGATGAAATGAAGCCTTTCAGATTTGGATTAAGCTTGGGAAAATTTTTCTACTATATTGGGTTGAGTAAGAGTATCACTATAATTTTGTTATTGTTCAAAGTGACAGTCACACTATTGTAATTGTTCCAACACCTCCAAGTTTGGCCATCTTTGACATGAATAGACCCAGAATGGGTTATTTCAATCAAAAAATTGGGGCCGGGCATGGTGGCTCACGCCTGTAATCCCAGCACTTTGGGAGGCCAAGGCAGGCAGATCACGAGGTCAGGAGTTTGAGACCAGCCTGTGACCAACATGGTGAAACCTGGTCTGCACTAAAAATACAAAAATTAGCTGCGTGTGGTGGCACATACCTGTAATCCCAGCTACTTGGGAGGCTGAGGCAAGAGAATCTCTTGAACCTGGGAGGTGAAGGTTGCAGTGAGCCCAGATTGCACTACTGTACTGCAGCCTGGGCGACAGAGTGAGACTTTGTCTCAAAAAAAAAAAAAAAAAAAAAAATCCCATTCTGGAAAAAAATCATCTCTGAAGCTATCACCAACACCGTTTGGGTTGGTTAATTGTTTATTTTCTCTTTGAGCTTTTTCTGATTTCCCCTGATATTTTTTATGTCATGAAGCTAACCCCTATAGAATCCATTCCCAAACAATCTTGCCAAGGGTTTTACAGCTGGGTTTGGCCATGAGAGTCATCGGAAGGTAGGAGAATGGGAGAACCCAAGGTA
The DNA here is from genome assembly GCA_036589455.1 of Ateles fusciceps. Classification (NCBI taxonomy): domain Eukaryota; kingdom Metazoa; phylum Chordata; class Mammalia; order Primates; family Atelidae; genus Ateles; species Ateles fusciceps. Next base: position 4,342,286 of record JAZHEH010000093.1, read on the forward strand.
TTTATTCCTCTTGTTTCCTGCTTTCGAGAGTGTACTTGTGGGTAACTGAGTCTCATCTGTGGTTCTGGCTGTTATGGAACAATCTCTCCTGCTGTACCAGCCCAGATGTGGGCATGGCTAACATCACCTTCTGCCTTTATTTCCTCAGTCCTAGAAGGGGTTGTGACTTTTTGACATCGCCAATCTGTGGACTGTCTTACAATCTCATTTGGGTTTTGTGTGTGTGTATGTGTGTATGTTTAAACAATTAAAATTGACAAATAAAAATCATATGTATTTATGGCATATAACATAATGTTTTAATATTTGTATGCATTGTGGAGGCTAAATGAAGCTAATGAACATATATGCATTACCTCACATACTTACCTTTTTTTTGACACCTTTGCAACAAGAGCCCTATATTACATTTTCTTGGTTGAGCTAGCTGATGTGGACTATGTTTTGTTGTTGCTGTTTGTTTTTGCCAGACCCTGACTAATGCCCGTTTATGTTCCAGCCTCCATTGTGGTTCTTGTTCTTGGCCTGATGGGTTTCCCTTAGGTCCGCCCTCACATTTAACCAACACTTTGCTCCTAATGTACAACTTTCTATTGTTTCCTGGACTCAACCTTGATGCTTGGATCCCAGTTGTTCTCTTAGTGACTTTGATGCTTCAGCTCCCTCCTACAATCTTTGTCTCTGCAGGTGTGAGCGAGTCCATTTTGTATCACTATAAAGGAATACCTGAAACTGGATAGCTTATAAATAAAAGAGGTTTAATTGGCTCATGGTTCTGCAGACTGTACAGGAAGCATGGTGCTGGCATCTGCTCAACTTCTAGTGAGGCCTCAGGAGGCTTTGAATCATGGTGGAAGGTAAAGGGGAGCAGATGTGTCATGTGATGGGAATAGGAGCGAGAGAGAGAGAGGGGGAGGTGCTACATTCTGTTAAATAAAAACCAGTTCTCCTGTGAACTCAGAGCGAGAACTCACGAAGGGTATGGCACTAAGCCATTCATAAGCAATCTGCCCCATGATTCAACACCTCCCCACCGGGCCCCACCTCCCACATTGGAGGTCACATTTCAACTTGAGATTTGGAGGGGACAAACATCCAAACCATATCAGGGGAGTAAGGCATTGTCTGAAGTATGAGATAATGGATTTTACAACCAGAAGAGTCCTTAGATGTTTGACCCAACTTCCTTTTTTCATCCATGAGGTCACTGCTGCCTAGAATGGGTAATGACTTCTTCAAGGTTGCCAATTTAATGGCAGGGAGGGAAAAGGAAAGGAAGTTTCATACTCATGTTTAGATAAACATCGTATCACTTTATTTACTGTAACATGTGACAGGAATTGGGGACATGAAGCTTGAGATATTGATTACCCTATGACCCTCCTCACTGCCTGTCCTTTGCCTTTGAGCAAACATTTTGCACTGAGTGGACAGAAATATTAATTAATTAATTCAACTCATATTTATTGATTGTCACAAAGGGCAAGGCTCAATGCTGAACACTTTGGAAAGGACACATATGAATAGAAAATGATCCACATCCTCAGGAAACTCTCCAGGAAGGATTACAACCTATAGGCCAATGATTCCTATGTATGTTGCATATGTTATATACAAAAGAGAAAACAATAAGCTCCACAGAAGGTATGCAAATAAAGTGTTATTTGCATGTGGAGGAGAAAATTGCTTCTGGCTTGGCAGTATTAAAGAAGACTTAATAGAGCAGGTAGTGTTTAAATTGGACAAGGGCTGGGCACGGTGGCTCATACCTGTAATTCTAGCACTATGGGAGGCTGAGGCGGGTAGATTGCCTGAGCTTAGGAGTTAGGGTTGAGACCACTCTGGGCAACACAGTGAAACCCTGTCTCTACAAAAATACAAAAATTAGCCAGGTGTGGTGGCGTATGCCTGTAGTCCCAGCTACTTGGGAGGCTGAATTGGGAGAATCGCTTGAACCTGGGAGGCAGAGGTTGCAGTGAGCTGAGACTGTACCACTGCACTGCAGCCTAGTTAACAGAGCAAGACTCTGTCTCAAAAAAAAATAAAATAAAATAAGAAGGACAGGGCTGTGTAGTGGCTCACATGTGTAATCCCAGCACTTTGGGAGGCTCAGGCAGGAGGATTACTTGAAGCCAGGAGTTTGAGACCAGCATGGGCAACATAGTGAGACCCTGTCTCTACAAAAAATAAATAAAATTAGTTGGATATGGTGATGTGTGCCTATAGTCCCAGTTACTTTGGAGGCAGAGGTGGGAGGATTGCTTGAGCCTAGGAAGTAGGCTGGAGTGAGCCAAGATCATGCCACTGTACTCCAGCCTGGGCGACAGAGCAAGACCCTGTCTCAATAAATAAATACATAATAAAATGGACAGGAAAGCACAGATGATATTTGAGCATGTACTGCTGAGAGAAAGACATTCAGGATGAGTGATCAAACGCAGGTAAGGAGACAGTGAGGACTTCAGTGTAGCTGGAAAACTGACTGCCTGAAGGTGGATGACAATAATAATTAATAATAATAGCAATCATAGCTGACATTTAATGGGCTCCTATCCCATACCTGAGCACTGTGCCAAGTGCTTTACCTGCTATGTTTTGGTGTGTAGTTGGGTATCATTTTTATTTTGCAAACGAGGAAACTGACGTTCAGAGAGATTATAACTTTCGAAAGTCATCCAGCTAGCAAATGGTAGAGCAGAGATTCCGTGGAGGTCTGCTTGATTCTAGATAGACTGTTAACTGCTAAGCCAAATGGGATAGGCTATCAGGAAAGACAAGGGATTTATATATAGATCTAAAGGCATGAATAGCAAATGTAGTACTGAGTTTTTGTTTTTGTTTTTGTTTTTTTTGAGATGGAGTCTTGCTGTGTTGCCCAGGCTGGAGTGCAATGGCACGATCTCAGCTCACTGCAACCTCCATCTCACAGGTTCAAGTGATTCTCATGCCTCAGCCTCCCCAGTAGCTAGGATTACAGGTACACACCATCACACCCAGCTAATTTTTGTATTTTTAGTAGAGATGGGGTTTCACCATGTTGGCCATACTGGTCTCAAACTCCTTACCTCAAGTGATCCACCTGCCTCAGCCTCCCGAAGTGCTGGGATTACAGACATGAGCACTGCACCCAGCCAGTACTGAGTTCTTAGAAAAGTCATTAGGAAAAATTAAAAGACTCAGATTCCTGAAAAAAGTTACTGCATCTTCCATAGAGAAGAAGCCTAGAAACTGTTTTGATTCAACATCTTAGGACATTTTTTAGCATATTGTCTTAATATAATGAATGAAGATAAAATAAAAACATTTTAGAGACATAATTTTTATTTATTAACAATTTAAAAAACCATTTTTATCATTTTTATTATTAAGCTTAGTAAAGTTTTGTAAATCCTTGATTGGGTAGCACATGACTTGAAGCATAGAAACATTGTAGGTGATTGCTTTCAAATTCTGTGTGCTTTTTCTTTTGATGTCTTGGTAATTTATGATTTCATACCATCACTAGCTTGTATCTCAGGTCACAATAGATACTTAATGCAAGTTTCATTATTAACAATTGTGAGTATAAGTTCTTATTTTAAATACCTTTATTTATTTATTTATTTTGAGGCAGGGTCTCACTCTGTTGCCCAGGCTGGAGTGCAGTGGTGCGATCTCAGCTCACTGCAGCCTCCACCTCGTGGGTTCAAAGGATTCTCGTGCCTCTACCTCCTGGGTAGCTGGGATTACAGGCACATGCCATCATGCCTGGCTAATTTTAAATAAGTTGTTATTTTTTTTTTAATTAGAGGGTTTTTTTTTATTGGCTGACCTTTGGAAAGTAAAATCTTCAGTGTTTTTTATCTTTTTCTTTCCTTTGAACATGAGCGATAAAGAGCTTGTCTGAGTAGGAGAGAAGTGTTGGTTTGCCATTTTCTCATTGCTTGCTTGGGTTTGTTTGCAGTATTTTCTGCCTGTGGTTTCTTTCTGTGATTTTTTTTTTTTTTTTTTTTTTTTTGAGACAGAGTTTTGCTCTTATTGCCCAGGCTGGAGTCCAGTGGTGTGATCTCAGCTACTGAAACCTCCACCTCCTGAGTTCAAGTGATTATCCTGCCTCAGCGTCCCAAGTAACTGGGATTACAGGCACCTGCCACCACACCCAGCTAATTCTTTAATAATTTTAGTAAAGATGGTGTTTCACCATGTTGGTCAGGCTGGTCTCGAACTCTTGACCTCAGGTGATCTGCCCGCCTCGGCCTCCCAAAGTGCTGAGATTACAGGCGTGAGCCACCATGCCTGGCCTTTGTGAATCTTTTGCGGTTTTTTTTTTTCAATGATTTTAGAGTTAATTTAGTTAAAATTAGATGTTGCAATACATATGGCCACTTAACTAGGCACAAGTAAATAGCAAAGTACTGAGAGCAAACACAGGGTTGCAGGTAAACAATCCCTTTCAAATTTGCCATCCTCTGGAACACTGGCAGACTCCCACTTTGCTCAGGAAACCTCACCTATCTTAAATATTGCAGATTGAGTGAAAACTCCAGGTTAATCTGGATATAAGACATTAGTTAAGCTTAATTTGTTTTAAAAATAAAAACATATAATGACAGTCCAGTGGTCTAAATTCCTGTAGGCTTCTATTCTGTTGAATGATTGTAACTGTATAACTTTTGGACATTTCTCCATATGACTTAGGCTTCTGGAGAATCATATGAAAGAAAGGAATGAAATTATTTAGGTAATGTAATTTTCTCTAGAAAAATCTGAGATGTAACTCATTATACCTGAAAAAATTCTCCTGGAGTTCCTTTGGGTATGTCTAGCTAAATGCTGCTCTAAGAAGATGTGTTTCACATGTATAAATATTCATTATTTCTATATATTAGGGTTGAGGAACTCAAACATTTACAGGAAATTAAATCCTATTTTCATTAAAATTCCCCTATTCAGAATCCTTAAAGTAGATAGCTCTGACATTTAAATTGGAATGCAGTCTTTTCTTCATTCTGTTGACTAAAGTAATACTGGGAAAATATGGGAATTATCTGTTTACCAAAGTGATACCTATATCCTATATGTTAAACCAAACTCCGAAGCCTCATGGATGAAATATCTACCTCCTGTGCTAAGGCCACCAGGTTCAGTTCCTGCTGGGATGGTAGTTTTTTCAATTAAATTTCCATTAACTTTTCACCTCTGTGTCATTAGACACTAATTCTTAACGTGCTGCAAAGATGAAATAGTAAAAGGAAATATCTGATTCATGCATCATGTTGCTGACAAGTGAAATGTGATGATGACAACTTTTTAATGTGGGAGATAGGGAAGGCAGCAAGGGGACAGGTCTTTTAGACCCGACACTGACCACGGCTGAGGAGTATGGCAGCTGCAGCACAGGAAGGCAATTTGGAAGATAGCAATCGTGCAGTGGAAGCACTGAGGATTCTAAATGCTGGGATGCAAGAAGGAGCCGGGCAGACACTGCAGGCTTCAGGAAGCCTGAAACACCGGATGGCACATTGGTAGGGAGAGGAGGTGGAGGGGATGCTGGCCGTTGGGAACAAGCTGTTATGAATGCGGAAGGAAAAGCCATTTTCACCAAAGGAGAGAAAAACTGGGAATTCTTAAGTGACCTAAAGCCGAAGCAACAATATGTAAAATATGTGGAAAGGCAAGTGGCTGAGAGGTACAAAAGAACAGTTTGTGCATTTAAACATGGAAATGGCTGGGCTCGGTGGCTCATGCCTGTAATCCCAGCACTTTGGGAGGCCGAGGTGGGTGGATCACCTGAAGTCAGGAATTTGAGACCAGCCTGGCCAATATGGTGAAACCCCATCTCTACTAAAATGCAAAAATTAGCCAGGCGTGGTGGCAGGCGCCCATAACCCTGGCTGCTTAGCAGGCTGAGGCAGGAGAATTGCTTGAACCTGGTGGGGGAGGTTGCAGTGAGCCCGGGGAGGTTGCAGTGAGCTGAGATTGCACCACTGCACTCTAGCCTGGGCAACAGAGTGAGGCTCCGTCTCAAAAACAAAACAAAACAAACAAGAAACATGGAAATGGTACGAGTTCCCAGGACACAGATGAAGATTCCCAGAAACAGACATAGGCTACAATTTTGCAAGTCGAGTAAATGAAAAGGCAAAAACCAGCCAAACAAAATGAAAAACATATGTTTGCTAATTGGTGGTATGGAGAAATAGTAACAGTCGATGCTGAAGAAGGCTTGCTTGAGAGGACTTTTAACCAAGGGCCTGTATTTTTTCAAGGTTTCATGAAAATCAGAGTAAATGGTTTTCAGAGTTCCATTTCACAAATCTTAACCAAATGAGCATCAACACAGAACTTAAAAAATAGAGACAGAAGAGATTAAGGACAACTAATTCACTAGGGGGTTGTCTGGGTATACATTTGAGGCGTCTAAAGGATTGGATGATGAAATTTTTTATTCCATGTTTTACTTGAGAATATAAAGTAAAATGCAAATGATTGTATGCATATAGACACATAAAGATATGCATAGTCTATATGTGTTTGTATATAAAAAGTAGAATAGACTTTTAAATACCTGTAATAATGCCTGCTATTTAAGTGGTTAGTACTCCCATGCACTGTTTTAAACACTGTCCATTTACTCTTTTAAATAGTGTACATCTTATTTATCACAATTACTTTATTAGAGAGGTTCTCTATTTCCTCCCATTTCACAGATGAGAAAACTAAGGCCCAGAAGTTCAAGTTCAGGTTCATAGCATTGGTACGTGGTAGAGGTAGGCTTGAGGACAAGGCATTCCAACTCTAGAGGCTGCTGCTCCATTGAATGGCAGTTAATAATTTTAAAAATTACATCTGGAACAGGTTTGACATTATATTTGAATATAGTTTTACTTGAGGTTCTGGGAATATTTACTTCAAATTGAAATTGAAATAAAATTAAAAGGCAAAATCGATTCCAGGAGGAACTATTTCTTATTTTAATGCTGGAAAGAAACCAACATCACTTCTTAGCAGGATGCAAAACATCAGTTTAAAATAAAATAGGCTCATCTTGGCCAGGTTTCTTTCTGTTTAATTCTTGACCTTCGCTAGTGCTCAAGCCCTTGCACTGTGCTTGTCTGTCTGTGCTGGAGTCTACTTTGCAGTCAGTCTCATTACTTCCATCTACGCTCTGACAGTTAGAAGGTGCCTCATGCCTTCAGTCTGTGCATGGGTTTGCCTTAGCTTCTCCTGTGTAGGTGCCAACACACATTGAAACCTTGCCCCACTAAGCTGCTGTGTTCGTTCAGAATGCCTTTGGCCCCAAGCAACAGAAAATCCAGTCCACAGTAGCTGAAACAAATAAGGGTTTATTTTTCTCCTGTAGAGAGAAGTCTGGGGCGAGGCAGCGGCTGGTATTGGTTTATCTGCTCGATGTTATTAGAGTTGGAGGCTCTGCAGTGCTCTTGGCCCTTCCCTCATGTTTGCAATATGGCAGTTACGGCTGCAAACGTTCAAGGCACACAGTGCCGGGAACAGGCAGCACCAGCCACGTCTGTTTCCTTTATCATGAAAGCAGATCTTAGAAGACCCAGTGCCCTTCCCTTTCCCTCTCTCCCCTCCAGGGACTTGGCTAAGACTGGGTCATGACTGCAAAGCAAAGCAAGCAGGAGGAATGTCTTTGCTTTGAAAGAGAGAAGAAGTGGATACGGGTGTGGAATAGCTAAACCATGGAGTTTATCGTAACATCTCAGTAGACCTTCTAATGCAAGGAACAGTCTGAATTTTAGAATTGTGTAATAGATAATCAAACAACTTTCAAGTTCATGCTATAAATTAAATTGGGCTAAATAGTGTATTTTTCTTTTGTAAATCTTTTACAGTATTGAGTTGATCTCTTAAATATTTGGCTCTGAAATCTTATTTAAAATATTTCTTTACCCTGTCAGAAAGAAATGACTTCTTAAGAAAGGGTCAACTTAAATTCAGATCCTGTCTAAATGATCTCAAATTCCAAAATGTTGGATTTCAAACTAGTGAGATTTTACTAAACTCCACTTCTTTGAATGATGTTTACTTCTGCATCTAGGCTCACTTAATTGAGATTTACAAAACAGAAATTACCTTGTTCATGAAAGTTTTTAAAAGGTAGCATTACTACTCTTGTTTCATTTTTATTCACTAGCACACATTCTTGGTAATATAAAATTTTGCATGTTACATTAGGGTAGTCACCCTAGCTGGACTTGGGTTTGAATCCAGCCTTAAAAATTATGGAAATATAATATAAGCTATGTAATATAATATACATAATATATATCATATATAAATATATAATATATAAACCATATAAAATATATCATATGTAATACAATATTGAGTTTGAGCTCTTAAATATTTGGCTCTAAAATCTTATTTAAAATATTTCTTTACACTGTCAAAAAGAAATGACTTCTTAAGAAAGGTAAACTTAAATTCAGATCCTGTCTAAATGATCTCAATATTATGCTATAAATATAATATGTAGTATATATTTTTATGTATTTTATATATATATGTATTTAATATATAGTCTATAATAATATAACATATAATGTAAATATATATTTATATATAAAATTTTTCAAATGTATATTTAAGACGAAAGTATGCAGTCTTATTTAAGACCAAAGTATGCAGTCTTACAAAAATAACACACTTCGGAGGTATGGTTCTACAAAAATTCAACTGGTAAAATAAGAGGAAAATTAAAATAAATTGCAAAAAAGAGACAAAGAATACTTTTTAAGAATAACTGACAATGAAGAGAAACAGAGAGATGGAGGACTTTGCAACCAGTGGTAGGTAGTGGATTCTCTTTTAGAGGCAGATGTATGGATTGACGGGCCACATACTATTATCCACACAGAGGCAGTTTGAGAGTGATAGGGCACAATGAATACTTACGCCAGGATGAGAGGCATAAACTGGGGCAGTTTCAGGCAAAGCAGTATGGGTATCACCCTCACTGGACTTGGGTTTGAATCCAGACTCAAAAATTATGGATTCAATAATCATGAAAAACTTTCATCATCTGTATTATGTTTTTCTGAAATATTTAGTTTTGTACAGTTTTGGATGTATGTATAATTTGGAAAATGTCAATGAAGATTTTTAAAAATATGGACAATGTGAGACTTATAACTGAAAATATTCAGAAACTAAAAACCATTTTGTGTTTTTTATCAGTGCTGACACTTCATGTAAAAAACTGCCAACTGGTAGTTTTGGTACTTTAGTTTTGTAGTTTATTTTTAGTCATTCGTTAAACTTAAGCAATCTTTACTAAATCCATATTATAGACCAGATATTATATTATTGGGCCCCTTAATCCTTATGATGACTCTATAAAGTAAGCATTCTTAGTCCAATTTTCCAAAAAACAATTTACCTCTGCAAGAGTAAATGACTTGCTCAAAATCTCATGTCTGGTAAACAGCAAAGCCCACATTTAAACCCAAGTCCAGTGCTCTCCCCCTTATTGTATAGCTATTTTGAATATATTATTTAGCAAAGATTATCTTTACTTTTTGAAATATGTGCTTAAGATGCATGCTGCACTCTTAAACGTATTTTAAAATTTCATTTCAGGGCCAAATTTATTTCCATAGGAATGTGCCTCTAATTTTATAATGGTATCAATGGGAAAAATAAAAGAGGCTAAATGGAATTTTGCTTGACTGCCAACTCTGTGGGAGAGGTATAAGAATTATAAGCCTAGGTCCTGAAGACATAAAAAAATGAGCAATGCCAAAGCACTGTTGTTATCAATGTAAGATATTTGAAAGTAGAAACACACCTTTATTTCTGACAGGCTTTCCAAGGTCCCTGACCAATATGGTTCATTGTAAAGTAGATGTGATATAAGAGTGGGAACATCCTGTACCTACAGGAAGAGTTTAGCTCATTGCTCGAGTCCCAGAAGATATTGTTATAAGTGGCCTAATTTATAAAAAAAAAACACAATGCAAAACTTCATGATGAGGATCACATGTCATTTTTAAACATATAGCTATAGAATAATTGGTATGGTCCCTTACACCTGTAATCCCAGCACTTTGGGAGGCCAAGACGGGTGGATCATCTGAGGTCAGGAGTTCAAGCCCAGCCTGGCCAACATGGCAAAACCCCATCTCTACTAAAAATACAAAAAAATTAGCCGGGGGTGGTGGTGGGCTCCTGTAATTCCAGTGACTCGGGAGGGTGAGGTAGAAGAATAGCTTGAACCTGGGAGGTGGAGATTGCAGTGAGCCAAGATCTGGGTAACAAGAGTGAAACTCCAATTCAAAAAAGAAAAAAAAAAAAAAAGAAAGATACAGAATAATTTTTTTAAATTTCAGGTCAGTTTATCCAGAATGAAAATAAAAATATCAGAAATAAATAGCAGCTGTTTAACCATGTAACAGCAACATTTCACAACAGTTCAGGATGGGAGACAAAAATGAATTTTGTGTATAGGTTGTGAAGTGGCAACATTTGTGCCTTTTCTTTAGCCGTCAGTCTTGACTTCTCCATTACCCACTCCTTTTAAATGATTTCACTGAAAAACGCAAAGCAGCTCAATCCATTCATTTTTTTATGTTCTCTAAATAAAACACCAGAGCTGTAATTTGCTAATCATATTTCATCATTCATGACAATCACTGCACAGAATTATGGTTGGTGAAATCGTTAAACGTCTGCTTGGCTGTTATTGTATGAAGAAGGCCCATTTTGGCAATGGAAGAATGTGTTGATCAAGAGCAATTCATAGGATCACAGATTCTGTACAGAAATGTAGGTTTTAGTGGAGATTGATTTTTATCCTATGGCAGCTTTCAATTTTCTATGACAATGATGATTATTGACCTAGATGTTCAAAACAGTGCATTAATCCATGTAGTTGGGTGAAGGCCAGGAGAATTGAATGAAAAGGAAAATCTTCCTTTTATGGTAACTCCAATTCAGGAACACGTGACTCTTAACACATGACTAATCTGTGATGCTGATGATGTAGTTCTAAGTATCGCCAAGAATCCATTCTTCTGCAGAAGAGTGAGCAATATTATTTATGAGCCAAATCATGCTGAGTGCTTCAAATTACACAATGCATTTCATGTATCTCCCAACAACCTTAAGGGGTAGATATTATTTCAGTGTTATGAAAGAGAAAGCTAAAGCTCAGAGAAGGCAAAGCTATTTGTTAAGTCACGCAGCTAATAAATAGTTGAACTAAGTTTGATCTCAGGTCACTGGTCTCCAAGTTCATTGCTATTTTCTTTAGACCACAGTGCTACTTCTCAGTAGCTGTGTGCACATCAGAGACTCTCATGGATGAATGATAGGCTCAAAGGTAGTCAGCAGATACAAGCCTGAGTTATGAAGTGTGAAGAAGCATAAGATCAATGATCCTTCCATCAGAAAGAAAGTAGCCTGTGTCTCATTCCACAATTCCTGCATTAAGGGTAAATTTCTAGGGGTAGCACATCCAAACTATTTCTCATGTCTGGGCTTCTCCACTGTCTACCCATTCACTGGGGCACCAAAGCCCTTTTGCCCCCATCACAGTGTGGAAGATTCATTTGTCAAATAGAGATGTTTACAGAGAACATATCTTTTAGATCCTAATGTTATTGTGTAGACAAACATAGGTTTTGGCTGGTTTAAAATTCCCATTTTAGATCTTCTTTAGTTCCCCCTTCCTCTTCCTTCTGTGACCCCATTTCTAAAACAGTAGTAGAAATTGTAGAATGAATGAAAACATGAGCATCTCCTGACAGAGAAGTCCTTTCTGTAGCATCTCTGCTGACATGAAGTTCTCTCCCACAGCACCCAGGTTTGTGTCCTATCTTTGTTCTTTATTTAGCTAAGTGACCTTCAGTCCACTTTACCTCTCTAAGCCATAATGAAAAATCACTAATCTTATAGGTGTCCTGTGAGAATAAATTGGGATGGTGCAGATGAGAGCAATTCGCAAATTACAAAGTGCTCTAGAGACGAGGACTAAGGTGGCTGCCACCTCCTTCCTATGGGGCCAGCTTACCCTGCAGATAGACACTCACTCCTCACTGAGTCACTTAAAATATATGAAGGTGAAGTGGCATTTGGATCTAATACTATTTGAGGGATTCTAATTCCAGTTGTAGTGAAAATTCTCGGCTTGTCAGAGTTAGGGACTCTCTTCAGTGTTCCCGCAGAATCTTGTATCTCTCTTCCCTGCAGAACTTACCCCATGGAACTGTGAAGACCGTTGACCTCTGTATCCATGAATTCTGCATCCATGGATTTCACCAATCTTGGATAGAAAATATTCAGGGAACAAACCCCAAACAATAAAAAACCCAATGTAACAATAAGAAATACAAATAAAAAAATACAGTAGAAAAAATGATTTACATTATATTAGGTATAAGTAATCTAGAGATAATTTAAAATATAAAGGGATGCTGTGCCTAGATGATACACAAATACTATGTCATCTTATTTAAGGGACTTGAGTATCTACAGATGCTGCCTTTGCTATCCACAAGAAGGTCTTGGAACCAATCACCCACCGATACCGAAGAATGACAGTACATCTTTTTTTTTTTTTTTTGAGATGGAATTTTGCTCTTGTTGCCCAGGCTGGAGTGCAGTGGCACGATCTTGGCTCACTGCAACCTGCACCTCCTGGGTTCATGTGATTCTCCTGCCTCAGTCTCCCTAGTAGTTGGGATTACAGGCATGTACCACCATGCCTGGCTAATTTTGTATTTTTAGTACAGACGGGGTTTCCCCATGTTGGTCAGGCTAGTCTTGAACTCCTGACTTCTTGATCCACCTGCCTTGGCCTCCCAAAGTGCTGAGATTACAGGTGTTAACCATGGCACCCTACTAACAGTATCTCTTTAGATATCCATTTTCCCTCCTCAAGAATAAGAAGCCAATTTCAGTCACCTTTGTATCCACAGTGCTTGACATTCAACCTGGCACACTATGGGCACTCCATAAATGTTTAATAAGAATGGATATTCGCTGAGCATTTACTTGTGCCACTGTTTCAAGTGTCTTATCTATATTCAATCATTAAATCCTTATGGCAATAAAATTATTTTACTGTTGGAGGAACTGAGGTTTTAGGGATATTAAGTAACCTGACCAAAGTCACATAGCTCATAAGTGGCAGCTCTGGAGGAGTCCAGAGTGTGTCTGGGGTGGGGTGTTCTGATTCAAGACTGCTCTTAAATACTACAGTTTGCTGCCTTTAAGATAGCAACACTCTGGCCAGGCAAGGTGGCTCACACTGGGTGGATGGCTTGAAGCTAGGAGCTCGAGACCAGCCTGGCCAACATGGTGAAACCCCATCTCTACTAAAAATACAAAAATTAGCTGGGCATGGTGGCAGGCACCTGTAATCCCAGCTACTCGGGAGGCTGAGGCATGAGAATTGCTTGAACCCAGGAGGTGGAGATTGCAGTGAGCCAAGATTGTGGCACTGCACTCCAGCCTGGGCAACAGTGTGAGATCTGTATCAAAAAAAAAAAAAAAAAAAAGACACCATGCATTGTAGAAAACTTGGACAATAAAGGAAAACATGGCTAAGAGAAAAATATTATTTCCTTTATTCTTGTGCGTATAAACATAATTCCACCACCTAGAGCTAACTACAAGTAGCATTTTCCCTTATTCTGTGGGTGGTATTTTGTATAGTTGAGTTTGTACTGTAAATGAATTTACAGCTATTTTTTACTTTCAGCCTATTATAATCGCTTTTAATGACAAAAATATCCTTACATAAATAAGTAGATTATTATTTACCCAAACATTCTCCCATAGTCAGGCACTGTATTTTTCCTTCTAGTTTTAAATGATTCTGTAATTAGCATTTTTGTGCATAAATCTTTTGTATGTATTGTACTTTTGTGTGGTTCACAGAAGAGGATATTATTGATACACATTGCCAAATGGCTTTCTACAAAGATGGTGCTAATACACATCTCCACCAGCAGAGTCTGAGCAGGCCTTAGACGTTGGAGAGAAGTTTTGGAAGGAGATGAATGCAGAGATTTGAAGATTCTGAGGAAGGAAGACCCAGCATCAAGAGACAGGGAGTGAAGCAGTACTGGCCTTTAACACCCTTACTCTTTATCCGCTTAGAACCAGGGTCCCCAGCCCCCTGGCCACTATGATGTACCAGTTTGTGGCCTGCCAGGAACTGCGCCACACTCCAAGTGGTGAGTGGAAGGTGGGCTGGTGAGCCAAGATCCATCTGTATTTACAGCCAGTCCACCTCACTTGCATTAGCCCCCAAGCTCCGCCTCTTGCCAGATTAGTGGCACTGTTAGATTCTCAAAGAAATGTGAACCCTATTGCATGTGAGAGATCTAGGTTGCATGCTTCTTATAAGAATCTAATGCCTGACGATCTGTCACTGACTCCCATCATCCCAAATGGAACCGTCTAGTTGCAGGAAAACAAGCTCAGGGCTCCCACTGATTCTACATTATGTGAGTTGCATAATTATTTCATTATAGATTATATTACACTGTAATAATAATAGAAATAAAGTGCATAATAATGCAATGTGCTTGAATCATCCCGAAACCATCCCCCACCACCCAGTCCGTGGAAAAACGATCTTCCATGAAACCAGTCCCTAGTACCAAAAAGGCTGGAGACTGCTGACTTCGGAATGTGTAATGAAACAAAACCTGCCCCAAAACGGAAGTGGGCTTCTCTTGTCTTGGGCTGCCCCTCCATTTTGGCCGAAGTGTTGGAACTACTCCAGCCTTGCTAGGTGTGGCAAGTCATGAGGCCTTAGTTCAGCAGCAGGACGATGATGGAGTTTTACATTTGACTAAGAATAATGAAGCACTTTTCAAAGACAAAGCAATCATTCCAGAAAAGATTCTTAGAATTGTCTCTCCCTCTGTGTATGTGCCGTGAGTGCACGTGTGTGATGGCATTGGTAGTGGGGGGTGGGGGAAGGGTGTCAGTTTGAGAACAGCTGCCATTAAGAAGAAACCAACTGATCAAAGGAATTGACTTTGCCATTTTCCTGGGTTTTCTGAGCTTATTTTGTTAGGTTTGGCACACTGCAGTGAATTTAGGGCACCATGCTGTGGCCTTTTCATTAATACCTGGGAGGCTGTCTCTAGCCTACTGCGCTTCGGGAGAGGAATTAGAAACATATAATTCACCAAGTGTCTAACTTCATATCTCATAAGACCCCGGTTTTAATTATCCAAGACAAGCATTTACTTTTCTCTGCCTTTATTTTGTGCTTTGAGTTTTTTTTTTTTTTTTTTTTGGCTTTTTCTCTCCCTTCTTTTTAACTCTCTAGCAATTATGTCTTGATGGTAGGGCACTCGATTTTTCCCTTCCAGTACATTCGGGGGCTCCATTTTTATTATTTGTCTTTGCAATAACTATGTTCACCTGTTTATGTCTCTTGGCTTTTTTTTTTTTTTTTTAACCCAAAGACCAAGTGTACTCTGCTAACATTGGTTAGGACAAAGAAAATGACCTCTTGGTTCATAGCAGCAGACCTGGCCATGCTGGGATGCCAGCAGTATGAACTACAGATGATTTGCAGTAAAAATTGCATCCTTTGACAAAAGAGTAAGAATCCACTGGTAGGGGATTGGTAGCATTCTCCTTGGGCATGTGAAAACTTTCATTTTGGCAAGAAGTGTTGTAATTAACACCATGGACTTTAGAATCAGATAAACCTGGAGGGCTGGCTCCACTTAATAGCTTATGAACTTGGCAGTGTTTTCTGAGTTTCAGTTAGTTCATCTGTGAAATGGGGGATAATGATATTTACCCTATAGGGTGGCTGGGAGGATATGTGAGATAAATCACATAGACCACTCAGCACAAGGCCTGGCTTGTGTGCTCCATAACTGCTGGCTGCAATTATTTTAATCATTTTTTTTTATCATCGTCATTATTTGACTCATAAAATTTCTCACTTGGCCCATCCTATAGTAAGGATTCTTTTTTTCTTTCTAAGTATAGCCTCTATTTTTCTGGCAATCTCAGAAGATCAAAGTGAGGGGAAAAGTCTTTCTCCTGGAACCTGTTAATATTGTGATAAAAATTGCATGTTGGATGTATTTATCTTCCTTTTGCTGTTGTTTGGGGAAACACTGTCTATTTCCATGGCTTGCCCAATAGTGTTTGATTATAGGGTTAACTGATCCCTAAATGGATAGGGAAGAACATGGAGACACCAGAGAAAATATTTATGAAGTAGAAAGCATCTGAGGCATAAATATGCATCTAGCTTATAATAGAATCATTCAAACCAGTGCTTTGAGCTGCCACCTGGATGCCTGGTAAAGAGCTTGCCCATACAATTTCACTCCCACATACCTACTCCTATGGTGCCTAATATAAAAACAATAAAATATTAATAATACAAAAGGGCCTTCCTGAAGACACAGCATGTTACCAC
Organism: Ateles fusciceps; assembly: GCA_036589455.1. NCBI lineage: Eukaryota > Metazoa > Chordata > Mammalia > Primates > Atelidae > Ateles > Ateles fusciceps. The sequence continues at coordinate 4,358,697 of JAZHEH010000093.1, forward strand.
AAGTTGTAGGGCATGAACAGCAATTTTGTGAAATACGACTTGAGGCGTATGTTTTCAAAAACAGCTGCCCCAAATCTATGGGAGGCTTGATTCAAATCGGCAGCGATGGTCTCACATGTCTCCTTGAGTTTTTCTCTTCATGGCCCTGGTTTCCTTGCACATTTTTTTCCTTTCCTTTCCTCCTGTGATCAATTTCCCACGTGTACAAAGTATCAGATCTCTCCAAAGCTGGTTTCTCAACACTTAGCAAAGCTTTCTATCTTTCTATTCTGTAATTCTCGAGAGTGGGGTGACAAGCAAGACGTTCAAGCTCGTTAAATGATTTGTCTGTGTTATTTAATTCTCTAGAATCAAGGTCTTGATTCTTAGTTCTTCTGGGTCTTAAACCATTTTAACAGATCGACAGTCCACCAACTTGGGCTTTTTCCCCCATGTAATGTAATATACCAAGTAGAGGACAATAAACCCACTTGGTTGGATCCCAGTGCTCTGGGTTAGGTGTCTGATTTCCACGTGAGCAAGTGGCCTTGCTGGCTTTGTCATCACAGCCTAGAGAATGGCCAGTTAGTGGCAGGAGGATGACTGAAAGTGCTTGTCCTTTGGTAGTAGTGAAATGAGTTCATTTTTACACACAGACTCTAGTGGGATGGGATGAAATTACTGCCATTTTTATAAATTTGGCTGAAGCTAGTTTCCAAATACCTGGTGGAGAAGATTGGGCTGTGAGCAGGTTATAATTCGTCTTTCGGCTGGGAACCTCTTGGGAAAATGACTCTATGGGCCAGTTGATGTGAAGAGAAGACATGTCAGACTTAGTATTCACACAGTGTGATGGTTAATATTGAATGTTAACTTGGCTGGATTAAAAGATGCACTATTTATCCTGGATATGCCTGTGAGGGTGTTGCCAAAGGAGATTAACATTTGAGTCAGTGGGCTGGGGAAGGCAGACCCGCCTTTGATCAGGTGGGCACAATCTAATCAGCTGCCGGGGAATGTAAAGCAGGCAGAAAAACGTGAAGAGACGAGATGGGCCTCGCCTCCCAGCATACACCTTTCTCCCATGCTGGATGCTTCCTGCCCTCGAACGTCAGACTCCAAATTTTTCAGTTTTGGAACTCGGACTGGCTCTCCTTGCTCCTTGGCTTACAGACTATTGTGGGACCTTGTGATTGTGTAAATTAATAATAACCTCCCCTTTATATATATGTCTTTGGTGTGTGTCTGTGTGTGTGTGTGTGTGTGTGTATGTATGTATCCTATTCGTTCTGTCCCTCTAAGAGAACCGTAATACACATGGTGTGTTCTGGCAGGAGAGAGATAAAATGCTCTGCATGAAAGGAAACCAGGTGAGGGAATTGGTTGCTGCTATCTGCTTATTTGATGGCTAGAGGTGGGAAGTTTGGAGAGAGACTCTTGAAAATAGTATTACTAACCTAATACTTATTGAAGGATTACTGTATCTCAGGGACTGTTCTAAATTCCTGAGTTGACTCATTGAATACTTACAACATCACACTAGATGATATGATACGTGTGTGTGCATATGTGCACATGTGCACATGTGTGAGTTTACTTCATTGAGATCCACTTAAAATTAACCATTTTTAAATGAACAATTCAACAACATGCAATACATTCACAACACTGTTCAACCACTACTTCTATGAGGTTCCAGAATGTTTTCATCACCCCGAAAAGGAAACCCTGCATCCATTGTATTAGTGGCTTAAAACAGTGGGAACTTACTGTCTCATAGTTCTACAGGTTGGAAGTCTAAAATCAAGGTGTCTGTAGGGCCATGCTCCCTGAGACCGAGTGGAATCTTTCCTTGCCTCTTTCTGGCTTCTGGTGTGACCAGCAGTTGTGGTGATCTCTGGCTTCTCATGGCATCAGCCCAGTCTCTGCCTCCATATCCTAATGGTGTTCTCTCTGCGTGTCTGCACTTTGTCTTCCCTCTGCCTCTGTTCATCTGTCTCTACCCAAATTTCCTCTTTTTACAAGGACATCAGTCATATTAGATTAGGGACCACCCACATGACCTCATTTTAACTTGATTACCTCCATAAAACCCTGTTTCCAAATAATGCCATATTCTGAGGTACTCATAATTAGAATTTCAACTTATGTTTTTTGGGGGAATGCAATTCAACCTCCAGCATCCAATAAGTAGTTGACTCCTCATTCTTCTCCCCTTAGCCCCAGCAATGACAATCTGCTTCCCATTTCTGTGGATTTCCCTATTCTGGACATGTCATAGAAATGAAAACATGTAATATGTTACCTTTTGCATCAGGCTACTTTCACTTAGCTAAACCTCATGTTTTTGAGGTTTCTTCATGGTGTAGCATGTATCACTACTTTGCCTTTTTAAAGATGAATAATATTATCCTTGTTTTCCAAATGAAGAAACTGAGGCACGTTAAGGCTAAGTAACACGTCCAAGATCACACTCTGAGATTTCAGGAGAGGGCTCTGAGGGAGAGTCTGTTTTACTCAGAACCCAATGGCCAGGGACAATGAACTCCTTCTGGTCTAAGTTACTGGTGTTGCCCTTGCTGGCCCCACTGTCCATGGCCGAGCCTCTCCCCTGTCAGAGATGGTAGAGCCACGAGGACATGGAGTCACAGGGAGACATGAAATGTTTAGATTTGGTGTATGTAAAACATGAATGGGAAAACAGAGGCCAAACAGTTCCACTGTGGAGTGTAGACAGAATGGTCTGAATGCTCTTGCCATTGCTACCTCAGTGGTTTGTCATCCAATATAGATTACACATCTATAACCTATGGATTTACCTTATTGTGATAATACTACTTTTTTTTCTAATTTTGCTTTGTGCAAAGCCAAATCCCTTTCAGCAGCATTGAGCTAAAAGAAAGCGCATGTTTAATAAAAATTGAGTATGAAATAATATTTTCTCAAGAATGTTGTTGATGATGATGTACAACTTGCACAAATGCTTGTCAACATTTGCCATACACTCAGCTGCTGTAGTCATATCACTGACCACAGGTACACCCAGAAGACAAATGTGATGAAAAAGCTATTTCAAAAAATGAGTAGCTATTTTAGGAAGATTATGACTGAGCTGATAATTTAACATGTGCGATTATATTTATATATCACTCTGGGAAGTATGACTTTTTTAGTTAGATCGTGCTTTTTCCTTCTAAATTAATTTTGCTTAATTTAATTTCACTTTCTCTTGTGTGCATTGGAAAGGAAAAGTGAGAGCTACTAATGGAATGGCTCCATCAGTAAAAGAAGAATTTTTCAAATAGTTAAACGATGCAGATTTAGATGCATTTCTTCTAAAGAAAACCAGTTAATTTAAATAATGGTTTGATTTTTTTTTTAAGTCCAATTCATGGACTCAAAGGAAAGCTTTTGAAAGTTCATCCTGTCAAAGATATAACCTCTAACACTGTAATTTATAACTTCACTTAAAACATTCAACAATTAAGATAGAGGAGGTACTATAAATATAGATTTTTGTGGAGTGCAGAATCATGGGGAAAATGGTGTTATTACTAAATTAAGAAATCTATGGAACAGAAATATATTTGGAATTAGATGTAGTGCGTTCAGAGTTCATAATTGCATCCAAACAAGCTGTGATAGTCTACCAGCAAAATAGAAGCTATAGTTGACAAACATTATAAGTATTTTTATTTATACACAGAGAAACTGAACTACAAAATATTTGTGATGGAGATGAGGCTGAATGAAAAAAGGTGCTGCAGCCTGGTTGTATGAGCTTTTTTTTTTCCTCTGCATGTTTTTAGATTTTAGAAATATTTGAACCTTTGAAAGACTATTTGTAAATCAACTCAAGCATACTATAATATACATTGACCTTTTACTTTTTTAAAAAATAAATGAGGCCTCTAAATTGTGCTTGCTTTTTGTTCAAAACTGGTTGGTAATTTTTAATCAAATATTCAAGGAATGGTGAGCCAAAAGACTTCATCTCTTGAAGCTTTTAGGAAAATGTAATTATTGAAAATTAACCTTCTACCTACAAAACCAAAGGAAGAACAGATTAAATAAGTTAAATTTAAGATTAAACAATTATGCTTTGAAATATCCTGATTTATGGGAAGGGTATTTTGATGGAACTTTTCTATTTAGTTGGATAAATTTATATTCTATACTGGAATGGGATAAAATTCAGAGGCCTATGATTTTTCAGCTTCTAAATTTGACAAAACATTTTAAAAAATCATAAATAGAGAGCACTTGTTTGATGAGTTTTGCCTTGAAAAATCTTTGTGAAAGTTTCTCTGAATGGAGATAAAAAGATGGCACCTGTGAAAAGATTTGAACTGAAATATTAACCTACTTCAGTAAGACAAAAAAGAAAACAGAACTGGGAATGTCATCTATTGACCAGAATTAATTCTTAGTTTACAAAGTGCTGCAGCACTTGTAGAAAGAATATTTTCTTTATTAAAAATACTGGGATCATTTGAGAAGAGTCAGTTGACAGTAACAATAATTTCAGATTTACAAACTATAAAATTCAACTTTGAAAAAGACTGCAATTAATCTTCTGAAAAAATAAAATACATATATCACAAGTACTTTCTTTGGAAAGATACCAGTGACATGATATCAAATATAGATATGACTTCAAAACTGATTACAATAATTATGAACCAAAAATAATATTCTGTTTATGTTATTTCTGTGTTCAAGCAAATCAATCTATAATTTTAAAAAAATCTATACTTTAATGTACATTTTTTATTTTTAGAAATGATTTTCCCTTTGAGGATAATTTTTGATGACAACAATTTTATAGACCTACTGTTATATAAAACCAATTTGTCAATCTATAAATGCATGCTTTAAAAATATAATTTTAAGTTCATGTCCTTTGCAGGGACATGGATGAAGCTGGAAACCATCATTCTCAGCAAACTAACACAGTAACAAAAAACCAAACACTGCATATTCTCACTCACAAGTGGGAGTTGAACAATGAGAACACATGGGAACAGGGGAGGGGAACATCACACACTGGGGCCTGTCAGATGGTGGGGGGGCAAGGGAAGGGAGAGCATTAGGACAAATGCCTAATGCATGCAGGGCTTAAAACCTAGTTGATGGGTTGATGGGTGCAGCAAGCCACCATGGCACATGTATACCTATGTAATAAACCTGCATGTTCTGGACATGTATCTCAGAACGTAAAGTATAATAATGATAATAAAAAACAAAACAGATTTATAATCTAAAAAATATAATTTTATATATTTTTCTCTCACATTCAAAATTATTCCTGTATCAATAATAAATTATATAGTCACATAGTTAAAACAGATGTCTATTTTGAGTATAATTTAAAAAAAAAAATCTCACTGCCTCACAGATTTTGACAAAGATTCACAGACCTCTATCCATTTGCAGAGTCTTGAATGCCAAGAAGAAGAGGTCCTACTCATGAGTTGGAAATTCCTCGATTTGGAAAGGGATGAACTCTGGATATTGATAGTTTCATTCGCTTTTTCCCCAGCTCACTTAGATTTAGCTCTCCCCACAATCCTAACAGGAACAGTGATTTCCAATTTTCACATAAGTAACTCTTCATTCAGTAAATAATTGTTTAAAAATGTTTATTCATTTTGGTTATTATATTTGCATTCATTATGTATCTTTAACAAATAATTTTTTTTAACAATATAGGACTTTTTTCAGTATAGAAGGAAAAGGTAATTCTTTCAGTATTATAGCATATTACACACCCACTAATGATCTCATTAAGTGTCAAATAATTAGGTGATTGGTGTTTTAAATGCCTTATATTATATCATGCAGAAATCATAGATTACAGCTGATTAAGACTATAGGTGATATAGAAAATACATTATTTTTTTTCTTTGATGTAATAGAATATGAGCTCTTGCTGTCCAAAAGTTTCCTTTTTGGTAGAATTTCAGAGAAGGATTGGATTCAGATAGTAAAGACTACCTATATTTACTGAGTGACTTTTAAATGCCAGGTACTGTTCTAGGCACTGGGGATTCAACAATGAACACAAGCAGCTAAGTCCAGGAGGAAAAGGACAATAAATGAAACATGATATCAAATATGTCAGGAGAGATGCATACTAAGAAGAAAAATCAACCAAGCTAGGGGGGACACAGATGGGAGAGGTGCTGCTTTATGTAGTCAGGGGAAAGTCTTTTTGGTGAGGTGCAGAGACCTGAATGAAAGCTATTTGCATATCTGATGGGGAGGGCAGACCAGGCCAGGACTGAGACAGGGAGCAAGCTGGGCTTGAGAAGGGTGAAGGGGCTGGAGTGGCAGGGGACACTGAGCCTGGGGCGGGTGAGAGAGGAGAGCAAACAGGTAGGAGTGGGGGAGACCTTGGAGGACCTTGTAGGCCAGAGTGAGAACCCTGAATTTTATCTTTAGTGAGATGGGAATCCACTGAAAGTTTTGAGCGGGAGGAATGGCATAATCTGACATATCACAAAGGATCATTCCAGCTACTGTATAGAGAATATACTGTGCATGCGTGTGTGTATCCATTGTGTGTGTGTGCATGTGTGTGCACGTGTGTGTGTGTGTGTGCGTGCGCGTGTGCAATGGAAAACAGAAGGGTAGAAACAGAGAGCTCAGTCCAAAGGCTCTTGCAATGGTCCAGGCCACCATGATGGAGGCTTAGGCTACCAAGTGGTCACACGGGGCGGGGTGGTAAAAAAAAAAATCAGTAGTTTCTGGACATATTTTGAGGGCAAATTGACATGACTTGGGATGAATCAGAGGCAGGAGAAGGTTGAAAGCTTTCTTCCTGGATAGTATGAAGAATGGGGTTGCCTTTGAGTAGGGAAGATGAGGAGAGGAGTAGGTTTGTGTGGGGTGAGGTGGGGTATGGAGGGGGAGTCAGAAGTTCGGTTTCAGACTTGTTCCACTGGAGATGCCTCTGAGACGTGCAAGGGAAAATGGAGTGGTTGCCCACCTCGTCAGTAGACTGGAGCTGTCAATATTACCCTGCAGTAGGATTGCCCTGAGGATGAAGAGTCAAGTCAACAGATTAAAGTGTTTTGCAAGCACTAGTAGTGGTAACTATTAAAACGTTATTGTCATGAATATCTTTGATTAATTTACATTATCTGTGGAAATTCAAAACACCAGAGCATTTTAGTGCAATGGAACACATAAAATCAGAGCCGGAATTGGTTCCTAATTTCTGTTCATTCAAACCCTTCTCATTTTACAGATGAGGACTCATGGATGGCCAGAGAGGAGACTCATGGCCAGTCTAGATCCCAGGGCTGACCCTGCAGCCTGTACTCTTTCCATGACACAGGACTTCCTGTGTAAAGTGACACTTTCTCCTCCAGGGATTCAGTTTTGAAGGGTGTTTGCTTAAAATCCAAGATAATTTAATGTTTAGCAAGGTCTCTCATAGGTTTAATGGTCAGTGAGAGGGACGAGCAGTCCTGACCCAGAGGGAGCACACTGAGTTAATGTTCACATTCTGCCTTGTTTAGAAGGGTGGGATGTGGGGGAGAAGTATTTTAACACTTCATCACCTTCCTGTTGACCTGGCCTCGGGAGCATTGGCCTGGCTTGCTTAATGGGGGTGACTGACCCTGCCAAAGCTTTTTTTTTAATTGTAAAAATATCACATGTTCAAACTTCCTCAGCCACAAGGGCCTGTTCAACTGGAGGGACTGGAAGACAAGATAGACGCATCTGCTGTAAAGTTGACACCCCCCATGAGCTTGGATGTTTCTAGTCCTTGCTTCATTTCATCGCCACCTAAGAAGCTCCTCTTCTCCTTACCTCAGCCACGCTTCCCTTGTCCCCCTCCCCTGAACTCCAGGTTAATGCTCCTCAGATCTTTTCTATTCTTCTCAAGATGGTGATTAATACATCATTTATACTTCAGTCCTCTTGAAATTCTGAAGTTTCTTCAGGAGGAGTTGGTGGCAGCCCTGGAAATCAGTGTATCAGATCCTTCTCCATGAAGGCCTAGAGTAGCCATGATTTTTGCTGCAAAGTTGAGGGTCTGGCACATTCCTAGGGCTCTCTAACTCTTCCCAAAGTGAGGACGTTTCATCAGCTGCGGAACCAAAGGAAATGACCCACTTCTCTCTTTCCCATGGGAATGTGCAGTGAGCCAATAACCCTGGTGATCAAGAGAGGCTCCACTTTGTGGTTTAGCCCAGCGTAGCTTTGCAAGCAGGAGTGGGTGGCCAGGAAATAGTGCCTGATGCAGAGGGGCTGGATTCTGTTTAGAGGTGAGGTGGTGTGGCCAGGAGGAAAATGCCTTGACTCCGTAGGTTCCCTACCCAGTATTCTATCTCCCTCTCTCCCTGGGTAATGAATTCTAACTTTGTTTGTAGCAGGAATGTTACTTTTCTTAAAAAACCATGAGCTATAAAAGAGGGCTGTTGAATGGGGCTTCTATGAAAGCCATTGTTTTTCTGACAGAAAATATACAGAGTCATAAGTAAAAGTTTTGATCACGAAAATGAAAGTCTCATACTAAGGTTGGCAAAAACTGAAAAACACGGGAACTTGAGATTTGGTTGACATCACAGATGTGCTATATTGGTACCTTTCTAGGAGTTATTGTTAGGTGAGATAAACATTGTCCCCCCTTTGACTAAGCTGTTGTATTGGTTTTGTTATATGCAGCTGAAAGCAGTCCTAACTGATGACAGCATCAGACCCCTGGACGTTTGGCTCTGCCCCTTACCTGCAGTGTAGCCTTAAGAACAACATGAGAACTCTCTGAGCCTCGGTGTCTGCATTTCAAAAATGAGGACAATTAATACCTTCCCTATAGGGGTCCTGAGGAAATTACAGGGAATTCTGTGATTACTGCTACTGTAGGTTTTGTTCATTTGCAGAAGAGGGAGAAGTATGGTTTGACAGGATGGGTAAGGAAGGACGATTTGGAGGGGGAGGAAGTGAATTCTCAGAAGTAATGAGCAAGCCAAGAGAATCTCAGAGAATCTCAAGAGAATCTTAGAGAATCTCAGAGCATGACTCTACCAAGTTCAGTCGCCCGGAAGCAGAATTCAAATGTGTCAACCTGCCTGAGGCAAAAACCTTTCCAGCTACATTCTCCTCGGGTGTTTCTTGCCAAGGCGGGAAACCAGGGGCTGGGTGCGGGTGGGCTGGGTGTGCAGGTGTAAGCACTTGAGAGGCTGCAGCTGGTGAGGAAAGAGAGTCCTGGAGCCACAGGTAGGTCCTCACACTTTTATCGTGAAGATGATGGAAGAAGTAGTGAGCATGGGTATTAATGAATTTTCTGTTACTTAGAATACCTGAAACTGGGTAATTTACAAAGAACAGGAATTTATTTCTTACAGTGATGGAGACTGAGAAGTCCCAGGTTGAGGAGCTGCATCTTGTGAGGGCTTTCTTGCTGGTGAAGCCTCTGCGGAGTGCGGAGAAGCAGGAGATGCTCTGCAGGGCATCATGTGGTGGAGGCCGAGTGTGCTAATGTGCTCGCTCAGGTCCCTCTTCCTCCTGTGATAGAGTTGCCAGTTTCCTTCCCATGATAACCCATTAATCTGTGAACTCATTAATCCACAAATGGATTAATCCATTCCTGAGGGCACAACCCTTCATAGTCCAATCACCCCTTAAAGGCCCCATCTTTTAATACTGCCACATTGGGGGTTAAGTTTCCAACACGTGAAATCTGGAGGACACAATCAGACCACAGCATTGTGTTTGCGTGTGCCCTGCCAGGCCTTGGGCCACTCAGTGGTAGGTCAAGGAGGGGCTCTTTCAAAAATGAAAACAGACTTTTCTCATTCTTCTATTAAAAAAAGCTTTCACTGCTCCTATTTTTATGCCCAAGAGTAGGGTTGGGATGTGACAGCAAAGGGGTACAGGCTTTCTTTTTGGGGTAGTGAAAAGATTCTAAAATTGATTGTGGTGAGGCATGAAGAAAAAAGGCCATTGAATTGAATTCTGTCTCAAAGTTTTAAAATAAGAAAGAAAAATGCCTTGCTGGTTCCTTATTACTAACAGGATAAAGGCCCTTCTGGAACTGATTGCTACCAGCCTCTCTGCTCTGATCACCTGCAGGAGTCTTTTTGCCCAGGTGCATCTTTACCTCCAGCCACGGGGAACTATTAAACCTTTAGTCTCCTGGCTGCATCAGGTGTCAGGCTTCTCGGCCAGGGTGCCTGCAGTTCCCTCTTCTTTACCTAGCGGAATCCTAGCTCTGGTCCTGCTGTCGGAGCACAGGTAAGCTCCGCTACCATTTCTTTGGCAAAGCCTCCCCTGACGTTTGTTGCTCCTCACTGTCTTGATTCATGCAGCTGTCATTCTCTGCTGCTAAGCTACAGGCAGCTTGAGGGCAGGGACCATGTAGCATTAGACTTTGTCTCCAGACAATGGCATTCCAAGGGCTGTGTGGGTTATGAGGGGGAGTAATCCCAGCAGGAAATAGTCTTCATTGCTGACATCGTTTAGGCTTGCCTTCATGCAGTGATCATAAAAAGCATACTGACATTTAGCTTCATCGTGGTATTTACGTTTTCTACAATGTACTCTCTTGCTTTGCACGCGAGGCTGACCACGCTCACCCTCCTTGTTTGTATGTATTTAGTGCTGGGCCTTGCACATAGTAGCTACTTTATAAATGAGCCAGGGTGGCTGCATCCAGGAGGGGGCCAGGCAAAGGCTGGGAAGGAAGGGAAGGAAGTCTTGTTCTAGGTGAAGAAACAGCCAAAACAGAGGAACACTTAGGCCATGCAGAGAGAGAGAGGAGAGAGAGAGAGAGAGAGAGGGAGAGAGAGGAGAGAGGAGGAGAGAGGAGGAGAGAGAGAGAGAGGAGAGAGGAGAGAGAGAGAGAGAGGAGAGAGAGGAGAGAGAGGAGAGAGAGAGGAGAGAGAGGAGAGGAGGGAGAGAGGGAGAGAGAGGAGAGAGAGGAGAGAGAGGAAAAGAGAGAAAGGGAGAGAGAGGAGAGAGGGAGGAGAGAGAGGAGAAAGGGAGAAGGAGAGAGAAAGACTCAAGACCTTAGTGGGACTAAGGCCAGGAGGAAGGGACTCAAGAAAGCTGGCTGATTTGATGGAGTATTTACCAAGGTCCAGAAGAAGTCAGAAAAAAATGTATATGGTGATGTCTTAGTCAGATGTGGCTGCTATAACAAATTATCACAGACTGGGTGGCTTAAACAAAAAGCATGTATTGCCCACTGGAGGCCGGAAAGTCCAAGATCAAGGTGCTGGTGGGTTTGGTGTCTGGTGATAGCTCACTTCTTGGTTTGCAGAAGGTGGGTGTCTTCTTGCTGTGTCCTCACGTGTTGGAGAGCAGAGAGTGAGACCACGCTTTCCTGTTTCTTCTTATAAATGACACTAATCCAATGCACAGGGGCTTCATCCCCATGACCTAACTACCTCCCAAAGGCTCCACCTCCTCAAATCATGGCATCAGGGATTTAGATTTCAGCATGTGAATTTTGGGGGGGACACAAACATTTAGTTCATAGCAGATGACTATTCCTATATAAAATTTTCCCCAGGTGCCTTTTTCTCTAACTGCTTTCCCTGTAGATCTATCCCTTTGTTTTCACTGGTTTTTCATACTGAGAGCTTAGTCTTTGTCCTCAGCTGCAAAAGGCTCAGGTTGGCTATTATGCTGTCTCTAGGGCCTCTAAGAAAAGCAGCTGGTTGACTTCTCATAACCCTTAATTACTGAGCACCTACCATGTTTCAGGTAAAGTGCTATGCCGGGGACCTGCTGTGTATCTGACATAGAACCAGGCACTTTACATGCATTATCTCATCCTATCTGTTAATGAAACCTAAGAGTATGTTAGCTAGGATAAGAAACATTAGCCACTATAACAATCCCCAAATCGTAGTGGGTTAACACAGTGCGATTATCTTTTACTCATATCACAGTCCAGTGCAGCTTGTGTATGTGTGTGTCTGGGTATGGGTTGGGCTAGGAGGCTCTTGTCTTTGCAGTTTTTCAGAGACTCAGAATCCTTCATCTTCTGTGGGGCCTCTGAGCCTCCTTCTGGTTAATGGGGAAGAGAGAACATGTGGAGGCTATGGGAAAGGTTTTGGAGACTGGGCCTGCAAGTGGCATTTAACTCTCCTGTTCATCCATATTCCCTTAACCAGAGCTCACACACCAGGCACTGCAGGGCATTCTAGGGACTGTTTAGCTGGGTGTCCAGCTGCAAGAGAATGAACTGGATTTGGTGAACACATAGTATTACAATCATGATTGTTTTACAGACTGGCTAGCTTTAGCTGTCTTCTGGCCAAGCAATGAGCTATTCCCTGAGGGGGAGCTTGCCTTCTACGATTCTAAAACTCCCTCACTGTGCACAGGTTCTGACACATCTCTCTTGAATTGGATTGAATTGGAAAAGCTAAATCCTGTTGCAGAGTGGTGAGTGATTCTTAAATACATCCTCCCTCCTCTAAGACTTTCTGGTTTTCCACTTTGGCTGACAGCACTCCCCTTCTGGGTTGGAAGGTTGACAGCTGGAATCCCTGGCTCCTACCCAAGGCGAAAGTTGCACAACGAGGCTCTCCCTTGCCAGGTGGGTCGCCCAGGGTCCTTTGGAACACTCCTTCTCTGTAGTTTCTTCAGTGAGATAAGAAAAGTCTAATGATGCAGAAATACAAAGGAAGTAGGTCAAAGGAGGAGAACGAAGAATGACCGCGTTAAACCTGGTAGTTGCATATTTTTAATTAAGGAGAAAGGATGGATGCATGTCCCAAAGCAGAGTATGATCTACCTGGGATGTACTGATTGCTTTAGGGGCACGTTCCCCGTGTCGTTACACAGGCAAGGTCAAGGCCAGGTTCAAGTGTTGGTCTTGGAAGGCATTGCACCATGTTCCTTTGTCTGATACATGTTGGATGTTATTATACATGATCCTGTAGAGACATGTCATTCTCTTGTTTAAAAAAAAAAAAAATATATATATATATATATAAAATTGCACTTTAGGTTCTGGAGTACATGTGCAGAACATGCAGGATTGTTGCATAGGTACATATATAGCAATGTGGTTTGCTGCCTCCATCCCCCTGTCACCTATATCTGAGATGTCTCATTCTTTTCCTCTTCATCTGCCCTTTCCCTGGGAAAAATAACCCATGAAATTTCACATTGTTTCTTAACCCAGTGCTTGACTCAGCAATGCCTAAATGAGCCTTTCTTTCTTTTTTTTTAAATTTGTGTTTCCTTTTTAAAATGAACTCATCAGTGGTTATCACTGTGGATATCTGAGAAGAATGGACAAAAATGAGGGAGAGAATGGTAAACGGCTTCCAGAGGGCAGAAGAGGCTCCAGAGTGTGGAAATCATCAAAAACAAAGACTGGAGACACAGCTTAAAGAGCTTCATCATTATTAATTTAGGAAGCTTAAAGAGGGCTGGGGACAAGGAAAGGGAGGTAAAAAAAAATCCTAATAATATGCCTGCCAAACACCTGAAGGTTGTCCAGGCCTCTGGGAACCAGAATGATTGCCGCCCTTCACTTCCTCTGTTCTTTCACTGGGGCGGGTAGGCACTCCTTCTGTAGGAGGCAGGCGCGAGGATGGGGGAGAGGAAGACGTGGGTGGGGAACACGACCATGCAGGGCCCTCCCCTGTCCCTGTGGGTTGTTGGCAGGGTTCTGAGAAGGCTCAGTAGCACTAGGAAGTCTAACGGGGCTTGCTAATCAAACGTGAAGACTGCTCCATGACAAGCCTGGCAGTGGCATTGACCCATGAGAATGGAAGCCACCTACCGTGCTAAGTCAGGGCACTCACAGGCTCCTCTTGTGCCAGCCCTTGCCCAGTTAGTAGAGTTGCTGAATTGGGATCATCTGGGGGCTTTAGAGAAGGGTAAGAACAGCTTAGGAAGAAAGGTAGTTGGGAGAAGGACTTGGGGAGTGTAGTTTAGTTAACCAGTAGGCAGTGTTTCAATATCGTAACAACTAGTCCAGCTGTCCCAGTGCACAGCAGCTGGATTTCTGCCTTGGGAACTTCACCCCTGTAATTTGCACTGCTGTAGGGATTGAACCACAAAAATAGAATTGGATCTCCTTGGCAAAACCATTCATTGTTTCCACTGGAGAGAGTTAATCAGGCATCATAGCTGACAGTTCTCCAGAATGCACATTTCAAGGAACACCAAGACTAGTCACCCTTGACTGCTGTGGCTTTTAAAAATGTGCATTTCCTTAGGGTGCTGCCTCCTTTCCTCCACGGAGCCCTCTTTGGTCCTTTTCCCTCTCGGGGCTCATGCTCTCCAGTCCTCATGCCGATCCTGTGTATTTTAATCAAAGGCAAGGAGTAGGCAGCTCATGGGTTGTCATGAGGATGATAGGATGTGAAATGACCACTGTATTGTTTTCATCTCTCCAAGACAGCAGCCTGGTGTTCGGCATTGCCAGCTCATTAGAGGATGTCACTGAGAAATGCAAAATAGCCCAACTCGACATTATCAACTTCTTCCAATTCCCTCAGCACAGAACATCAGAGCTGGAGCATGCTAATCTGATTTCATCACTTGGGCAGTGGAGGTTTTTACTGAGCTCACTCAGAGGTGGCTGCAGGGCTAAAAAAAAAAAATTCAGGCCTTTTTGGGTGGGCGGGAGAAGGATGTGTTTGCAGACAGCAGGTGTGTTTCCACCTATATATTACAATATAATGTATAACCCACCTTGTTCCAAGAATGGTTTAATGCTGTTCTCAAACTGATATGTTTCTGCTTAAACCCAAGATAGGTAGCTCCCTTATATTAAAGTTTTTAAGAGAGGAGAAATTAGGGCTAACTGTTCCCTACATAAAAGGATTCTTGACTTTAAACAAATAACCTATCCTTTGACTCTTCAATATAAAGTAAGTTTTCTGAATGTATAATAAAGGAAGAGACTCTTCTTTGGAGCAAAGTGGGTTCAGAATTGCCTCACAGTTTCTTACCTTCTCCCCCAAAATATGCTGATTGCTGACGACCCTGACTCTGCATCCCAGGAGTCCAGCAGCAAGTTCAGAGGGACCCAAAATTTCTTCAAAGTCACATCTTTTAACGTTCAAATGGTAAATCTTGCATGCTATTCCAAGATTGATCTGTTTTTAATATAAAATGATATCTTTGATTTTTTAGCATCAAAGAGGATCCCTTCTTCACCTCTCTACATTTTCAGGGAAGTTGACACCTCTTTTTTTTTGAAATGGAGTCTCGCTCTATCGCCAGGTGGAAGTGCAGTGGCACCAGCTCAGCTCAGTGCAACGTCCGCCTCCCAGGTTCAAGCAATTCTCCTGCCTCAGCCTCCCTAGTAGCGGGGCCTGCAGGTGTGCACCACCATGCCCAGCTAATTTTTGTATTTTTAGTAGAGATGGGGGTTTCACCATGGTGGCCAGGATGGTCTCAATCTCTTGACCTTGTGATCTGCCCCCTTGGCCTCCTAATTTTGGGATTTCAGGCGTGAGCCATGGTGCCTGGCCAACACTTCTTATGGAACTTCTGGTTCCACCCTTTTTTGAATAGTCTCTGTCCATAGGCACTGGTTTCCTTCAGGAAATGCCAGCTCACACCATTTGTGCTGCTGATTCAGCAAAGAAAAAGGGGCCTGAAAGAGTCCTGGCCTCAGAGGGCCCAGAGGCCTGAAGGCCTCCGATCACCATTTCCATGTCATCTTGGCTTCCAAGACCCTGTCTTGTCATTTTCTCCTCACTATTGGGCTGTGGAGACAGTCTGTTCAATTCCCAGCCCTGCTGATTGAGAGAGAGGATCTGGAGACAGGAGTGGATGTATATTGCTAACTTTCAAAATTGTCCATTTGCTTTGAGAGTTTGAGTTGGGGTAAAACCACTCTCTTGAGTCTCAGTTTTTCTGTGTGTAAAATGTAGCTCAGAAACTGTCATCCTTAGAGTGAAATCTAATATTATGAGGGCTATTTATGTCTTAAAATGTATGAGTCCCCCGAAAGCCCAAATGGTGATCACTAAATACCACTTAAAGTAACCAAAGGTCCTTGACGAAGTGGCGGATTCCAGTCTAGGACAGTAAATATATAAGATGTGCCTAGAGAATCTTATCATCCCAAAATGCATTCAGGCTTTTAAAGCGTACTAGGCTGTGCCAAAAAGACTCAGGAACCAGCTTGAATAAGCTCATACTATCTAAACACAGGACAATTTAGACATAAGTAAGGTAATTACTGCAAATGATTAGAACACATTCAATTCCTATGTACCCATGAGTTCATAAGTGATTCTTGGAAAAAAAAAAAAAAAAGGCTCATTGGCTACCTTTGGCAGAGTCTAGAAAACTGTCTGATTATTTTGATAACTGATAAATGAAAGAATCAAGCACTTACTTACATTTACCATGTGAATTCTACCTCAGGAAAACCAAGTAATTGATTAGGAAGTTTTTCTTTATAGAAGTATGCCAGCTAACAAATAGAAAGTAAATGACGGAAATAGAATATAACATTTTGTAACCCCAGATGAGTAAATGGATCCGGCCCTGGGGTTCTCAGCTTAGCACTGGTCACCATTTTGGGTGAGATCATCCTTTTATGGTGGGGGTTGTCCTGGCTTTGTAGGGCATTCAGCAGCATCTCTGACCTCTACCCAGTGGATTCCAGTAGCATCCAGTGTCTCCAGACATTGCCACATATTCCCTGGGAGGGTAAAATCACCCGTTGAGACACTGCTCTAGGTGATCATCACCAATGGCGGCTAATCACAAAATGAGGGACAACCAGAGTTTATGTCACTCCTGATGGGTGTATATATGACCGCTTTTGAAGTTTTTCACAACCAAAAAAGCATTAAAAAAAACTGATCTGAACTAAGCCTCTATATCTAATTTCATTTTACAGGACAAGACATATGAGGCACACACATGCACACACACGACAACCAGCACTGCAGGAATGCAATCAGCAAAATCCAGACTGTGTCAAATACTAAAGGCAGATGACATGGTTTATTGAACAAAAATTGCAAGGACGAAGCAATGATGAGGGCAAGCTGTAAATTAAAAGAGTCTTAAGGGAGACAGTAACAAATTGCACCAGGTGGCACCTCAATAGGATCCCAATATAAACACATTGTTAAAAAATTATAAGATTCATGGGAAAGGTAAACTTTGACAGGATATTTGATGATATTGAGGAATTATCATTTTAAAAAGATATTACTACGGTATTGTGGCTATGTGTTTAAAAAGTCCTTATTCCTTTAGAGACATAGCTGGATACTTGAGAAGAAATGATTTGATGCCTTTGATTTTCCTTAACATGGTCTAGAAAGGGGGTGCATAGATTCACTAAGATTGGTCATGTATTGATAATTATTGAAGGTGCATGACAGGTCTATCAGGTTCATTGTGCTATTATCGACTTCCATAATGTATATTTTTTTCTTTCTACTTTGGTCTTGAGGTCTCTCTTTGGAGAGCAACTTTTTGGTTGTGGATGTTTACAGTGTGCCTTTCACAGGGTACTTCTTTATCCTGTTGGATGGCCTCCTGCTGAGTGTCCCCACCTGTGACCGGGTGTTCCTCTCACAGAAAACTCGCTTATCGTTGTGCTCTTGTCTGACCTGTGTTCAGTTTATTCCTACTAAGACAGCCACTTTCTAGGAGAGCCCTGACTGGGAAACAAGTTAGATTTGGGTGTGTCAGTCACGTAAGACCCAGAGGAGGCAAAATAAAATGCATGAAATAACTAAAACAGTGTATTATTTACAGATCCTGGAGAGAACAAGACAGCCTCAGGGCAAATGGGAAGAGGGGAGCAGTCTGGGACATACATGCTCGAGCAGTGGGTTGGGGACTGGGGAAGAGACCTGTGGGCCAAAGCCTTTGTTGAGATCCAGGGAATTACCCAAGCGGGTTTTCCTTGAGGAGGTCTCAGTGGTGGATTTAGAGCAAGCAGACAGGAGTCCCACAGACTAATGCTATGACTGAGAAGTTGTCATTGAGTCATATCTGTGCAGTCCACGTGGGGTGCGGGGTCAGTAGGGTGAGTCAAGTGGGCTATGTCTATGTGTTCCATAGGAAGTGGGCCTCCAGGAGGCAGTTGTGTAAGGCAGATACCTGGATTCACCACATTGAAGAACTGAGAGGAGGCAGAGAACTGAAAACTGTGTCACCTGCTTCTGGTATGAGAAAGTCCAACTTATATTTAAAATGGATGATGAGGCAACATAAATTTTTGTTGTTGTTGTTGTTGTTTTTGAGATGGAGTTTAGCTCTGTCCCCCAGGCTGTAGTACAGTGGCACAATCTTGGCTTACTGCAACCTCTGCCTCCCGGGTTCAAGTGATTCTCCTGCCTCAGCCTCCCAAGTAGCTGGGATGACAGGCATGGCCACAGTGCCCAGCTGATTTTTGTATTTTTAGTAGAGATGGGGTTTCGCCATGTTGGCCAGAATGGTCTCCATCTCCTGACCTCGTGATCCACCTACCTCAGCCTCCCAAAGTGCTGGGATTACAGACGTGCGCCACCACACCCAGCTAATTTTTGTATTTTTAGTAGAGATGGGGTTTCACCATGTTGGCCAGGATGGTCTCCATCTCCTGACCTCATGATCCGCCCACCTCATCCTCTCAAAGTGCTAGGACTACAGGCATGCACCACCTCACGCAGCCAGCAACATAAATTTATAAGACCTTCCTACACATATGTTTGACGATTTTCATAATAAAAAGTTAGAAATACAAATGCACTCTCAGAGAAAGTCCCTACATTAAGAGAAAGTGTTTAGTCCATCCCATCAGCTTTGCTCTACAGGCTAGCCCATGTGGGTTCTGTTTTTCGCCCTGGAGCCTGTCTGTAAATGAGAGCTCAGGAGTGAGTGGCGATGAATAAAAGGGTCAGGCCCTGTCCTCATGTTAATTAGCTATTCATCGTTGTAAGGAATGGATTAACTGATTCATGATTTTCATAAATTTATTGGCCCTCCAGTTAATGAAGATCCTAATGCAGGATCTTTTGGCATATATCATTTCTCTGCGGGACTGGCTTGTCCCTTCGGCAGACTGCCGAGCTTGGCTATGCAGGGAATGACAGCTGCTCACATTTTGGGCTTGAGGAAAATAGTGTGTCCTGTACAGAAGGTGGAAAGAGTGGGGAAACCCAGAGAAACAGGCTGGAGAGGGTAAAAATGTCCCAGTGAATTAATAATGCATATGCACTTCCAGCACACGGGCCGGCACTGAGAGGCTTGCTGTTTTCTGTCGACATCTGCGCGTCAGGTTAATGGTTTTGAAGAGTTAACCTATGTCTTCTCCCTCCCTCCTTCCAGCTCCAACATTCTCCTTTGCCAGCCCCTCCCTCCCCCAAAGCAGCCAGGCCATCTAATGCTTGTTGCCTCAGGGGATGGATGTGGTAGGATGGAAAGCAAATAGCCCGGGGTGCCTTTTGCTGACTTACATGTGTTTCAAAGGACTGCGCCCTGAGGGAGAAATGTCAGAGGATGAGATTGGCTCCCTACACCCATCCTCATCCTCAAATCTAGATGAGGTTTCCCTGGGGTTAAGAAAGAAGGAAAGACAATGGGTAAAGGACGATCTAATGGGGAGAATAGCCTGCGTTCTATTTCCTGGAGCTGGCTGCAGAGTCAGACCAGGATAGGATGGGGGGCTCAGCAGACATTGCAGAAACTTCCAAGCCCCAGTGTGGCACGGGCCAGGCCAGGATGATCCCCTCTGCTTTCCACTCATCTCTGCCCAGACTGGTCAAGAGAGCCAGTGGGCAGGGAAGGCAGACAGAGGCAAAGGATGTCTCAGGGGATCTGTGGGCCAAAGGCGGACTCAGCAGGTGCCTGCACGGGCAGGTGGCAGCAAGAATCAGGTGACAGCCCCTTTAACATTGCACTAGGCTGCACTAGGCCTCCCAAGGCTGAGATTCATAGCCATTACAGCAAAAACATCCCAGTCGAAGACAGCAACAGTAGGTAGTTGTACATGTTCTCATATACGTACCATCACTCAAGACCAAAACAAACAAAACAAAAAACCACCAAACCTCAAACCAAAATAAACCAAAATACACAAACAGAAAAACCACTCTCTTCCTAAATAAAAAGACAAAGACATTCTTTAGCCTCCAAATGAACTCAGAAAATTAGAAAAATACAGAATAACACAAAGAAGAAAATAAAATCTACCTATCATTTTATCAAACAAATATATATCATTAGTCTTTTCATGCCTGGATTGTGTAGATGAAAAAATTGAGCTCATACTGTACATGCCTTTTGTATCTTGTTTTATTCACTTAAACAGTGAACATTTTTCCCTCCTATTAAATACACTTCTCTAATACACTTTTCATATTTAGCCAGTACCTTGTATTGGTGTTTTAGGTTGTCCCAAGTTTTGTTGTATGTATTATGTTTTTATGATGAATAACCCTTGTGCATAAATAATTTTGCACATCCCTGTATCTTGAAACCATGAAATATAGTCATGTACCACGTAATGATGTTGAAGTCAATGATGGACTGCATATATGATGGTGGTACCGTAAAATTATAATACAATATTTTTACTGTACCTTTTCTATGTTTGTTTTTTTAATCTAATTTTTTTTTGAGACGGCGTCTTGCTCTGTTGCCCAGGCTGGAGTCTAGTGGCGTGATCTTGGCTCACTGCAACCTCCACCTCCTGGGCTCAAGCTATTCTCCTGCCTCAGCTTCCAGAGTAGCTGGAATTACAGGCACACGCCACCACACCTGGCTAATTTTTGTACTTTTAGTAGAGATGGGGTTTCACCATGTTGGCCAGGCTGGTCTTGAACTCCTGACCTCAGGCAATCCACCTATCTCAGCCTCCCAAAGTCCTGAGATTACAGGCATGAGTCACTGTGCCTGGCCCTTTTCTTTCTATGTTTAGGCATACAAATCCTTACAGTTGTGTTACAATTGCCTACAGTATTCAGTACACTACCATGCTGTGTAGGTTTGAATGCATTCCTCTTGTTAAGTGACATGTGACTGTATTTTTGAAAGAGTTATTTATCCTTGTTATTTTCTGGTTGTTTTCCATTTACGCTTCTCATTTTCTCCTCAATATCCAAACACTTGTCCCCATCATTCTATAGGAATATGGGTTAGGAAGAGGATAGCATTGACCTCCACAGTGCAAATCCAGTGTTCTCTTCTTTGCAGTAAGTAAGCCCTGGCACTCTCCATGAAACCCCTGCTCTTTTGACCTCAGGGATGATTTCTCTTTGCAGCCTCCTTTGCTTGCTTATCTTTCTCATGTTCTCTTTAAACTGGCACAACCCAACATGCTCACATCACTCCTCCTATTCTTTACCCTCTTCCCCAAAAAGGGTCCCCTATGCCTAATGCGCAGAAGACTCTCAGACACTCCCTGCACTTCCAACAGCTCAAGGACTTACCCATTGCTTATTCTAGAGGCAACTCTGACCCAGTGTAACCCTGCACAAACCAGAGACTCATGCAGTCTAGTTTCAAAGGGAATGCTGAATTAGGGAAACTGTCTAGCCTCCAAAGAAATTTAAAAATAACCCAAATCCTTTATTCACATTTTCAAAGATCATCAAAAATGGAATTCAAGTACAGAGTTCACAGCAAATGATTCTTCTCCTACTTTGTTCTCCATCCCAGCCTCCCCCTGGCAATTATTCAGAGGCTCTGACTCTTCAAATCCTAGAAAATGCTCTCATCCCTCTCCATCATTCCTTACTCTCAGGACTTTCTTCTCCCGATTGCAGGGCTGTCACCATCTTGCACTGCCAGCTGTCCCTCTCTGAAGGCTGAACTCCTAATAGAAGTTTCCTCCTGTTTGTGGTAGCAGCACCTTGAGAAGTAGAGAAGTGAAGAAGACAAAAAGAAAGAGGAGTCAGCAGAGATGACAAGCTCTGATTTTTAGTGTACATGGTCTTCCCCGTATGCATACTTTTTTCCTATTCCTTACTTATGTCCCTTAATGATAAAATGTCCAAGTTAGAAACCTAGATACTCCTATTTTCTTTTCTGTCTTTCTTTTTTCCTTTTTTTTTCTTAAGAGACAGGGTCTCATTCTGTCACCTGGGCTGGAGTACAGTGGCACCATCGTAGCTCGCTACAGCCTGAAATTCCTGGGCTCAAGTGATCCTCTTGCCTCAGCCTTTAGAGTGGCTGAGATTCCAAGCTTAAACCATTGCGTCCTGCTCTTCTCTTTCACGGCTGATATCCTGGGGGGGTCATCAACTTTCTAGATCCTATTACAGAAATCTCCCTCTTTTTTTATTGCTGCTGTTAAAGCCTTGATTCGGTCTTTCTCAAGTCTTAGTTGAGTTAGTTTAGAGTCTATTAGCTGATTTTCCTGAGACGCATCTCTCTGTCCTCTAATGTTCCATGTACACTGCTGCTGCAGCTGCGAAGCAGATCCGATCGCCTCATTCTCTTGCTTGACAACCCCGAGTTGCTCCTCATTGCATGCATATGGCTGAAAGTCGGTTCTTCGGCATTGACAGTCCTTCATCTTGTCTTTCCTTCAGGCTGTCTCTCTCATTACTCTTCTCCATGGTGCTCTGGCTCTGTCACATTGTCTGTTTACAGTTACCCAATCCTCCCTTTCCTTTCCCTCTTTGACCTTCTGTTCATGATGTTTGTACTTCGTGGAACACCCTTCTGCCCTCCTCTAGCTGGGTCACTCCTGCAGGTTCTCCAAGGTCCAGCCTTGCTTCTTCCTCCTTCATGAAACCAGCCTCAGTACTATTTCCCAGCCCAGGCCTTCATGCATCATGCTTCCCACTTTGTGCTTACAGGAATTTGTTTGTGCATTTTTGATGTCACTGATCACACTCTGCTTATCTTTCCTACTACATTGTAAGCTCAGAAGCAGGAGCATTACTCGTTTTGGAAAAATCTCCAGTACCCAATCTATAGAAGCTGCTACATAAATGATGCCTTATCCACATGCAAACAAATAGTGTTTGTCCACTTTCAGCGTGCCTCTTCATCATATTATTGTGTGAAGCCTGAAAGACCCTCTGATTCTTGCTTGAAGGTGGAAGAATTTCACTCTAAATGGCAGCTAGGCTATCTGAATGAGACAGCAGAGGAAATTTATTGGTGTAAAAAGAATGCAGTCAGGTCAATGCTGCTGTGCAGCAGATATTTAACCAGCTGTAAACAAGCCTGCTACATGTGAAAATAGAGACTTACAAAGCAGGTGTATTTGAGAAATGCTTTTCATGTTTTAAAAGGAATCACCTTTGCATTTGCTCCTTTTTTCTATTCTGTATCATAATCTGTAAGACACAAGGGAATAGCCATTACCAAGTTTTGTCAATTTTCTGTCCTAAAATCTCTCTAATTTGTTGACTTTCCTCTGTCTCCCCCTGCCTATGCTCTCTGGCTGTTTTCTTTCCTCTTCTAGATTATTACAACCTATCTGACTAGCTTCAGGCTTCGGCTTCAACAGCACTTCCTTTCAAACCTTTTCTACCCTCCAAGACTGGGTTAGGTGACTTGCCTGCATGTTTTTATACCATAACTGCCTTTAAAATTTTCCCATCTCTCTATCAGACTCCAAGTTTCTTAGCATCCTGAGCTCATTCATCTTTTTGCTTCCATTGCCTTCACATAACAACTGCTCAGTAAATATTTACTGCATGAAGGAATTACAAAAGTATATATCAAAATATTTTGAGCTCTTTTTTTTTGCATGTAATCTACTAATTGGAGCAAGACACATTTATATTTTGATGTGGAAAACCAGGCTGCTTAGTGAAATGAATTTCACTGGATTAGGAAGTAGATGTTTTATTTCCACCTTTGTCTTTGACTTTTCAGTATTGGTTAAGATTTGCGTAACCTAACATGTATTGAGAGTTATGTCTCGGTGTGGGGCCAGGCACTTGCACAGCCATTCTCTTTCTTTCCCATAGTTTTTCATCAGTTAATTGCAGAGAGTAATTATATCTGTTAGCAAATAGTGCTGCAAAGAGTGAATTTCCATCTTGAAAGAATGTATGTGCTTCCCTAATCACCTGAGTTATTACTAGAATGTTATTTGTCCCCTAGGAGGACTAAGCCAGGTATTGCAGATGGTTTCCCAGTCCCTTAATGGAAACACGTCTATCCACCCATCCGTTCACAGCCTCAACACTCTCAGAAGAAATCCTCAAGTTTCACATTTTTAAAGAAATGAGGACAAGTGTTATATTTTTAAACACCTTTACAAGTCATTCCCAAAAGCGTCTCTCTTCCTTTCTACCTTGTGAGTGACTTCCAGCAATTTGATTTTGCTTTTAAATTGAACAGGAGGAATTTTTATGAAATTCTAAGGGGGATGAAGTAAGTTTTTGAAATTAAAAGTGAAAAAAAAAAGACTCCATAAAAAAATAGGACTGGAGGTAAAACAGAATGTTTTAAGTGAGATTTACCTGTAGGAAAGTGAAAATAAAGTATTGATTCTCCTCTCATTTAGCTGCAGATGAAATCTCCTGGATTCTTGTACCCACCAGAAAAGAGGGATGGGTTAAGATTCATGCCAGCAGGCCATTCCAGTTCTGCTTGCCTGGCAGCAGCGTCCGTGGTAGGATTCCTGGAAGAGAAATCTGAGCCCCCAGGAAACCAAGGCATTGACCTGGTATGTCTGTGGCAGCTTAGGCGAGCTACTGAGAAATTACAGATGGAAAGAGGAAATGCTTGTCCCTCTTCCTTTATCAAATCGTGTAAAACAAACTGGGACAAGACGCTGTTCTGTTCTGTTCTGAAGATGTGAGGGAGAAGCACTTGTCACAGAAGATATAAATTGAGTGAGATCTTAAAAGATTGCCCACAGGGCAGAGGAAGAGGAGAAGGGAGCTGGAGTCCCATTGTCAAAGGGAAGAAGGGATGAGCCTGCATCTGTAATGAGAGAGGCTTGGAGTGAGGCCACCAGGCATGTGAAGGGAAATGGCACCGGCCAAACTAGAAGCTGCAGGACTGCCTCTGAGTTGTTTGGCCTCAGGGGATCTTGGCAACCCAAACATCGTTCTCTGTGGTGATAGATACTAGAAGACCACAAAGCAATGGGAGCAGGGGGGGCCATGTCAGGTTCATCGCCTCCTTTTTGATAAGTTTATTTAATTGAGATCGGAGCTTATAGAGTGTGGACCCTAGAGAGTCTAGGGAGGGCTAAACTTGCTGTGCGTTGAGGAGAAGAGAATACATTTTTGTGAGAGTCAGTGCAATGGGTGAAATTGTGTTTCCCCTTCAATCCGTATGTTGAAGTCCTAACCTCCAGAACCTCAGAATGTGACCTTATTTGGAGATAGGCTTTTCACAGAGGCAATTAAGTTGAAGTGAGGTCAGGAAGCTAGTCTCTAATCCAATATGACTAGTGCCCTTATTAAAAAAAAAAAAAAAAAGATAAATTTGGATAGAGAGAAACACACATAGACAGAACGTAATGTGAATATGAAGATGGCCACTTACAAGCCAGGAAGAGCATCCTGGAATACATTTTTCCCTCACAGACCTCAGAAGGAAGCCACCCTGCCAAAACCTTGATCTTGGACTTCCAGCCTTCAGAACTGTGAGACAATACATTTCTGTTGTTTAAGCCATCGCATCTATGGTACTTTGTGACAGTAGCCCTAGCAATTGGTGGTAGTTGGTGCTAGTCGCCTCTTCCTTCCATCAGAGGAGAGAGAAGACAAGGATCTAGAGACTCTGTAAAGTAAAAATGGGTTTCTTCCAGTGCGATACCTGGAAATTGCAACAGTGTTTATAGAAATGATACACTGACTCAGACCTCAGCTGATCCAGTGATTTCTCTCATCTTAGCAAGCAATGTTCATTGGCCCACAATAATTGTGCATTTGCTGCATGTTCAGTTGTCAACCGGCCAGATAACCTACTAGGTACATGATTCTGTGCCCGTCTGCAGAAAATCACTGGAGAGCTGGGCTGAGATGCAGTGAGTGAGACCTGGGCTGAAAATGTCCCTTGAGGTTCACCCAAGTTTCTCTGAGCCTGCTCTCCTCAGTCCAGCCACAGTCACTTCTGATTGTGAGGGTTGGAAAAATCCAAAGTTTGGGCTGAAAAGGTTGCCTAAGATGTGCTCTGTCTTTACTGGGCTGAGCAGCGCCTCTTCATTGGATTTCTATCCATTTGAAGAGGGCAAACCGTTAGGAAGAGCTCAAATATTGATATTTCCTTTATCTCTTAGTGATTCTCTGAAACTATCATTTTTCTTTCTTCCCTTTCCATTTCCTCCTAAAAGCATGTAGAAAATATGAACACTAATTAGAATACAATTATCCTTATGGTGGATCAGTTTACTGGATGTGCCAAATAGATGCTCATCATGAGAATGATCTGGCAACAGCATAATTAACTATTTGTATGAAAAACATGAGAGAGAGAGGAAGATAGGTGAGCCAACACACCACTTAGAATGTACACACACACTTAATTTGGACACGCTCCATACTCTTCTTCACTCAGGTATCCATCAGAGTACTCACCTTGTGCGTGCTGTGCTGTTGCTGTAAGCATGTGTCTTACACACAGCATCTTCTCTAGGTTTCAGATGCAATGAGTTGTTTCCAGGCTCTGCTACTCAGTTAAGTCCCACAATACTGATAGGGCTATTGGACAGTCAAAGTGAAAGAAAAGAGAAAGTGTTTGATGGGAATCAGAAGCAAAGAGACATGCCCAAAGGCAAAGAGCTCTGTAGAGGTGGCAGATTCGGACTTGTGGCACGTTACTCAAATATCTTCTTTTCCCATGGGCCCCCCAAAATTATTTGTACAAAAGACCTTTTGACCCATCAGGGAGAGGTCACTGCAAGCTTTGCTTTTCTGAAAGGCAGTACAGCATGGTGCTTCACAGCGTGAGCTTTGGAGTTAAGCCAACTTGAGTTGTAATCTCGGATCCACCATTTACTCGCTTTGTGAACTTAGGTAAGTTATCCTTAACATCTTGGGGCTCCGTATTCTTAATTTTAAATCTTAACCTTAAACTTTAATCTTAACCTTCAAATGGTCATAAACCCATCACCAATAAAATGGAAAAAAATAAATTATGGCTTATTTCTCTAATGGAATATTCTACAACTATAGGGATGAACAATATATAACTACACACAATCCACAATACAGCAACACAATACAACTACTCACAAGAATATGGATGAATCTCCACACATAATGTTGAATGAAAGAAGCCAGATATGAAAGGGACATTGTATAATGGCATTTATTTAAAACTGAAAGCTTGGGGAAGTGACTTTACATGATTAGAGGTTGGGATAGTCCTTGTCCTGAGGGATGAGGCTGGATGGAGGCATGAGAAGCCTGGAGTAGATATTCTGTGTCTCATTCTCGGTGGTGGTTACTCGGGCCAGTTCAGTGTGTGAAATTCATTGAGTTTCATACTTAAAACGTGTAACTTTCTATATGTATGATACACTTTAACACAATGTTTTAAAAAGTAGATCATTTTGGTACCCAACTCATAGAGATGTGAGAATTAAATGAAATAATGAATGAATAATTAAACACCTAATGATTAGAAAATGCTTAATATATGTTAGCCACTTCTTACTGTCATTATTCTCATTACCCTGATTGCAGGAGTTGGTGACAAATTTAGTTCATTTGTCAATGACCTGTCTTATCTGAGTAAGCCTGTGACACTCTGGGGTTTTAAAACAGGACAGTATGTAAGAGGCCACTTCCTTATGAGAAGCAAACCCCTTGACATCCACTGGTTCTCATTCAGAGGAATATATTCTAGTGTGGGAAAAAATAAGAAAAACATTCAGCTCTGAGTACTCTGATTTGAGATAAGATAGCTCTCTAAGTATTTTCTTCAAATTGATTAAAAACAAAACAAAAACCCATCCCGTGTCTTCCTGAATGTGCAAAAATAAC
The DNA here is from genome assembly GCA_036589455.1 of Ateles fusciceps. Lineage (NCBI taxonomy): Eukaryota > Metazoa > Chordata > Mammalia > Primates > Atelidae > Ateles > Ateles fusciceps. The sequence continues at coordinate 4,386,530 of JAZHEH010000093.1, forward strand.
TTGGCAGAAAAAAGTAGACTAGTTTCTGCTGTTCTTAAACTGGTTTACACTTCCTCTAGTTTCCTCTGTAGATAAAAATAGCAGTTTAATCTGTTGACAGATAAACGCCTTTCAAAGTACTAGCTCCATTTGGAGCTGCTGCTCTTCATTGTTGATTTTCTGTAATACAGATGTTTTTGGCATAATGTGTTATGTTCTTCAGAATGTCCTCTGCCAGCTCTGTAAAGAAGACAAACAGCAGCCTAATCTTGAAAACAGAGCTTCTTCATGAACTAGCTGACATAAGCTCAATTGGGCTTCACCCCACATAAGGATTTTAATAAACAAACCTCGCTGGTCAGCATATTGCTCTGGCATATTTAAACATATCACATGCTTTCGGCTCCTCTTCACAGTTCTGCAGCTTTTGCACAAAACAAGTTCCGGTTAACAGAATGTAATGAGTCTGAGCGGGGGAAGAAGTCTCTTCTCTACGTGCAATGATAAAACCATGACGGGACAGCGTTAAACAGCAGGGCTGAAGTGGGAACCGAACGGTTCACGTCCCGGTGCTCAGAACTGCCGTTTCTGCAGCTGAGTTGGCATAAAGAACCCTGAGGAATCCAGTGTAAACTGTGTTCCTGACCCACGGGACCTGCACCCTGTGTGTCTCTACCTAGTCTCCTTCTCTCCTTTCTTTTATGTTTTGTGTTGGAACCTCATCTGTTTTTCTGGCTTTTCATTCATCTACCCAGTCTGTTCTTACGGCTCTTTAGTCAATCTGCCTGATTTCCAATCCTGGCTCAGTCACTAAAGGTCTCTGTGACTTTGTACATGTTATTTAACCTTCTTAGCCCTGGCTCTCCCATCTGTAATAGGAGGATTGCAGTAGACCTACCCCTTAGGGCTGTTAAGAGGATTACCTGTGGAAAGGTGCTTGGCTGGCTTGTAGTAAATACTCAGGAAATAATGGCTGTTACTCAGTTTCTTTCTGATTCCATCTCCATCTCCATGTGCACAGTCACTTATGCCACCCCAATTAGGAAAACCCATGATATGGTTTGGATGTTTGTCCCCTCCAAATCTCGTGTTGAAATGTGACTTCTCATGTTGGAGGTGGGGTCTGGTGGGGAGGTGTTTGGGTCATGGGGGCGAATTCCTCATGGACATTTTGGTGCTCTCCTCCCAGAAATGGGTGAGCTCTCACTCTGAGTTCACCAGTAGGGTGTGGGTAGGATCTGGTTGTTTAAAAGAATGTGGCACAACCCCCGCCCCACGCCTTGCTCTCTCTTGCTCCTGCTCTTCCCATTCGATGCACTGGCTCCACCTTCACCTTCCGCCATGACTGGAAGCTTCCTGAGGCCCTGACCAGGAGCACATGTCGTTGGCACCACACTTCTGCACCACCTGCAGAACATGAGTCAATGAAATCTCTTTTATTTGTAAAATGCCCAGCCTCTCGTATGTCTTTATAGTGGTGCAATAGACTAATACAACCCATAATCCAGACAGAGATGAGTCAGTTGGATTCAAGGAATTTTACAATAGAAATTAAAAGCAGAGTTTAGGAGCTAGTGTTTTATTCATTTATTTATTTTCAACTGTGGCAGCACTAGTGGCATTTTGGACCAGATAATTCACCATGGTGGGGGGCTGCATCCCCACTGATGCCCGCAAACCTCCAGGAATAAACCCCCTCATTTGTGACCATCAAAAAATGCCTCCAGACGTTGCCAAATGTCTGCTTGAGGCAAAAGTGTTCCTGATTAAGAACCACTGGACTAGACCAAAGCTTTAATTGTAGAACAACAGCAGGAAGGCATGATGAATGAATTATAAAATTTGGGGGGTAGGAGAGTTAGCCCAAGGCAAGGGCCTTCCTGACCTTATCCTGAAGCTTCAGAAACACATAGGAGTGGAAGTCTGGGTCAAGACCCTGCCTGCACCTGTACAGACCATGGCAAGTCACTGCCTCAATAGGCAATGACTTCCTGAAAACTTCCATCTTATAGGAATGTGTGAAAGCAGAACAATAGAAGGGGAAGGAATTCCCTTCCTAAAAGGCTACAAAAAAAAAAAAAAAAAAAAGATCAAATCCCTAATCATACCTCTGCTTTTAGATCCAGCCTATGAAGGAATAGTTACAGCATCTCATAAAAGTTCCTTAGTTTTGCTATTTTCCTTCACAGGTTTAAATCCACTTTAGAACGCTCGATTTTCAGCTTCATCTTGATGGTGTTAGGTTCATAAGAATTGAATTTCAGAGCTTTTCCATTTCTCCACTTGTTTTTATAAAACCATAGGGGGAAAATGCAGTAAAATTTCTCAAATAATTGCAGAAACATTGCTGTTTAGACAAAAATGGCAACGTCACCCAAACTCAACTGTCGACTGACAGCACCACCATGCAATAGCTCCGGATGTTCATTTTTCAGCTGATTTCTACAGATGTGAATTTGGCATATAAGAGCTGGTTGAGAGGTGTCAGTGTACAATGTGTGAATGGATGGAGTATACAGAAATTTTCAGTTTACAAAGGTTGAAAACTACTAGTAATTATGACAAGGTGAGATGTGGAGCACTAGGTCACGGTGTGTATTTTATCTTAATTAGAATATAAAGACTTCAAGGGGAAGGAAGGATTTTCAAACAATTCTTCAGAATCATCTTTAGTATGCATGCACTAAACACCTATTAATTTCTAATTTAATGGATAATGGGTGGAATAAAATTAACAGATTCTTTGAAACAAGGATGCAAGGCTTAAGAGTTCCTTAAGTTTTCTGATTCAAAATTACTTTGCGCCTGGTTAAGAAATGTTGTATGTATTATATGTAAATATAGATACATAGCTATCTGTAGAGATATGTAGACAGATAAATAGATATATCCGTCACTCAAATACAAGGGTGGGAAGGACATCAGTGTGTGGCACAGAATCCTAGTGCTGTAGGGCTTTTTGAGAGACTATAATGAGGGCTTGGGGAGTAATGAGGGACCCAGATAGGACCTTCTTTTTGTCTCTGATCTTTGTTTTTCTCTGGCATTTGAGCTATTCTTCTCTCTCCAGACTGATTTTCTGTAAAAATGCAGGAGATGGCCTCCTTTAAGCTGCCAAGTTTACCTGTCCTCTAGCACCCAACCAGCCCCATTAGCCTAACTACCTTCATTCCAATTTCCAATTCCCAGGAGAGATAATGTAATTGGTCCAGCTTGGGTCAAGGTGCACCCCTGATCCATTCAATTATAACCAGTCTAGCAGGGAGCGAAGAGGGGTCAAGTGTTCAAACATGTCTTAGGGCTCAATCCTATGAAGGTGGGGTATGATTTTCAGAGAAAGGAGATTAAATTGTTGAGGACAGACAACTCCAAAGATGTATTATTTGTATATTTATCATGTATTATAGTGAAAACCTTAAGGACACGTTTAGAGATCTTTTCTGCTTCCGTTTTATTTTCCTGGCTAGACCAGTTTGGTAGGTTATAAGCATGGTCATTGACCATTTGATTAATCAGAGGTATGACCCATAAGAAAATAAAAGAAACTTGTGAGAAAGTTTGATAATGGCATGATTTGGCTCTCTGGATCATAAGGATGTAATTTGTTTTTGAGAATGAGTTAAGATATATTTGCTTGTAGAGCTTTTGTAACAAATCAACACAAATTGGGTGGCTTAAAACAACAGAAATTTATTCTCTCATAGTCTGGAGGCCAGAGATCTGTGGTCAAGGTTTTAGCAGGACCTGGTACTCCCTCAGAGGCTTCCGCGGGAGAATGCTTCCTTGCTTCTTTCAGCTAAGGGGGTTCCCCGACGTTCCTTGGCTCATGGATGCCCCAGTCCCGTCTGTGCTTGTATCCTCACATGGCCTTCTTCTCCTCTCTATGAGTCTGTCTTCTTTGATAAGGACACTTGTCTTTGGATTTAGGGTTTACCTGTATGAGCCAGAATGATCTCATGTCCACATTCCTAATTACATCTGCAAAGATCCTTTCTCCAAATAAAGTTGGATTCAGGGTTTGGGGATGTGGACATTAGCTTTGGGAGGCCTCCATTCAACCTGCTACATAAGGCAAAAATGGACTGACCAATGAGCTTTCTTGCCCTTTGGTCTTGCTGTGTCCATATCTTGCTCAGGGGCAGGGCAGCTGCACTGGTGTGCCTGAAATTTGGAACCCCTGTCCTGGGGCAGGCCTGGATGGTGGGGGAGGACACAGTCAGCTCAGCTTGGAGCAGCAGGAACATGTAGGCTGGTCACAGGCCCCAGGCTGGTCCTCTCTGGCTGTACACATCCTCCACATTTTCATCAGTGAGTCTTTCTCCCTCTTTATTTGCTATGTCTTGGATATAAGATTGAGAAGCATTGGTTAGGTAGCCACTTCATTTTATTCTTCCTCTTCTTTAGAGTCTATCTGGTCTTTCCTTGAATTAATTCCTGAAATGTCTTCTAGTTGCAATTGATAGTTGTTGACTGAATAAGACACTCTTAAATTTTCCTTCCAGTGGTTTCTCTTAGTCTGCTATAGAGAAGAGCTATAGTGCCAATGGGTGGGAGTTCTCAGGAAGGAAAGTTTGGTTTGATGCCATAAAGAAAAGAAGATTTTAATCACTGGAGCTGGCCAACAACGAAGCAGGCTGCCACATAAAACCCTGAGCACTCCGTCGCAAGTGGGAAAATAGAGGCGGGCAGATCATCCACCAGGGGTATTGTCGAAGGAGTTGTCCATCAGTTGTGGGGGTGGACATGCGACCTCCAAGGGGCTCTAATTGGTATTCTTCTGAACAATGATTTGATATGGGTATGGACACAGAATGCGATCAGTTCAGACTGCGAGGTGGGAAAGATTTGGCTTTTACTTTCCAGGAATTTTAAATAGGAGATCTGGATTATATTGGCTTTTCTTGCACATGAAGACTGCTAAATTTAAACAGTTTGCCATTTAAGAGCTGGGTGATAGGAGATGACTTTAGAAGCGAGGGAAACTGAAAAGAGCTCACTCTAATCAGGAACAAAAGGGAAGAAACTTCACAGATGTTTAGAATGTCTGGACCAAGAGATATGGCTCCTTCAGTCAACAGCTTAGAGTGCTTTTATTTTAATCTTTATTTCTATTTTCTTTCTCTGTCATATAAATTTAAGGACTGTCTTATTAGATTGCTCTCTGACAATACTTCACATGTTCTCCTGTAATATCGATTATCACATTATATTCTAATTTATTTAGTAGTCTGTATTCCCCATCTCTAATCCTTAGCACAATGCCTGGCACATAGTAGGCCCTCATGAAATGTTTGTTATTAAAGCATTGTGAGAAAACCAATCCTGGAAGAACAAAAGGGAATCTATATGCTTCATAGTGCATCCTGTCACCGACTTCCTAAATGAGGTCTACAGACAGAATTTACCAATGCATTTCTCTCTATTTTTTGAAGGATAGGGTTTCTTGATTTTTCTAGTAGACTGAATTAGGAAGGATAAATGGATCAGAACCTTTTGTGTGTGTGTATGGTGGACTCACCTGTATAATGTAATGCTGTGTCTCACTGGAGTCACCCTGAACTTCAAGGACTACATAGGGTCAGTACAAATTGCCCTCTTCTGGCTAAAGTGTAGGCTGAGAGAACCAAGCAGTTGGCTAGGTCAACTCCACACTCACTTCATAATATTTTTCAGTGGTAGCATCAGGTAGTTGGAGGTATTATCCTTTATAGTACATGGGACAGCGTAACAATTCTGATTATTATTGTTCCTATTTGTCAAAATATTACATTCAAAACTTAACAGAAGCCATTTTGAAGAGCAAAGATTAGAATTTGTAACACAGTATTTGTCTCGCATGTCTCGCATGCAGAAAAAGTTCTTTACTGGGAAGAGTCGCCAAGCCTGGCGTTCTAGACAATGCTGTAGCTGTGCTTTGAACTTTCTTTGGTGGGCTCTTGCTAACTATTTTGAAGTTCTCTTCCAGGGTGCAATTCTTTTTTGAAAGATAATAGCAGGACACAAGATAAGGGCTCATTTCAGATGATTCATCGATGTCCTATTGATTGACTCTCAACTATGAAAATAATCATAAGAAAATTAATTTTACTGCAAGATACCATGTATGTTTTTTAAAAAAATAGAGTGTAGGACTCACTGTAGTAAACCACATTGAGTTCTATTTTTTGAATCACAATATTCCAGCCAATTTGCACATCGTCTTCTTACCCAGCTCCCTGATGCCTGTATGCACCAGCTTTCTCCCTGATGCCGGCATGCACCAGCTTTCTCCCTGATGCCTGTATGCACCAGCTTTCTCCCCGATGCCTGCATGCACCGGCTTTCTCCCTGATGCCTGTATGCACCAGCTTTCAAGGCTGAACATTATCCGCTATTTGCCCCCTAGATTGTGGAAGACTTTAGCTTCAGAAAGGAATCTCTGTTGTGTGATAGGAATCTTATAGAGTCACTCCAAAAAGTATTGTTAGATTTCTCTTCACCCAGCATCCTTAGCACCCTGAATGGTGTCCTACACAACCCCACTCTCCTCACTACTTAAAACATTTGGGAAAGGGTCCTAGGATTACCGGTCTTGAAGTGAAGCGCTAGCCTTGTTTCCCTGTCTTTAAGCCAAGCCATCTCCTATCTGGAGTACGAAACATGCAAGGTTTCTCATGGGGGCTCAGATACAGCCCCACGTGAGTCAAGTATTAAAATGCTTAAACAACTCAACAGTGAAGGAGTGAGGCTGCTTCTTGGCATCCATCCAAGTTGTCTGTTTGTGCACAAATCCATGGAGGCCTTTGCAGGGAGCCATCACTTCTGACCACGTGTGAGCTGTTTCTGACTCTGATATGCTCTCTGCTCAGACCTCAGAAGCATTATACCCCCAGTGCCATGTTTTTGCCAAATGCCTACTCTTATTACTCAGATAGACATATGTGGCCTAGAGAAACTTCTCCAGGGAATAAATCTCCCTTGTCCCCCTTCCTAACCCCCTTTCCCCACCGGTATTCATTTTTCTGGTTAAGCAGATTCAGTGACATATGAACAAAAAGAAGGTGACACTGCTTGGAATATGAGAATTCTCAGGGAAATGGGGCATAGAATTCTTGAGTGATGGGACTTTTCCTATTCAAAAATAGCATCTGTTGTGTTTCAGTATAATGACCTATTTGCACTTCTGTCTGATTTACCTGATTAAGAACTTCTGTAGGTGGGAATCATGCCTCATTCATCTCGTACCTCCAATACCAACCTAATATCCAGCATCCAGTCTCCAAAGTACAATAACTCAGCTTCTGCTAAGGGGTGAACAGCATTACTAGAAGAGAGTGTAGTGAACTGAATGGTGGCTACCCCCCAAAAGACATGTCCAGATCTTTACCTCTGGAATCAAATCCTTATTTGAGAAGTGGGTCTTTGTAGCTGTCACTTTGTTAAGGATCTCAAGATGAGTTTACTCTGGATTCTCTGGATGGGCTCTGAATCCAATGACAACTGTCCTTAAAGAGACGGAAGAGGAGAACACACAGAGAGAAGAGGAGAGGACCACGTGAAGATGGAAGCAGAGATTGGAATGGTGCAGCCACAAGCTGAGGAACACCTGGGGCCACAAGAAGCTTGAAGAGGCAAGGAAGAACTCTTCCCTCGGGTCTTCCAAGGGAGCATGGTCCTGCCAACACCTTGATTCTAGACTTTGGACCTCCAGAACTGTGCAAGAGCACATTTCTGACATTTCTGTTGTTTTTAAGCCCCCAAATTTGTGGTAGTTTATTATAACAGCCACAGGAAACTAGTACGGGGGTGACTTGCCCTTCAGAACAGCCATTTAAATTAACATACAGAGCTTGGCTCACGGCATTGAAAAGAAGAGACCAAGAAAAAAGTTAGTTGAAGGACTCTGGTTGGCAGAGCACAGGTAACATGGACTGAATTGTTAAAAGAGGCCAGAAGGGGGTGGATCTTGAGTTCCAGGGACCTTGAAGAGCTGAAAGAAGTTTCAACCTAAGCTGAAGAAATGGAGTAGCAGGAGCTTATAATTCACCAGACTGCATGCATGATTTAGATCTGGAGTATGCACTGCAGTATGCCCTTGAGTTGACCAGAAAAATACTTGAAGCCTTTGCCAATGGGGAGAGAGAAGTACCTTATAGAAGAATGAGGTGTGGGGTGAGAGAGGTTGGCCATTTCTCAAGCCAGGCCTTTGAGAAACCATTTTGCCAGTAGCAGGGGCTAAAAGAAAAGGATCCAGGCATGGAAGGATTTTAGTCCCAAGTAAGCAATGAAAATAAGCCAATTTGGCTCGTCTGCTCCTGGCGTGTCCTGTGCTGCTCCAGCCTGAGGCCCTCTGCCTCACAGGGACTCAGGCGCCACACACACAGATGGGGTGGGGGAGCTGATAGCACTGTGAGGAGCAAAGCATCCTCCTTCCGAGACAAGAATGGCACACAGAAGGGATGTCCAAGATGTCCTCGGCACCAGGGCCAAGTTGGAGAGAGCAGAGTGTGAATTTTGTTATAAGAAGATAAACGCAAGACACTGGAATTCCCAGCAGTGCAGGGGAGCAGAACATATGCTGGAGAAACTGCCAGGAGACCTGGGCTATTGTTCCAGCCCCACGATGTAGCAGCTGTATGACTTTGCAGGAGTAATGCAACTTCTTTGTCTTACTTGCAAGGAGCTTGGCAAAATCACTTCCAAGGTCACACTAACCCTAAGTCTACAATCGCTGCTTGGCTATTGGATGAAATGGATTCAGCCTGTGGAAGTGTCTTCTTGCTAAGTCACTCAAACCAACATGAAAAGTTTTCTGATATACACCATCCTCCCCCCTCCGGCCACTGCCATCAAAAGCAAAACAAAATAAAACAAAATGCGATATGATATATAGGAAAAGTATATTCGTAAGAAAGGACTACATGATTATAGCATGGCTTGAGATGGGAAGTCAATGAATGAATGTTGAATGAATAAATGGATAGGGGTTGATTCCTCCTTTTGCCAAAAACAGAATTAATATAGTCCTACAAAGTATATTCTTAGGAAAAGGACTGCATGATCATAACATGACCAATGAGAGCATTCAGTGATGAATGTTAAATAAATGAGTGGGTGAGGAATTTAAAAGGATTTAAAAAAAAAAAAACAGAATGCTTCATGAATTTGCATGTCATCCATGTGCAGGCCCCATGCTAATCTCTGTCTTATTCCAATTTTAGTACATATGCTGCCAAAGCGAGCAGTGTAAAAGGATTTTAAGCGTTTTTGCTAAGTAATACACCAAGTCTCATTTCTGCCAGTTATCTGTATGATGATGACATTTAATTTGTTTAACTCTACCTATCCTTTTTTCTTCTTTTGAGATAGAGTCTTGCTCTGTCACCCAGGCTGGAGTGCAGTGGTGTGATCTTGGCTCACTGCAGCCTCCTCCTCCTGAGTTCAAGCAAGTCTTGTGCCTCAGCCTCCTAAGTAGCTGGGATTACAGGCACTTGCCACCACGCCCAGCAGGAATTTTTGAAGTTTTAGTGGTGATGGGGTTTCGCCTTGTTGGCCAGTCTAGTCTCAAATGCCTGACCTCAGGTGATCTACCCACCTCAACCTTCCAAAGTGCAGGGATTTACAGACATGATCTTACTCTTTAAGTGAGAAGTGACTTGTAGGTGACGCCCATATCAACTCTCCCCTCTTGGTGCCCTGAATCAGCTAGACAGTCTTTGGCTACGTTGGTTGTCAATAAGTGTTAGTGAGTCGCTGAGCATGGATTTCCCTCACCTGTGCTTTGGGCTATACAGAAAGCCAAAGATAAAGGACCATCTTGAATCTATTCAGGGGCCTTGTGTTTTGCTCTTCAGTGCTTTCTGCCTTCTTTCCTTGGACAAGGGTGCCACCTGACCTTTTTATTCATGCCTTGTTGACTGACTTCATCAAAAGAGTTGAGAGTAACAAACTGTTTTTAAACTGTTCTTATCTCTAGGGTAAAACGACTTTATTCCACTTGTAAGAACAAACAAAAATTATGATACTATGCACGTGATAAGGAAGATGACTGGCCTTCTCTTAAAAGAAATAGGCTATAAAACAGAGAAAGCTCAAAAGGATGGCAGAAGGCCAGGCCAGGTAGCATTGAAAATCCCTGTCCCCCGGCCTGCAGTGTGACACTGCATGGTAGGAGATGATTTGGAGCCAGGCCTGCTGTGCTGTGACTGTAGCCAGCGTAATTTCTGTGTCAAAGTCTCAACTATCACATTAACAAGCCATTTAACAGACGTTGCAACCACCCTGACACTGGGGTGTTGGTCCGATTTTTCCTCCTGTGGCTGAGTGTGCATTCAGATTTGATTTGGTGATTGGTTTTGGCAGGCTTCTTCTTCCTGTCTCCCTGGCTTCCCCCCTCCATACCCTCCACGCCCCGCCTCACCACTGAGCCCTATTGGAGGGACACCTGCTACTGAAGACACTGCCGAATTATGTGCAGTACAAATGCACACCCACATGTACATGCACTTTCATTACACTCCTAGAAAAATGAAAGGGAAGACAAGAAACTAGTGCTTTTGGCTAAGTGAGATGAGGCTTTCATTGCTCCAAATTCTGTGAGTTTGGGTAATGAGCAGGAAATAACCACAGTTCACATATTCATAAGCCATGAGGATATTTACCTCTTGTTTGGACTGGTAGATACATATTTGGGTCAAGGAAATCTATGTAGAGGACAAAAGAGCTTGAAAATTCATTCATTCATTCATTCATTCATTCGTCTTAAAAGTCCGAGATACTCTGGTTATCTGGAGATGTTGAATAATAGCTTCTGCCTTTCCTCCCTCCACCCTCTCCTTTTTTCATATAATTTAAAGAACGAAGCACATGTGCATAGAAGTAATTTTAACCACATGAGAAATGCTATAGTTTAAGAACAAACCAAATCTCGTCAGGGCACAGAAGGATCACCACGTAACTGCCTGCAGATGGCCAAGAAACCTTTTAAAGGGGATGATATTTGGTCCAAGTCATAAAGAATAAAGAGAAGTTTGTCTATCTGGGTATAAATTAACTTGGCTGTCTGTCATTCGTCCCCGTCTTTCTGATTTCCCATCAGCTTGTAAGGGCAGGAGCTGTGCGTTGGCTTCTTTATGCAGTGGGAGCCTGGGCCAGTGCCTTGTGTATGGGAACCACTTGTCATATTTTAGCTGAATGAGCAAATCTATAAATGACAGGTACTGAGGTTCTTTATGGGTGCACATTGGCTAGTCATGGTCAAGATCTCCTTTGGATTCAGGTGACAGCAGGAAGGTTCATGCTGGAAAATATACAGGGTATACAAGGACTAGGGAGTCTAGATGCTGTCTAGTTGGGGCCTGGACACCTAGAAGGTGACCCCAGGACTAACCATGGGTACAGAGTCAACTAACTGTTGCCGTCCACCTCTGGGTAAGAGATCACCACTGCTTCACTCCTCTGGCTGGGGAGGTGGACTCCATAGACTCCATAGACTCTGCCTATGGGGTTCCTGAGGAAGCTCCTTGAAAGTCCTGCCTCCTCCTAAGTCCTGGACAGCATGTGGGTGACAGGGATTGACCACTGATTGTGATATGGATCAGAAGGATGGAAAAGGCAATAACAAGTGATTGTCTCTTCCTAAGGTTTCCTGTCTTCTGTTGCCCTTTTATCTGCAGAGCACGGTCTAATAAACAGAGAAGGCTCAGGAGGGTCAGAAACACGGTGTTTGCTGATTCAACCTCATTTCTCAGCCTGCTTGCCAACAATTCCCAAAAATGAAGGGAGAAAACGTTGGAAGATCATTCTGAGGCTTGAGGTAATCAGATCTTTCCAGGACTCAAATTAGGTGGCTTGGGAGATAAGACATTGAAACAAAAAGAGCCCAGGCTAGGAATCAGAAACCTTTCTTTCCAGTTCAAGCCCTAGTTTATTGATCAGTGAATGACCTGTAGCAAGTAATTTAACTTCTCTAGGATATACTTTCCTCCTCTGTTTCTAAAATCTAGCACCCAAAATCATACATTTTGATTTGTCAGGCACTCAACATATATACTCAATGTATATGTGTAGCAAATACAATTTCCCAAGTAGAAATAAAGAATACTGTTTTCCAAAAGCCTGGGGCTTATGAATATTTTTGTAGACTGCACATTATTTGCAACCATTCTTACATTTAACTGTTTCTCTGGAGAGTGCATTCTTTCTAAAGGGATGGAGGTACTAAATGGTGATATTCTATAGCTAATGTGGAAAATTTATCACAGTACCATGTGATTTGTTCCAGGAACTACCTTTCCCAAAACAAAGAAGCCAGTAGCCTAGATGTCTGATTTAGAGATGGCAGAGACCAGTTCTTTTATTCATTAGCTGGTACATTTTATTATACAATTGAATTTTGAATTAAAATACAAATAGGATCTTATAACATTGGGGTTAAAGAAATGCTGATTAATTTAATTTATGCTAAGGTGTAGATGACTAATGACTATACCTTATCCTCAGGTTATGTTTTAAGTAATGATAGGGAAAAAAAGTAAAACAGGAAAAGTGACGGGAACTCTAAGGATGGTGGCAAGGTTATATAGGAAGAGGGTTAAGGACATGGCAAGGAGAGAATGAATTTTTCAAGGATAAACTTCTTCTTCCTAAGGTCAGGCAGAAACCAGCAGTATGGGATCCAATTTCAGAAAATGTCACAGTCTCCTTGCTTTATGACCCAGGCTAATTTTCAAGACCAGAGCACTACTTCCTCAAAAATCAGATAAAGCTGCCAAAGTCAGGCTCTTGAGGGATTTTTACGAAACTAACATTCTTTTCTCCTTTTACATCATGCATTTTTTGGTGACTATAAAACACACCTTAATCGTAGAACATTTAGATACCACAGCAAAGCATAAAGAAAAAAAAAAACAACCCATCCTCAAGTCCGCCATCTTTAATATCACAGTGCATCATGTTTTAAAGGCAAAAGGGAGTTTTTAGGACTGCCTCCTGGTAGTTTAAACTGAGAAGGTAGCAAAGCCACCGCAGCAAAAACAGAAGTAGGGCCTGGACATTCTAATGTCAGCAGAACTTGGGACCAATTTTTTTTTTTGGAGAGAGAATAAAACTACACTGTGTACCTTCAATGAGATGTATGTGTCTACGTGATGGAGGGGGCTTGGCATGCTCAGTTACCACTTTTTCCATCTTACATTCTTAGTAACTAGGTTACCTGAGGAGTCCATTTGCCACATTCAAATCAGAACTGGTTTTTACATTAGTTGACTGTGGGTAACACAGATCAGAGAAACTCCGTGCATGTATGTGGCGTTGAGTGTGTGTGTGCGTGCGCGCGCGCGCGCGTGTGACTGTGTGCCTATGTGTGTGTGTGTGTGTGTGCGTTCTTGTACCTGCCCAGAGGTCAAGTAACCAAATTTTGGAATGGGGTGGGTTGAAAAAGCTTCTCTGTTTGCAAGCCTGTTCCCATCACTATGGCTTGCAAATGAAGCCTTTCTTCATGAAGTCAGGTTGTAGGCGAGAGATTCAGAAGACTGGAGAGAGTTTTTCTGCACTGCCTGCTTAGCCCCAGAGAAACCGGAGGACCCTTGGCTGTGCCCACAGCGGGAAAAGCCCAGCCTCCAGGTGAGTCCTCGCTTCCCCCGCGGCGGTTTGAGGAAGGGGCTGACGGCGATCATAAATATAATTTGCTGACACGGAATCCTGGAGCTGCGCTGACCACAGGAGTCACGGTCCCTAGGATGTGGGGGACCGCTCACAAAGCAGGCATTTATGAACTGGTTGGCTTTGCGTTAATTAATTCCTCATTCACCAACAGTAACAATCCCTTCAATGAGTGTCCAGGCCCCGGAAAGCCCTCGTGCTGACTGGAAGTGACAAGTGCTTTGCAAAGTGTGACTGTGTTAATATGGAACAGCGCAAAGGGTACCCGGAGCCCCTCTCCTGCCCCGGGCCTTCCTTCCTGCGTAGCTTTTGAGGAAGAAAGAGGACTTGGCTTCTTAAGGAGTGTTTAATTTGGTTTTTCCTCTTTGGTGGTTCGCTTGTCAGCTGCTGTATTCTCATCTGCTTCACCGGGATGGGTTAGTTCTGATGTAGTGAGTTCTGTCATGAGTCCATGGAGTATCACAAGGACCTCGAAGGGCCAAGAACCCTGACAGGTCATGAAAGGCTGATAAGACAGGGCTGATACACACACAGACACACACACACGGATATGGACTCCCTGGGGAGGCTAGGTAAAGCCTGGCAAATTCTCTCATTGTTAAGAATTTGGGAACCGGCCCAGTACGGTGGCTCATGCCTGTAATCCCAGCACTTTGGGAGGCCGAGGTGGGTGGATCACGAGATCAGGAGATCGAGACCATCCTGGCTAACACGGTGAAACCCCGTCTCTACTAAAAAAAACATTAGCTGAGCATGGTGGCATGTGCCTATAGTCCCAGCTACTCAGGAGGCTGAGGCAGGAGAATCACTTGAACCCAGGAAGTGGAGGTTGCAGTGAGCCAAGATCACACCATTGCACTCCAGCCTGGGTGACAGAGCGAGACTCCGTCTCAAAAAAAAAATAAAAGAATTTGGGAACCAACGAGAGACTTGGAGTTCCACAGGTCTTGGTAAAAGCTGACATGTAAAAGCAGGGAAAATGTAGAAAGTAGAGCTCATTGTCAATTCCCAAAGGAATTGACAGAAAAACATCTCTTCTTTAACAGGCAGCTCTGTGCCATGTACTCACAGGCTCTAAATAAGTGTTTGCTGGCCTGCTGACTGGCAGTGGGTTAGATACTTGCCGCTGTGATCCTCTAGCTTGTTTAATTGCTCGGTTATTTGGCCTCTTTCTTTCCAGTTCTCTAACTCACTAGCTTGCCAGTTTCTGCTTCTGTTGCTGGTTCTAAGGATGCATGCACTTAGCAGGCGAGGCCATTTTAGGTTTTGCTACCTATTTACATATTGTCTGAATCTTTCTTAGTGGATACTGTCATTTATTACTTTTGAAGATTTTCCTGTTTGCTTCTTTCTGAGTTTTTGCTTGCACTTTTAAAAAGTAGATTTAAAAGACTTCATTCACCCTTTTCTAGGTGTACTCTGTGCTAGATGATACCAAAATGATTAAGAAAGATCTCCCCCTTACCACTAGGAAAGAGGATTAAACATAAGCACATTCACAAATAACTGTAAGGCAGGATTAAGACAGGCCAGCGCTAAAAGAGACATATAAGTAGGGGTGATGGGGCTTCCAAGGAAAGCACATCACAGCTGCCGGATCAGTCAGCAAGGGCTTCCTTGGGCATTTGCAATGAGTCAGGAAAGATGGTCAGGGTTTCCCATTCCCTTTGATAAGAATGCCCCCTTTACATGACAAAAGGAAATGGAAAACATCTGAGGATGTGTGTCCTGGGAAGAGTGAGGAGTACATTTTGGGGTAAAGCATAATTTGGGCTGGAGAAGTGGGAGGGACCAGGGATTGAGAACATTGTCAGCAAGGGTGAGATGTCTGCAGACAGGCAAACCAGGTGGAAGGTTTTTATTGCAGAAGTGTGGCTGAGACTAGGGTGAGGGTCCTAGGGCATAAAATTTAAGGAGACTGTCTCTCAGGTGCCACCCCTGCCTTTGCAGGATCCTGAGTCAAGTCTCCGTACTGTGAGCCCAGCCTGGTCTGGGAGTGGGGAGAGCAGTGAGCAGCAGTTTTGTAATTAACAATGCATATTTACAAGATTGCCCTGAAAGCTCTGCATAGGAGGATTGGAGACCACGGGCTCTGCGTGAGACTGTGCAAATAGAGTTAACACAGGCAGAAAAGATGTGCAACCTGGAAGGTGGGGAACAGTGTGTTCCTTTAAAAGAGTCAACACAGGCCAGAGACAATTCCACATGCTTTTCACATGTTAATTAATTTCCTGAAGAAGGAGGAAGCTTCTAGCCAGGAGTCCAGAGAGCTGAGTTCCAGTCTAGCTCTGCTCTAAGGAGTCCTGGGAGCCCCCTGTGGCCTTAGCTCTTTGACCTGTGAAATGACCGAGTCACACTAGAACGTTTCATAGGTCTCTGAGAGCCTTAGAACCCCACGTCACTCATGACGTATGTTAATATCAGCTGACTTAGAAAGAGAACCCAATCCCTGGGGACCCCAATCTTGGATCTACAAGATCTCTCAGACCAGAAGCCCTGGGGTAAATTTCCTCCATCCAGAAACTTGTCGTTCATTGATTCACTTGTAAACTACTCAAATTTCTAGGTTTTGGGTCCCCCTTGAAGACTGACATTCCAGTCACTGCTGATAAATTTTTCTTTCCCCTTTCCACCTTGTGTTACCTACCATCACAGCCTGGCCCACATTTTTCTACCCCCTCCCTCCTTCTCTCCTGTCATTAACAAAATTCCCCAAACCCTTGCAAAGCCCCTACAGCAGAATTATCCCAAGAGAGAAACAGTGGATTTAATAAGCTTCCCCTTAGATGGCCCCAAATCCCTTCCAGTTGATTAGGGGAAAAAACAGCTACACACAGGACAGTTTCCTGATGCAGGAGGTGAGAGAGAGAAAGAATAAAGAAAGTTCCTGAAGTCCTGGGCCTCAGGGACCAAATTAAGAAAGCAGCACCACTTATTCAAAATCAGATGAATGTCAGTGGGATGTTTGTCAAACAAACTTGTCATTATTTGTCACAATTTGAGGAAGCATCAGTCAATAGTCACACTTGAGTGCATAACAGAGTTATTTATAGCTGCCAGTCTAGAGTTTTAACTCATGCGGGGCCAAGGTTCCATGTTACAAACAGCTTTATTTATGAAGATTGCGTGGCTATAAATAGTTTGGTTCCCTGGGTGTCACAGAACAACTCTGGGATGTTCTGCCAAAACCAGCACCAGGAAGCAGGCGGCAGGCAGCAGGGAGGTGAATCCGGGTGTTTTTTTTTTCTTCTTCTTCTTCTCTGGAGACCCTCTCTGTGAGTCCCTGGCAAGGATATTGCATCTTCTTCCTCAGTGTCCCTTTTGGAACGGGGATTGGGCTCCATGGTGTTCCTGGGAGAGGGTGGAAGTTACTCACTTAATTAATTAACATCTGCCCCAAGATCTGCTGTTGAAAGGGAGCCAGTATGGGGGAGCACTGCCTCTTTTGTGCCTATTCATGGACAATGAGCTAATTACAGTCTCTCTCCTGCTGGAGGGTGGAGGGAGATATCCTGTTATTCCAGTGAACAGGCAAAGCTCTAAAGGTTTGTTTATAGCTTCAGATTTAATTTGAACGACAGCAGTGTCTCTTCTAAAAATAAGAGGTTGTCAGATATTTAGAAATTTACTAGTTTCTGTGTCAGCAGATCCTTGTCTAAGGAGTAAGGAGTTGGGGGATTTCAGGGGAGCAGAAGAGAGGAAGGGGAATATGTATACATAAATTTTACATGTAAAATACATAGCTATGTCAGCTTGAAAACTGACCATTATACTGTTTAGCATAGGGGCAGTTTTCTCATCAACCTCCCAACAACCTCCAACCCCACCCTCTAAAAATGCTAATCGGTCATATGGAAATCTCTCGATCCTTAACTATTTCCATCTCACCTTCAAAATCCTTACACTCAATTTTAATATTGTTAAGCTAAATCTTCTTTTGCTTTTTTTTTTTTTAAGAAAAGGTGTGGCCATGAAAAAAAATTTATTGGATCTTAATTTGCAAGATTAGTTCTGGTTCATTTTATTGCTGTAATTTAATACTCATAATGATTTTCTGACACATATGTTTTAGCAGCAAGATCTACTTCCTGTTCATTATTCATTTCGATGCAGCTGACGTGTATTAGGCAGGATGGTAGAGAGCTGAGAGGGCAGCACCTCGTGAGAAACTGACATCGTTCTGCCATCTTGGCATCATCTTCCCAGACATGTGCTGAGCCCCGAGAAGCCTGCACCTAGACACATCCAGGGATTCAGGACCAAAGGTGATAAGCAGGGAATCCTTCTTTAGAAAGGAGTTACATTTTTTTCATTTATAGTGAGCAAGGAGACCTAAGCATCTAAGACCACCTCCCTCTTGACTTCCACATGGTGTTTCAATAGGAGAAGTAAAGGTTGGCGGACTGGGCACCACCTTAATCACCCTCCTATAGATCGCAGGCATGGTTATGGAGGAATCTTTCTGGAAGGCATTGTTTTTAATTAAACAGGATCAAACCCCCACCTAAGCCACATACATACCCCATGCCTTCTCCATGGATCAAGACCCTTTCACATGTAATTTCTAGAGTTGTAAGCCCAACTCTGTTTCACGTGTCATTTCTAGAGTTGTAAGCCTTTATAAGGGCAGGGATTTTCTTTGTTTGAGGGCTCAGCTATTTGGGGCATCCAGACCCGCCACAGCCCCCCGCCGAATAAATCAGCACTCCCTTCCCAGTTCAGTGTTGGAGAGGTCTGTTTTGCGGCCATTCCTGCTTTACTAGGGTTATCAACATTATTCTCATTATCACTGTTACTGCAGCTCTGTCTAAGGGAGTTGTGAGTTGCATCCTGTTTGAACATCTCCCACTGGATGGGAAGGAAGCAATGAGAAGCTCCTAAGTAAACCAGCAATCACGCTGCAGGGGAGGTGAATCGTGGACTGTGAGACCCAATGCCACAGGCCCCCGACCTGGGTGCTGGGGAGGGCATCCCAGAGGAGGTGGTCTCCACGTTGAATCCTACAGGTAGTTCCCTAGGGTGGTGACTGTGCCTTTTTGTTTCTGTACAGACACTTGCTGGCATAGTAGGCCCATGGTAAATCTTTGTGAGAGAGTAAATGAAGGTATTGAAGTGAAAAGTTTGTGAAAAATCTCCTGATTGCCCGACTAACTGCCACTATCTGCTTCTGTACGCTCGCTTCCTGCTTGCTCACTAGGAAGTCCCTTGAGAAACTGCCACGTTGCCTAAAACCTTGAGTTACCCCCCCTGCCCTTAATCTATAAAAGCTGTGTATTGTTTCAGGATGGGGGTCCAGACCTTTGGGTACAAACCTGTCTGGGCCCGCCAGTGTAATAAACTGTGTTCCTCTGACCCTCTGAGTGCCTTTTGGGTTTCTTGTCAGGTGAAAATCTTCCACAACAGTATATGCTTTTTAGGAATTTCACAGTCCCTCTGGAACACTGTGTCCTACATTAGGAATACATAAATAAATATATATATATGAATTTAAATGGTTAAAAATTAAAAATAAGAGAGAGGAGAGAGAGATTTGTGGAGTGTGTGCACTGGAGTGGAATTGAGGACCCCCATCTGATTGGTGCTCTGGAATTCCTAGTCAAAATGATCAACTCCCTATTGGCAAGTGTGTGCAAGGCCAAGGTGAAGGAATTAAAATGCAGCAATGAGCATGTTGAAGTGAATTGATCTGAGTGGCCCAACAGGCATCATCAACATTTCCTTTCTGTTTATTTTTACATGAGTCTTTACCCATACATGAGGCTAAGACCTCATCTGTTATGGGTTCCAATTCTGTGCTCAGGAAGGATGTGGCATTAAGCTAAAAGGAAGAATATGAGTACAGGGCGAGGGATAGTATATCAAGTTTCTCCCTTAGTCTTTACTTCTTCTCAAATACTTTTTCTTTTGGTTGTACTTAGTTTCATGATTATTTCTACCATTTTTTTTTCTTTTTTCTTTTTTTTTGAGATGGAGTCTTGAGCTCTTTCCCGGGCTGGAGTGCGGTGGTGTGCTCTCAGCTCACTGCAACCTCCGCCTCCTGGGTTCACGTGATTCTCCTGCCTCAGCCTCCCGAGTAGCTGGGATTACAGGCACACACCACCATATCCGGCTAATTTTTTTTTTTTTTTTTGTATTTTTTGTAGATACGGGGTTTCAGTGTGTTGGCCAGACTGGTCTCAAACTCCTGACCTCCTGACCTCATGATCTGTCAGCCTCGGCCTCCCAAAGTGCTGGGATTAGAGGCATGAGCCACTGTGCCTGGCCTATTTCTACCATTTTTAAAAGAGAGATTCTCAATGTTTATTTTAAAACAAAAAGGACAGATGTTTTTCCACATTGCTTTTGGGTGAAGGAAGAATTTTAACATTTGCATTATCAAGCATGTAATTTCAGAGAAGATTCTTAGAATTGGAAATGTGTTTGGCCAGTCACTAATAGCTCCTTTCTCAAAGATATTATGACCATATATCCTGAACCTAAATGTTCCCATTCAAAGGAAAAGGAACAGAACAATAAATTTTGCAGCATAACATGTAAATCTGATGATGGCTTATGCTTAATATTTTTGTTTGTTTCTGTTTCTAAGAATTTTCCCCAATGCCGAGTACCAGCTGAGGAGGATGTGGTATAAATGTATTAAGTAGCTTAGGGTCTCTAATCCACTAATTCTTAGAATTGTAGATTTTTAGAGCTTCAGGAAACAATTAGAATTTTCTATTTTAATTCTCTGCTTTTACAGATGTGGAAACTGAGCCATTTGAGTTCTAAGAGACAGAGTTGGGATAGAACAAATGTCTCTTGGCTCCTAGCAAAGACAACTAATATTTTTTGGACACAAATAGTTGTGTCCTTTACAAAGGTGCAATGCAGTGGTTAAGGACGAGGGCTCTGGGACCAGGCAAGCCTAGGTTTATGTATTGGCTCTGTCACTATTTGTGAGGCAGTGAAATGTTACTTCTCTTCCTTAAGCCTCAGTTTTCTTCATCCATAAAATGGGAACAATAATGACACAACAGAGGCGTTGCGATGACTGAATGAGATAAAGCAGGGAAAGTGCTTTGCGATGGTTCCTGATACATGGAACATCTTTAACATGTAACACAAGCCACAGTGAAAACAAAACCAAAAAGCAAAACAATCCCAGCACTTTGGGAGGCCGAGGTGGGTGGATCATGAGGTCAAGAGATCCTGACCATCCTGACCAATAGTGAAACCGTCTCTACTAAAAATACAAAAATTAGCCAGGTGTGGTGGGCATACCTGTAGTCCCAGCTACTTGGGAGGCTGAGGCAGGAGAATCGCTTGAACCTGGGAGGCAGAGGTTATGGTGAGCCAAGATTGTGCCACTGCACTCCAGTCTGGCGATAGAGTGAGACTTTGTCTCAAAAACAAACAAACAAAAAAAGCAAACAAAAACAAAAAGCAAAACAACCACCCTCAGCTAGGCTTTTTGTCCTTTCGGTCTGGTAGGATCTGTACAGAGGTGTTACTGGTGAAGCTTCCTCCTTCTTCACGTCCTTTTGTATGTGCTTATTTCCATGGGGGCTGGAGAAGCCCCTCTGGAGAGAGAAACACACGAGCCCTGTTCAGGAACCGATCTGATGGACAGGTGGGTAGGGATGGGGAACAGGGAGGGGAGGCCGTGGTGAGTCGTCTTAGACCACTAGAATTTGGAACAGTTGTCTCATCACACGAGCTACGTGATTTCACTCATATCCTGGGAAACGCTATTTGCACATAAAATTATCCCATTTAACCCCTCAGTATCCTTGCAAAGTTTTTACGGTATTTTACAGATCAGGAAAATGGATGCTCAGAGAGATTTAAATCACACTTAAGGTCACAGATATCAAAATAAAGCCTAGAGTAAAAACAAGTATCGTTGGTTTTATAGTCCACATCCTGTCCTTGTCCACTGACTCAGTTGGAGTTTGCTTTTAGTGGATTTTCCTTCCACCTCCTTCCCTCTTTGGTTTGTGGATGGAGAGGTGGCTGTGACTTCCTGTGGCTGAGGGAAGCAGCAGCCTGTCTGGTTACCTGAGCCAGGTCTGGGGCCAGGCAGCATGCATTCTAGTCCTGCCTGGGACACTGACTGGCCTTGAGACCTTGGGCAAAGCAGCTGACTGCTCTGCATCCGAGTTTCCTCATCCGTAAGGTAAGGTGTAATAGGGCTCTCCAGAGAAACAAAATCAACAGGGTGTGTGTGGGGCGGTGGGGGGTGGAGAGAGAAAGAAAATGAGAGAGAGAAGAGGAAGAGGAGGAGGAGAAGGAGAACAAGAAGAAGAAGAGGAGGAGGAGGAAAAGAATAAGAAAAAACAGGAAAGGAGAAGAAGGAAGAAGAAGGAGGAGGAGAAGGAGAAGAAGAAAAAAGAAGAAGAGGAAAGGAGAAGGAGAAGAACAAGAAGAAGAGGAGGAGAAGAAGAAGAGGAAGAAGAAGAAAGGAGAAGGAGAAGAAAAGAAGTGGAGAAGAAGAGGAGGAAAGGAGAAGGAGAAGAAGAAGAGGAGGAGGAAGAGGAAAGAAGAGGAAAGGAGAAGGGAGAAGGAGAAGAAGAAGAATTAGAAAGAAGAAAGAAAGAAGAAGAGGAGGAGGAGGAAAAGAGAAGGAGAAGGAGAAGATTTATTTTAAGGAGTTGGCTCAAGCCATTCTGGAGACTGACAAGTCCAAAATGTTCAGGGCAGGCTGGCAGGCTGGAGACCCAGGGAGGATTGGATGGCATTCCAGTGGGAAGGTATTCTGAAGCAGAATTCTCTCTTCCCCAGGGGACCTTGGTCATTTCTCTGAAGGCCTTCCACTGACTAGGTGAGACCCACCCACATTATTCAGGGTAACCTGCTTTGCTCAAAGACTACTGATGTCAATGTTAATCTCATCTAAAAAGCACCTACACAGCAATACATACACTGGTGTTTGATCAAATATCTGGGTTCCATGGCTTAGCCAAGTTGATGCATTAAATCGACCATCGCTTGGGGCTAATGAGATGTGCTACATAAGGTTGATATGTGAGTTAAGTGAGCTGAGACAGGTGAAGAGTTAAGAGCTGTGCCAGGTACAGATAAATTCTTGATAAGTGTTGTCCATCATTCCTTCCAAAAGGAATCATTCCTTCCCCAGGGCAGACTCTGTGGCTTGGACATGCCATCTTGGCCACTGGGTCAGTGTGCCTGAAGTCAGCAGGCTTTGCTTCTCTTTCATTTACTTCTCCTTGTGGCTACAGAAGAGTCTCTGTGCTGTGAATGTGGCGGCCTGTGTCTGGGAGGAGAGTGCCCACATGAATGAGGACACTAGATGCTGGCTCTCAGTAAAGGCCCAACAGGAGAAATGCTGCAAGGAAAGGTCTGGGGATGGATTCCCTGAAAGGATCTCTGTTGCGGTTTATACTTGTGGCAAGAAGCAAACACATTGCACTTTAATCTTCCTGGGCAGGGTGTGCGTCACGGTGCTGCTGCCAGCCCCTACCCGGCTCCTGGATCACCTCCACCCACCAGGCTCTGGTGGATGGCCCTTCAGAAATGCCTTTCTTGGAAAAAAAAAAAAAAAAAGCAAGAACTCCGCACCCCTTGCTGCCTACCTCTTTTTCAGTTGAGAACTCTGCTCTATCTCCTTTGCCCAGACACACCTTTGGTGGCCCCTCCCCTACCTGACAAAGGGAGATACCTTTGAGAGTCAGGCCTGCATTGCGAGCTGAGTGAATGCTCTGTTTGGAAACAGGTGTGTTCTTTTGGCTTTGGTTGATGAAAGCAGGTGGATTAAAAACTAGAATAAATGCAAAATATCCTGGAAGACAATGGGGAAGGAAAGCTGCCGAAAGAAGACATGGAAAGGAGGGTGGAATGGGAGATGGGAAGGGGCTGCAGGACCAAGGAAAGGGTAAACCACGCTTTCATCTTGAAGTTTGATCTCTTTATGAACTCTGGTGG
The DNA here is from genome assembly GCA_036589455.1 of Ateles fusciceps. Classification (NCBI taxonomy): domain Eukaryota; kingdom Metazoa; phylum Chordata; class Mammalia; order Primates; family Atelidae; genus Ateles; species Ateles fusciceps. The sequence goes on from JAZHEH010000093.1 coordinate 4,410,071, forward strand.
GTAAGGCCATGAATTTTAAAAGGTGTCTCTGCAGCTGACAGCTCCGGTCACAGAACCAGCCCTCTCCGAAGCTCCGGAGTACTGTGGGAGGCTGAGACCAGGGGAGTCTGGAGACTCGGGGGCTGGGGGAACCCAGCTGGCCCTTGTCTAGCGGGATCACTTGCAACTCCAACGCTCCGGCCTGGGCAGGCTTCTGGCTGCACTTGGACGTGGCTGAGGCCCAGTCTGTGCCCTGGCAGCTCCTGGAGGTACCCACGGGGCTGGTATCAGCAGATAACTTTCTGAGCAGATCTCAAGGCACTGCTGGGTGCACTTGTCAATGGCAAAGTCACACAGACACCTGCTGTAGTCCCTGCTCACCCGTGCTTACTGCTGAGAGGATAGCAGGCCCCCCAGGCACTGGCGCTTTTCTTGCTAGGACTTTGAGGAAAGTCTTCTTCTAGAAAGGGCTGGGGGGACCCTGCTTTAAGAGCTGCTCCTAAGGGGAAGCCCGGGTTTTCCAAAGGTCCTGGAGGAGGCTCAGAGTCTGCAAGTCCCCCAGCAGAGGAAGGGCTGTGAAGGTGGCCTGCTGACTCACTGCTCTGGGCTGGAAAAGTGACAGTGACCATTGTCCTTGGAGCCCCGGGAGAAGTGTTGGTGCATCTTACTTTATGAGAAATGCATGCGTTTCAGAAATGGAGTGTGGACATTTAAAAAATATGGATTGTTATATCTTAATCAATACATCTGATTTTTTGTGAAGCCCTGGAGTATTGGAATCATGACTTCTCTGTTTGTGAACTGAGCATTAGGAATACTGAGTTTTCTAAAAGCAGGGATGCTGCTAATGGAAGCAAATGGACACTTCTGGGAGCTGTCAAGTTGCCCAGAGCAGAACCCCAACAGCCACGAATGACACGGCTCCTTGGCTCCTGGGCTGAGCCAGGAAAACAGAGGTAGTGGCCCTGGGCAGAGGGACACCACACACAGCCAAGCCTGCAGAGATACTGGAGGGCATCTGGGAGCCCCGCAAGAACCCACCTGTCTTCAGCTCTGTGTCCTGCCTGGTCACATCCTCAGAATTGTGAGGTGCCCTTCCAGCAGCTGGAGGCCTACGGAGGGCACTCGCCGTGTCTCATCTTTGGGATCTCCTGAGATCCCATTACTGGGGGAGACTCTTTTTAGAGGGTGTGCAGGGCAAAACAGCTTTGCCCTCATTTATTTAAAAATTGTTAATTAGAGTAATATATACGTAACATAAAATTTACCATTTTAACCACTTTAAATGTACATTTCAGTGACATTAAGCACATTCATATCCTTGTGCAACCATCACCGCCATTCATTTCTGGGTATGTTTTCATCATCCCTAACTGAAACTGTATACCCATTAAACACCAACTCCTCATTCTCTTCTTCCCCCAGCCCCTGGCAACTGCCATTCTGTGTTCTGTCTCTATAAATGTGAGCATTCTAGTTATCTCACATGAGTGGAATCATACAGTATTTTTCCTTCTGTGTCTGGCTTATTTCACCTAGCATGATGCCTTCAAGGTTCATCTAGGTTGCAGTATATATCAGATGTTATTTATTTATCTTTTTATTGTGGTAAAATATCATAGGATGTATCATTTTAAACATTCATAAGTGGACAGCTCAGTAGCATTAAATCCATTCATAATGCTGGGTAACCATCACTGCTATTTATCTATCTATCTATCTATCTATCTGTCTGTCTGTCTATCACTTTTTTTAATCATCCCCCAACAGAAACTCTATACCCATTAAACAGTAACTCCCTACCCTCTTCTCCTCCCAGTCTCTGGTGACCTCTATTCTATTCTCTCTGTATGAGTTGGTCTATGCTATGGACCTCATATAAGTGGAATCAGACATTATCTCTCACCTTTTTGTTTTTTAATGGAGTCTTGCTCTGTCACCCAGGCTGGAGTGCAGTGGCGCAATCTTGGCTCACTGCAACCTCCGCCTCCAGGGTTTAAGCAGTTCTCTCCTCAGCCTCCTGAGTAGCTGGGATTACAGGCGCCCGCCACCACATCCTGCTAATTTTTGTATTTTTAGTAGAGACGAGGTTTCACCATCTTGGCCAGGCTGGTCTTGAACTCCTGATCTTGTGATTCCTTGCCTTGGCCTCCCAAAGTGCTGGGATTACAGGCATAAGCCACCGTGCCCCGCCATCTCCTGCCTTTTGAGTATATATTAGATTAGAACACAGATTTTCGAAGTCTCCTCAAAGAGACAGAAGGCCAGCACCTAGCAGAACTGAAGGGTTGCACGTGGCTATGTTGGGGAGTTTTCCAGCCTGCAACAGGAAAACAGAATAGGAAGCATCCCCAGCCTGGACAGGACCCCCTGGGTTTGAGAGGGAAGGTGCTCTGAGAGGGATGCCCTGGCAGGGGACGTCCAGCTGTGCAGAGGGCCACAGCCACTGAGGGGAGGCTCTGAGAGACTCACATCACAGTGTTCCCCTTGTTTGGATTCCAGCCTCAGTGAGCACCCTTCCGAAAGTCTGCCTGCAGCAGAGAAAGCACGGGACAGGGCGACACCCTGTCTCAATGGCTTGGCACTCATGCTTGTCTTGGCAACAGAGAGGAGTGGCCAAAACATAAATGTAGGAGTGGTACCTGAGTTTGGAAAATGGCTCTGCCATTTACAATATGTGAAGCCTGGAGCAAGTGGCATGCTCAGCTTCTGCTTCTGAAGTGAGGATGAGAAGAGTGGCTCATCTCATAGATATGGGCAGGCATGAGAAATAAGCAAAACCACACATAATGCAGGAAAGTGTTCTGCTGAATGCCCGACCCACAGTAAGTGCTCAGGTGTGATCGTAAATCTAATGTTAACTCACTGTGTTGTTACATATCGGTTTCTTGTAAGTTTTGCTAGCATGAGTCACTATCCTCAAGTCCAAATAGTTTTAAGACGTTGAAATTGAGTTTGGGCTGTACGTCCCTCTAGGTCAGGCATTTCTGGGGTAAATAATCAACTGCTTGTGCATCTTGAGAAATCAGTGGTCTGTCTCGCCCGGTGACATTCCTGATCTCACCATTCATTTCTCTCCTTCCTAAGCATTGATAGAAATAAAGAATTGGGAAGTGTGAGCTCATTTTTGGGTAATGAATCTTAAACTGTATGCTTATTTTAGTTGATCATTATTGCACAGACTGCACATCGGTGGTAGGGGAGACCTAGTTAGAATGGTGTAAATGGACGATTTAAACTCCCCCCAAACAGTCAAGTTCACAGTGACGGGGATCCACAGGAAAGTATATAGTGGGCCTTCCGAACCCTAATTCGAACATGAGGTCCCTCATCCCCGACCTCTGCCTGGATGTCTCCCAGGGATTCTGCTTAGGTCAAGTAGTTGCTGCCGTTACCATTGCTGGTGGGATCCAGGCAGTGGTCTTCGTCATTCTTGGGAGGCGTTTCTTCCTCGGGGTTACCCACGGCCGCGGTTCAGATACACTCACATGGGGGCAGTTCTTGCAGCTTCAGAACCGTGACCCTTTAATACCTGGCCTTTGGAATAGAAGCCACCGCCACTGCTCTATATTTCCCCCAGCCTTAGGGTGGATTATATCTCAAAAGCTTCCCGGTTCCTTTGTGCCACCTCACTCCGGTTATCCGTAGATTTTTTATTCATGGCAAATCTCAAAGCCAGAGCCCTGTGGGCTTGGTCCCTCTCCCCTCAGGTGGGCCCTCTTGTGCCTGTGTGCATATTGCTCAACCCCCAGGCTCCATTTAGCAGTGGGCGTGTCAGGGCGGGCGGTGAGCGCCATCTGCCCACCACGATCTCCAGTTGGGTGGGATTAATTGAATGATTATAGAGGACTTTGAAGGTTGTAGGGCTAATTATTTAGCCAGTTGCTCCCTTCCCCCAAGTCCCTCCGACGGCCTTTGTCTCTTTCCCTCATGGGGTGTTCTTTGAAGTGAATAGGGGAAGATCAATCAGGGGTGAGTTCATTGGGCTGGCCATTACAGAGATTGGCTTGCTAGAGTCCCGGCTCCGGACGCTGCTCCGCTGCAGAAGCTAAGATTCTCCAGTTTCATCGCACTCAATGCCCAGTGGAGTTTTCTTTCTATCAGAGCTGGCCCAGGTTCCTATAACACTGATGGCTTCCCTCGTCTCCCAGCGATTACAGCAAATAGCAGGTCTTCATCTGGCTTTGGGGTAAAGCCTGATGCCCTTGTGCTTCTGCAGCTTTTTCTCCCAATCTGGATGTAAAATCCTTTACTTATAAGTCTGCTCTTTCCTCTCTGTTTTATTACTCTTATCCAGAGCATGGCTCATTAGGGAGTAGAACATGTGAGTTCTTGCTCCCACTTCTAGGTTACTTCCTGGTTGGAGAGAACTAATTCCAAGCCCTATCTATGGAAGTAGTGAGAACTAGGCTGCCTCATGTAGAGTAGGGCAAGACTACATATAGGTGTCTCTGCCTTTCTCTTTCTCCCCACAAACTAAGATATTGAAATAAAAATAGATTTTTCTGTGATTGTAAATTCTTAAATTGTGTATACTTTTGTAGCCAGGAAACTAAGTGTAAAATAAATATTACAGGTAGTAGGATGACTTTTCTCCATATCCCCTGACCCGAGTCTCAGAAGTGGTCATCTGTGTACCTGAAAAGATAAGAAAGGGGAGATGTTTGTGGCTTGAAAATCCTGAGTTACATTAATTCATGCATTCGTTCATACACATCTGTCTGACGCTATCTAGAAACCACTCAATTGAGAGGTGTAAGAGATATAAAGCGGAGACACCACTGAGTCTCTATAAAACTGTTGCCAGTCCTAGTAGGGGGGAGAGCAAAGCAACAAGTAGTAAATAGTGGCTGTAACAGTTGTTTTTTAGGCTATATTGTTTTGGATTTTGTCTTATTTTTCACCTTTCCTGAGACCAATAGCAGGCAGTCCCTTTGCCTGTCCTTGCTCTCGGACATATTTTAAGGGGCTGAAACAGAAGCCAGCTCTAAAGTCAAACGCTTTTGTAGAAGTCTGAAGCTCTTTTAAAAGGCAAACATGTCGAGTAGCCTCTGAGGGGCAGCAGGTTTGAGGAAAGGTGGCTCCGGGCCATGAGGCTTGCCAAGCATAAGGGGCTTTGAGGGCTCGAACTCAAAAAGGGAGGGAGGAGGACAGAGAGGCGAGGGAATATGGCAAAGGTTTTCCAAGGCGTGGGTGCAGCAGCCCCGTAGAGGCTGGGGAGGCACTGGGGATTCTAGCCTCACCCCCCAGATGCCCCAGAGCCAACCTTAGTGACAGGCCACTATGGCCCTGAGGGTCCATGTGGGTGGGACTATGCTACACTCTGGGGACCAGAAAGCTACTACAATGACCAGCGAGTAAAGGGGCTCCTCCAGCACTTTAGTGATCCTGCAATAGTTCCCTGGGTAGGTGAAGAGCCAAGGAATGATGGCTGTAGGATGTCTGCCGCCCGGGGAGTGGTGGAGATTGGAGTGGGATGCAAGATAGTTTAAATAAAATATACACTCTGCCAGTGGAATAGGTGGACTCTAATATCACACCCACTACACAATTCTACATAATTTAAAAGGCGTGGTGTGGAGAGGAACAAATCAGTAGATAGAAGTATCAGTGCTCGTGTATTGGGGGTAGGGGCAATGGGAGTTAGAGTTTGGTGGGTGCACAGTTTCCATGTAAGTGTTGCAAGATGCAAAGAGTTCTGGAGATGGCAATAGATGGAAACGCATTATCCTCCAGTTGAACTGTACACTGCAAATCCTACCATAGTAGTTTAGCTATGTGTGTTTCCATCATGATTCATAAGCTATGAGTTTAGCCCCGAGAGTTGGGCAGAGGGGATCTAAGTCAGCTTGGGGGTGTTCATGGCAGCCCCACCGGCAAGTGCCAAGGACGAGACCTCAAAGGATACAGCAGAAAAGAGGTGAGGGGGCAGTGTTAGGTAAAATTATGAGGCTGGGGCAAGTAAGCAAAAGATGAGCACTCATTAAGGCACACTGTGCAAAGTACACTACATCTGCCCAGCAAGACACACCCAGCTGCAGAGCACCCTCTGTGGACCTGACAAGTAGCTGGAGTTTAGAAACGTGTTAGGTGGAGGGAGTTATGGGATGGATTACCAATGAGATTTTATCTGTGGTATAAATCTGTATTGAGTATTCTTGTATTGGGGGATGGTGACGAATTGCATTTGATGTTCCAGCAAGATCAGCCCCTGCAGCAGCTGTGCGGAAGATGGGTGGAGCCCTAGAGGGCAGCGCTGCCTGTGGACTGTGCCTGGGGAACAGAAAGAAGCTTCTGCTTGTCCTGGCTCTTGCCTCCCAGCTCCCTGGAGCATGAGAAAGAACATCACCTGTCTCCTTTCAGACCTAGGCATGGAGCCGCCTGTAGCATCATCCCTGTGTGCTGATCATTCATTGTTTTGAGAATTCCCTGCTCTTATCAGAATGCATGGGAGAGGAGTATCACAGTATTGATCTTTCCCACAGACCATCCACGCCTCATTCCTGTTTTATTTCTTTTATGAGCAGAGATTCATTTCTATGGCTCCGAAAGCTGTCTCGAGCGTCTGTTCCTGTTTATGGAGTGTGAATAGTGCTTCCATAGGCCGGGCAGACTGCAAGTGATTCACCACTGCTCATTGAAGTCCAGCCTGAATTTTAACCCCTGTTATCATGTCTCTAAAATTGTATACATAGTATCATCTCACTGACTGTTACTAGATTCATGCTAATTTATCTTTTTAAAAGTTATACTAAGTAATAACTCCTGGCACAGAGTTGATGCTGTGTTTATTTATTAAATATCTACTCCAGCACAGGATGAAGAGACACTGGCTCAGGGACTCGGCATAGCACCGAATACAGCACGCAATACATCTGAATCTGTTGCTATTAATGTGTTGATGTTTAGAATGCAAGCAGCACGACATGCATGAAGATGGAAGGAGGGAGAGAAAGGCTGGTGGGGGCTGTATTCATGCATGCTGAGGAAACAGCAGCCCTGTGGCCCTCCTGATGGTCTCCTTCCAGTTCTCCTCGACACCATCTGAATCCCACATCACAGCAGAGCTCTCCTGATGGAGTTGTAAACGAAATGTAACTCCCTGCTTACTTAGAAATCTGCAGATCCTTGTTACGGGGTGAACACTGGCCCCGCAAAAAGATGCACTGAAGTCCTAACCCTTGCAGCTCAGCAGCCTCTATTTGGAAATAGAATTTTCCAAATGCAACAAAAGAAGATGAGTCCCTGTGGAGAGGGCAGAACTCTGATCCACAGGGTGCCCTTATAGGCAAGGCCCTTATAGGAGTGGAAGGCCACATGAAGACACAGACCAAGTAGTGCCAAGAAGACGAGGTGAGATCATGTGGAGTGCCTCTCCAAGTTCAAGGAATCATATGAGTCGCCGCTGCCAGCAGAAACCAAACAGAAGCATGGACCATATTATCCCTGGAACTCCGAAAGGGCTGTAACTGCCAGCATCTTGAGGTTGGATCAGAGCCTCCTAGAACTGTGAGAGACATTCAATTTCTGTTCTTTAAGCTGAATGGGGTCTCAGCTATCTTCTCATGGGAGCCCCAGGAAAATGAACATGAAAACCAGTCCAAACTGCCATGGTATTTAGGTCTGCAAATGCTCTCTGCGAACACACACACACACACACACACAGCCTTTACAGACACACAGACACACAGATATTAATGCTACATACCCCCAATCCATGTGCCCACACTGAAGCATTTGTAATCCCAATACAGGATTGAAAGTTATTTGTGGTAGGAAGAACTTATTTATACTAATGATGACTGCTCCCAGGAAGTGATCCTGGTGCCTGTTTTTATTTATAGGGGCACATGCACCCTAGTAGACAGTGGATGACAGAGTGAGAGGATGCCCTAGAAAATATGAGGAAGGCCTGGGAAACCACAGGCTGAAGATTTCAGCCTTGCAGGCTGGAACCCAGGAAAAGATGGGCAGGTCAAGGGACTGGGGCAGAGGTGGGGCAAGGATGTTAGGGATTGCTGTGAAATGCTGCCCGCCGTGTGATGTGGGTTGTGCCTGCTCTCTCTATCGGGGCTAGGTAAATCATTGCCCTCTGTAATTGGCAGCATTCATTCTTCCTCTTCTTTCCCCCTACTTTCTCTCCTCTCCTCTGAATGGATGGTAGCAGTGTACCGTCTCAGAGTTGTTCCAAGTTAAATGAGAGGCTGAAGTTTTCCATTTGAGTGAGCCAAGCCCATGCCTCCACGCCTGCATCCCTTGTCTTCATGCTGTTTTCAGTACCTGGGATGCTCTTCCTTTCTTTTCTCAAAACTCCTAATTTGTTCTCAAGTGTCCTCACTTTTGTGAAGATTTGTAACTCCTCCCCTTTTTCTTACTCTGTGTGGAATTACAAATGAAACTGCCCTCTGAAATTCCCAAGAGTTTCTCAAGTCTTTCTATGAAACAAAACAAAGAGCAGGAAGTTTGGCCTGTTAATTTCTTGCTACCCTCTGTCTTGTCCTCACACTAAGCCCAGAGCCCAGCAGCATAGGTTATCAATGATGAGTGGTGGCACCAGTGAGTGAAATGAAAAGGGAGAGAGGTCAGAATTTTAGAAGGAGGGGCGCAGTATACCAAAAGAAGGAAAAAGGAGATAAAAATGTAAGAGTGGGGCCTGAGAGAGGAGTTCACGACACCCTTCCTTTCAGCACACCTCAGAGAAGTTTAATTTGCATCATTAAAACTCATAGATAACCAGGAAACAAATGGTGAGTGAAGGAAAGACAGAATTGTGGAGATGGGTAGAATAGATAGAAAGGGTTTAAAGAGCGGGTATTGCTCTAGAGCCAAAAAGTAGCATGGGTGGTGGCTAACGCCTATAATCTCAGCACTTTGGGACAGGCGGGTGGATCAGGAGTTTGAGACCAGCCTGGCCGACACAGGTGAAACCCCGCCTGGGCAAAAATACAAAAAATTAACCTGGGTGTTGTGTACCTGTAATCCCAGCTACTCAGGAGGCCGAGGCATGAGAATCACAAGGTCCCAGGTGGAGTTTGCAGTGAGCCTAGATCACCAGCTGCACTCCAGCCTGGGCAACAGTGAGACTCTGTCTCAAAAAAAAAAGACAAAGATGGAGGTGGCAAATACAGCAGGAAGGAAGAGGACTGGGAGAAAAGTGGTGAGAGACAGGCGCAGTGAATAAAGTGTAGCGGCCTGCACTGGGACATAAAGTCTCATAGCCCACAAGCCTGGAATTTAATGCATGGTGGGAACTACAGTACATAAGCTCCCAGCCTTTGTGGAGAGGAGGAAATGCTGGGACAGTTGGCTAGGCTGTGAGATAGAGATAAATTAAATAATATTGCCACCTCACTGGGGGTGTTACGCAGTGTTAATTAATTAATTATTGTTTGCAAAGCACTGGGAAGATGGAAAGGCTCTGTAATTATTAATATGCAAAGCAAATGTTTCGAGAGCAATCATCCGGCAGAATGCAGTGACCTCACCAATCATTTCAGCTGCTGAAGGTATAAATGGTTCAGGATTCTCTGTCAAAGGGGAGACCTGCCAGGCTGAGATGGGGATGCCTATCTCCAGGCCCTGTCTTTCCCGGCCACATCTCTCTGGCAGCCCCAAAGCTGTGGCAGCCTCTGCCCCTAGAAGCAGTCTCATGAGCAACTGTGTAAAGATGTTTTTACAGTCAGAAAGCTGACAAATTCAAAATGGGTGGCTGGATGACTTATGGGGTGGGCAGCATTCTAACGCTGGCGGCCTGGTAGTCTTATTCACAGCGCTGGTTTGGCCAGTTGTTTTGAGCCATAGAGACAAGAAATGTTGGTGAGCTGGGGCCAGCCTTCCAGAGTGGGGAAGACATGGGCTGTGTAGGGAGTGCTAGCACTCATTCTGGGAAGAGGTCAAGTTTCAAGAGCAAGGCCTGTGTTGGAGGAAGGTACTGAGCAGACTATGGCTGCTGCACAAGTAAATATATGCTAAATGAGAAACAGGTAAGAGCCAAAACACTTCCTTGCCCTTATGTGCGGTGTCCGTGGCAGTAAAGGCAAAGAAGAAAAACAGAGAGGAAGGCACATGGGAGACAGAGAAAAGCTAAAAGGAGCAGGTGTAGGAGACCAGTACTAGTGTACACTGGTTCAGTGTCTGCGAGAAACATCCTGGAGGAAGAGGTTGAGACAATGCTTTCAGAAGGCAGTTCCCCAGCTCGGTTTAGAAGGACAAGGCAAGAACTGCATGGGAGCATGCCACCAAACCCTGCTCAGACATAGGGAAAAAACAACCTGCCAATCAATTCTTCAAGTGCCATTGTAGAGCAAATGCATTGTAATATTGGGTAGGTATGGCTGAATTACATGGCTAAAGTGAACACAAGATAACGTAAAAAGAAGCATGTATAAGATTACAATTGCTTATACTCAAAAACATAGAATAATGATCACTTCTTGCCTCTTCTTGAGACAAGAGATGCCTATTTTTTTGTCTCTAGAGTTCTCAAGGGAGAGATCCCGGAGCTGGCTCAGGAGCCAAGGAGCCAGAACGTGGCGTGCCGTTGATCAGTAGTAAATAAAAACTGCTGATCTTTACGTCATGTAGCTGGCATGAGGACACATCTGTTATAGGGAGGGGCAGGGTGGTGAGGCCTCCTTCAAAGAAAGATTTTCCACCTGATGGCATATTAATCTTTTTAAACTCAGCTGAATTAAGCAACTGGAATGGCACTGCCACGTGGAGAGCACTCTGGCCCCAGAGCAGCCAATCACACGACTCCAATCTCTCGCACGCAGCAACAGTGGTGAGCCAGCCAGCTGCAAGCGGGATTGAGCCTGACCAAACCTGTAGTCCCCTGGAGACTTCTATAACATAGGATCTAGGGCCGCTCTACCCTAGAGCTGACTGTGTAGAATCAAGCTAAATGAGATGCATTTCCAAATAACTCTCAAGCATGTACAAGTGCTAAATAAATCACAATTGAAAGTTCAACAAATAGAGAACAAATGAACTGATTTGGGAGAGGACTGTGTAAAGGTAGTGATAAAGATGAGAGCAGACAGAAGTGGAGGGAAAAAAGAGTGGCATCCGAGTACAGAGAGCTCAGGTTGCAGGTGAATTATTTACACACATCAAGCTGTTAATACATGGCTGGGGAGCCGAAACAAGCCAGTCAGGACTGTCACTCCAGGCTCAGGCTACCCTTCCCTCTATAAAATGAATTGGCAGGAATTGCCGCCAGATGGCACACTCACTCCTAATGCCTAAAAAGATGGCAGGAAGGTGCCTGTGAGGTGGAGGCTCGAGTTACATGAGAACAAGAGCCAGGAACCAATCAAAAAATTGGTCTCAGAGTGCTGAGGTATTTATTTGCAAAGGAGAGTTGCCAAGTTCCTTCTGGGATTTCTCTCACATCTCACTGTAGTTTGGAACTTCCTGTATTTAATGGGCTTAAACCCGTGACTGTGAGATGCTGAGCTCTGGCTCTTCAACAGGTTTTATAAAGAGATTTTGATATACATACAATATTTGCCAAAGAAAATGGTGCCACGTCCTTCCTCAGTTTTATTAGAAATAATTTCCTGCCAGTGAGCTCCTGCTGGCATGCCTTGTTTCTCTACTTTACTGATCTACCCACTAGAGGGCTGCCCCTCGTACCATGGCAAAGTTTCTGCCAGCTGGGTCCCAGGTGACATCACTGTATGGGTCTCCCAGTACACCCTACCATCTTGCCCTCAGTCTCTGGCCGCGGCCTTCTGCCTGTAGTGCACGTAATTAACACTCTGGGAGGCTTAAAACCCCAGCTTTCAGTGCCCCTGCTACATTTACTTTTTTTTTTTTTTAAGGAAGAAGAGGAAAGAGAAAACTAACGAGAAAAGAAAAGAATAACTGAAGCCTGTTTCTAGACGCCATGCTCTGGATTTTTGTGTCAGCAATAGGATTCCCAACAGATGAAACTAAAGAGCCCAGTTCCTGAAATCAAAGGTGTGAGCGTTTGCAGCCTAACCTTAAGCCCAGGTAGGGCAGCTCTGTGGTAAAGTGAGAAGCTCCTTCCTGGCCCCTGCATGTTTCTTTCCCCGATATTTTGCACAGGGACATTGAGTCTACTGTGTGAGCACTGTGGCAGGCCCTATAAACAGAAATGACAGACACAGGGTCCCTCTGGGCTACTGCAATAGGTGGAAGCAGTTGGGGGACAAGTATACCATGTGGGTTCTTCTCACAGTGGAGAAGGAACTCTCAGTTTTCTGGGAACAGCTATCCAGAGCCCTGCACCAACCGCGGAGGTGGCTCTGATCATCAGCTGAGAGGAGCCAGCGTGAGAAGGTGCTGTGCTGGTGGCTTCAGCATGGAAGCTCTGGGACAGCCTCTCACTGGAAAGGAAGCAGAGAGAGGGAGGGAGACTCGCAAGTGAGAAAAGAATGGGGTGGCCTTGACCGGGGGAGGCAGAACGAGAAACTGGAACTGGGATGGAAGGGGCACCTAGCTGCCAGCATACCACTTCCTTTTATGAAACAAGGGACCCTATGAGAAGGCGCTGATCATTTAGGGGGCTGGGGAGCAGAGAAGCTGTGGCATGTCATGTTTTCTGCCCTTGATTTCCCGCTGGGAAATAGGGAGTTAAGGGCATCTGTCTACAGGGGGAGGGGACTTAGAAGTTAGAGGTAAAGCATCTTAGAGATCATTTGTGCTCCTGGTGCTCTGCCTACCACTGAAAGGCTGGGAGAAAGGACAGGCATTTCCAGGTGAACATGCGCTGATGAGTCGGGAGCAGGGACTTGAACCGAAGTGTCTGTCGCATCCCAGGTCAGAAGCCACTACTGCGGTAGCCTTGCTGCTTCCGAGGTGCCGCCTGTTCTATGTCCACCTGGGAGGCTGGTGGAGCTGAAGGAAGCCACAGGCCCTCTGGATTCTTAATCACCTCAGTGATGAGAATGGTCTGAATGTCCTCCCCTCAGCTGAGAGAGAGGAGAGGTCAGTGCAGAGGGGAGCCAGTCAAGGGTCACTCAAGGTCACCCCAGGCCACTGCACGCAGAGTCTGGGTGTGAGACTCAGAGCCAATGCCATTCCTCAGACTCTGAAGGACTTGCGGACCTGGGATTACCTACCTTCTCCCTCACAGCCCACTGCTGCCAGTGAAAGGCACAATGCTTTCCTCAGAAGCTTTATATGGGAGTTAGTCTCAGAACGTAGTTTCCAAGTGAAATGCCAAGACCACAGGAAGGCCTGATCTGTGTTCACTGCAGCAATGCGCCCAGATGGGAAACCTAAACAGAAAGATCAGATTTAAAGCTTCACCGTGCAGAAAAAACCTCACAGCTTCATGCTGGCTGCATTTCTTCCTGAATCTTCCTCCTGCCCATCACTGTATTTCCACGCAGAGTGTGGAAACCTTGATCACATTTATAGATCTGGGCATGAAACAGTGAGCCCTTTCCCTTGGATCTGGGCTGAGTGGACTCAACCCTAGCCATGTACATAATTTTTGAGGCAAACCATTTAAAAAAAAAAAAGGTCCCCTCAATATAGAGTTAAGCTGGCTGTGTATTACAATAGCTTAGATGGCCTCTGTGCAGAGACAAACTGCCATTTGCCAATTCCAGGCACATGTCAAAAAGCAGTAAGACTGCTTCCTGAAGTCATTGCAGAAACGTGATTCTTCAAAAGAGTCTGGCTGTGTGCCTGTTTAAATCAGAGGCTAAGTCGGCTTCATGCCCAGCGAGGTAACAGCACGTTTCTCTAGGGAACGCAGTTTGAGATCAGAGCAGTTTGTATATATGGGAACACAGAAATCGTTCCCTCAAAACCCAAACGTAGCAAATGTAAACTGAATGTTTGTCAATGTAAAAATTCCAACTTACAGAGTTAAGCTGCTTGTGTGTTTAAACAATTAGATAAATTTTCTGTGCAAAGAGAGATGAAAAAATTGCCATTTCCAGAGCTAAATCCAGGTACATAAGAAAGCAGTAAGACTGCGTCTAATACAGACAAAATCAATCTCTCAAAGAGCCTGTTGTGCGCTCGCTTCAACTAAGAGAGTTGAAGCTGTTTTTCGTTCAGCTAGTTATAGTTCCTCCCTAGCATGTTTTTCTGGGACCAAGAACTTCCTGAGCGATTGGTGCATAGGGTGTAAAGAAAATCGCCTGCGCTGGAAACCAACACGTTGTTAATGCAAATCTAAATTTTCTGTGTCAATGTAATCTCTAACTTATAGAGTTAACTCTTTCAGTGTTTGCTGCAGTTTACACACCCTTTCTGTGCAGAGATGTAAAACTGTCATTTCAAGCCAAATCCAGGCACATAAGAAAAGCAGTAAGACATCGTCTGAAACACAGAAGAAACGCATCTTTCAGTAGATAGTCTTTTACTGTCATGTTGTTTCAACCCAGTGAGTTGAAGCTGTGTTTCATTCAGAAACTTAGCAGCAGGTTTCTTCTAGGAATCTGCGTTAGAGTTTCCAGAGCGAATGTGGACATATGCTGTAAAGAGAAATCGCCTCGCTCTAAACCAAAACGGAGCACTCTAAACGAATGCTTCTTTAATGTGTGCACTCAACTTACAGAGCTAAACTGGTGTGTGGTTGCAGCAGTTTATAAAAACATTTTGTGTAGAGATGCAAAACTGGCCATTTCCAGCCAAATCCAGGCACATAAGAAAATGCATTACTACTGTCAAGCTCGAAAACACAGAAGAAACGCATCTTTAAAGGGGTCTGCTGTGTGTTCGCTTCAACCTAAGAGAGTTGAAGCTGTGTTTCGTTCAGCGAAGTTGGCAAAACAGTTTCTTGTAGGAACTGCGCTTGGAGTTTCCAGAGCGAATGGGGCATATGCTGAAAACAGATATCGCTCTCTCTAAAACAAATACTGAGCAATCTAACTGAATGCTTGTTAACGTGTGCACTTACAGAGTTAAACTGTTGTGTGTTTGCAGCAGCTTAGAAACCCTTTCTCTGTGAAGATGCAAAACTGTCATTTCCAGCGAAATCCAGGCACATAAGAAAAGCAGTAAGACTGCGTCTGAAACACAGAAGAATCGCATCTTTCAAAGAGTCTGCTGTGCCTGCTTCAACTAAGAGAGTTGAAGCTGTGTTTGTTCAGCGAGTTAGCAGCACGTTTCTTCTAAGAACTGCGTTTGGAGTTTCCAGAGCTAATGAGGACATGTGCTGTAAAGAGAAATCGCTCGCGCTAAAACCCAAACGGAGCAATCTAACTCAATGCTTGTCATATGTGTGCACTCAACTTAACAGGGTAAAACTCGTGTGTGTTTGCAGCAAGTTTAGAAACCCCTTTTTGTGCAGAGATGCAAAACTGTCATTTCCAGCCAAATCCAGGCACATAAGAAAAAGCAGTAAGACTGCGTCTGAAACACAGAAGAAATGTATCTTTCAAAGAGCTCTGCTGTGTTTCGCTTCAACTAAGAGAGTTGAAGCTGTGTTTTTGTTTCAGCAAGTTAGCAGACGTTTTTCCAGGGACTGCGTTTGGAGTTCCAGAGCATTTGGGGTATATGGGTAAAGAGAAATCGCTCGCTCTAAAACCAAAACGGAGCACTCTAAACGGTAGTGCTTGCTAATGTGTGCACTCAACTAACAGAGTTAAACTGGTGTGTGGTTGCAGGAGCTTAGAAATCCTTTTTGTGCAGAGATGCAAAACTGCCATTTCCAGCCATATCCAGGCACATAAGAAAGCAGAACGACTGCGCTCTGAACACAGAGAGAAACGCATCTTTCAAAGAGGCTCTGCTGTGTGCTCGCTTCAAATAGGAGTTGAAGCTGTGTTTCGTTCGGCGAGTTAGCAGCACGTTTCTTCTAGGAACTGCGTTGGAGTCTCCAGAGCGATTGGGGACATATGATGTAAAGAGAGAAATCGCTCGCTCTCTGAAACCAAAACGGAGCAATCAAACTGAATGCTTCTCGGTGTATGCACTCAACTCACAGAGTTAAAGCTCATCATGTTTGCAAACGCTTTGGTGCACAAACCCTTTCTGTGCAGATATGCAAAACACTGTCATTTCCAGCGTAATCTAGGCACATAAGAAAAAGCAGTAACATGGCTCTGAAACACAGAAGGAACGCATCTTTCAAAAGATCTCTACCGGTGTGTTGGTCGTCTCATGAGAGAGTTGAAGCTCTGTTTCCTTCAGGGAGTAATAAGCACTTTTCTTCTAGTAACAGCGTTTGGAGTTTCCAGAGCGAATGGGAGCATATGTTGTAAATAGAAAATCGCTCGCTCTGAAACAAAAACGGAGCACTCCAACTGAATGCTTCTCAGTGTATGTACTCAACGTACAGAGTTAAACTCGTGCGTGTTTGCAGCAGTTTAGAAACCCTTTCTGTGCAGAGATGCAAAACTGCCATTTCCAGCCAAATCCAGACACATAAGAAAAAGCAGTAAGACTGCGTCTGAAACACAGAAGAAACGCATGTCTCAAAGAGCTCTCCTGTGTTTTCGCTTCAACTAAGAGAGTTGAAGCTGTGTTTTGTTCAGCGAGTTAGCAGGACGTTTTTTCCAGGAACTGGGTTTGGCGTTTCCATAGTGATTGGGGGCATATGCTGTAAAAGAGAAATCGCTCGCTCTTATTACCAAAACGAAGCACTCTAAACGAATGCTTGTTAATGTGTGCACTCAACTTACAGAGCTAAACTGGTGTGTGGTTGCAGCAGTTTACAAACCCTTTTTGTGTAGAGATGCAAAACTGCCATTTCCAGCCAAATCCAGGCACATAAGAAAAAGCAGAACGACTGCGTCTAAAACACAGAAGAAACGCATGTTTCAGAGAGCTCTGCTGTCTGTTCATTTCAACCGAGAGAGTTGAAGCTGTGTTTCGTGCAGGGAGTCAGACAGCACGTTTCTTCTAGGAACTGCGTTTGGAGTTTCCAGAGCGAATGGGGACATATGCTGTAAAGAGAAATCGCTGGCTCTAAAACCCAAACGGAGCAATCTAACTGAATGCTTGTCAATGTGTGCATTCATACAGAGTTAAACTCGTGTGTGTTTGCAGGCAGTTTAGAAACCCTTTCTGTGCAGAGATGCAAAAGTGTCATTTCCAGCCAAATCCAGGCACATAAGAAAAAGCAGAAATAGTGCGTCTAAAACACAGAAGAAACGCATCATTCAAACTGCTCTGCTGTGTGTTCGTTTCAACTAAGGGAGCTGAAGCTGAGTTTCATTCAGCGAGTTAGCAACACGTTTCTTCTAGGAACTGCGTTTGTATTTTCCAGAGCGAAAGGCAGCATTTGCTGTACAGAGGAATATCTCGCTCTCAAAACCAAAACGGAGCAATCTAACTGAATGCTTGTCAATGTGTGCATTCAACTTACAGAGTTAAACTCGTGTGTGTTTGCAGCAGTTTAGAAACCCTTTCTGTGCAGAGATGCAAAACTGTCATTTCCAGCCAAATCCAGGCACATAAGAAAAAGCAGTAATAGTGCGTCTCAAAACACAGAAGAAACGCATCACTCAAACTGCTCTGCTGTGTGTTCGTTTCAACTAAGGGAGCTGAAGCTGTAGTTTCATTCAGCGAGTTAGCAACACGTTTCTTCTAGGAACTTGCGTTTGGATTTTCCAGAGCGAAAGGGAGCATTTGCTGTACAGAGGAATATCTCGCTCTAAAACCAAAACGGAGCAATCTAACTGAATGCTTGTCAATGTGTGCATTCAACTTACAGAGTTAAACTCGTGTGTGTTTGCAGCAGTTTAGAAACCCTTTCTGTGCAGAGATGCAAAACTGTCATTTCCAGCCAAATCCAGGCACATAAGAAAAAGCAGTAATAGTGCGTCTAAAACACAGAAGAAACGCATCATTCAAACTGCTCTGCTGTGTGTTCGTTTCAACTAAGGGAGCTGAAGCTGAGTTTCATTCAGCGAGTTAGCAACACGTTTCTTCTAGGAACTGCGTTTGGATTTTCCAGAGCGAAAGGCAGCATTTGCTGTACAGAGGAATATCTCGCTCTAAAACCAAAACGGAGCAATCTAACTGAATGCTTGTCAATGTGTGCATTCAACTTACAGAGTTAAACTCGTGTGTGTTTGCAGCAGTTTAGAAACCCTTTCTGTGCAGAGATACGCAAAAGTGTCATTTCCAGGCCAAATCCAGGCACATAAGAAAAAGCAGTAATAGTGCGTCTTAAAACACAGAAGAAACGCATCATTCAAACTGCTCTGCTGTGTGTTCGTTTCAACTAAGGGAGCTGAAGCTGAGTTTCATTCAGCGAGTTAGCAACACGTTTCTTCTAGGAACTGCGTTTGGATTTTCCAGAGCGAAAGGCAGCATTTGCTGTACAGAGGAATATCTCGCTCTAAAACCAAAACGGAGCAATCTAACTGAATGCTTGTCAATGTGTGCATTCAACTTACAGAGTTAAACTCGTGTGTGTTTGCAGCAGTTTAGAAACCCTTTCTGTGCAGAGATGCAAAAGTGTCATTTCCAGCCAAATCCAGGCACATAAGAAAAAGCAGTAATAGTGCGTCTAAAACACAGAAGAAACGCATCATTCAAACTGCTCTGCTGTGTGTTCGTTTCAACTAAGGGAGCTGAAGCTGAGTTTCATTCAGCGAGTTAGCAACACGTTTCTTCTAGGAACTGCGTTTGGATTTTCCAGAGCGAAAGGCAGCATTTGCTGTACAGAGGAATATCTCGCTCTAAAACCAAAACGGAGCAATCTAACTGAATGCTTGTCAATGTGTGCATTCAACTTACAGAGTTAAACTCGTGTGTGTTTGCAGCAGTTTAGAAACCCTTTCTGTGCAGAGATGCAAAAGTGTCATTTCCAGCCAAATCCAGGCACATAAGAAAAAGCAGTAATAGTGCGTCTAAAACACAGAAGAAACGCATCATTCAAACTGCTCTGCTGTGTGTTCGTTTCAACTAAGGGAGCTGAAGCTGAGTTTCATTCAGCGAGTTAGCAACACGTTTCTTCTAGGAACTGCGTTTGGATTTTCCAGAGCGAAAGGCAGCATTTGCTGTACAGAGGAATATCTCGCTCTAAAACCAAAACGGAGCAATCTAACTGAATGCTTGTCAATGTGTGCATTCAACTTACAGAGTTAAACTCGTGTGTGTTTGCAGCAGTTTAGAAACCCTTTCTGTGCAGAGATGCAAAAGTGTCATTTCCAGCCAAATCCAGGCACATAAGAAAAAGCAGTAATAGTGCGTCTAAAACACAGAAGAAACGCATCATTCAAACTGCTCTGCTGTGTGTTCGTTTCAACTAAGGGAGCTGAAGCTGAGTTTCATTCAGCGAGTTAGCAACACGTTTCTTCTAGGAACTGCGTTTGGATTTTCCAGAGCGAAAGGCAGCATTTGCTGTACAGAGGAATATCTCGCTCTAAAACCAAAACGGAGCAATCTAACTGAATGCTTGTCAATGTGTGCATTCAACTTACAGAGTTAAACTCGTGTGTGTTTGCAGCAGTTTAGAAACCCTTTCTGTGCAGAGATGCAAAAGTGTCATTTCCAGCCAAATCCAGGCACATAAGAAAAAGCAGAAATAGTGCGTCTAAAACACAGAAGAAACGCATCATTCAAACTGCTCTGCTGTGTGTTCGTTTCAACTAAGGGAGCTGAAGCTGAGTTTCATTCAGCGAGTTAGCAACACGTTTCTTCTAGGAACTGCGTTTGGATTTTCCAGAGCGAAAGGCAGCATTTGCTGTACAGAGGAATATCTCGCTCTAAAACCAAAACGGAGCAATCTAACTGAATGCTTGTCAATGTGTGCATTCAACTTACAGAGTTAAACTCGTGTGTGTTTGCAGCAGTTTAGAAACCCTTTCTGTGCAGAGATGCAAAAGTGTCATTTCCAGCCAAATCCAGGCACATAAGAAAAAGCAGTAATAGTGCGTCTAAAACACAGAAGAAACGCATCATTCAAACTGCTCTGCTGTGTGTTCGTTTCAACTAAGGGAGCTGAAGCTGAGTTTCATTCAGCGAGTTAGCAACACGTTTCTTCTAGGAACTGCGTTTGGATTTTCCAGAGCGAAAGGCAGCATTTGCTGTACAGAGGAATATCTCGCTCTAAAACCAAAACGGAGCAATCTAACTGAATGCTTGTCAATGTGTGCATTCAACTTACAGAGTTAAACTCGTGTGTGTTTGCAGCAGTTTAGAAACCCTTTCTGTGCAGAGATGCAAAAGTGTCATTTCCAGCCAAATCCAGGCACATAAGAAAAAGCAGTAATAGTGCGTCTAAAACACAGAAGAAACGCATCATTCAAACTGCTCTGCTGTGTGTTCGTTTCAACTAAGGGAGCTGAAGCTGAGTTTCATTCAGCGAGTTAGCAACACGTTTCTTCTAGGAACTGCGTTTGGATTTTCCAGAGCGAAAGGCAGCATTTGCTGTACAGAGGAATATCTCGCTCTAAAACCAAAACGGAGCAATCTAACTGAATGCTTGTCAATGTGTGCATTCAACTTACAGAGTTAAACTCGTGTGTGTTTGCAGCAGTTTAGAAACCCTTTCTGTGCAGAGATGCAAAAGTGTCATTTCCAGCCAAATCCAGGCACATAAGAAAAAGCAGTAATAGTGCGTCTAAAACACAGAAGAAACGCATCATTCAAACTGCTCTGCTGTGTGTTCGTTTCAACTAAGGGAGCTGAAGCTGAGTTTCATTCAGCGAGTTAGCAACACGTTTCTTCTAGGAACTGCGTTTGGATTTTCCAGAGCGAAAGGCAGCATTTGCTGTACAGAGGAATATCTCGCTCTAAAACCAAAACGGAGCAATCTAACTGAATGCTTGTCAATGTGTGCATTCAACTTACAGAGTTAAACTCGTGTGTGTTTGCAGCAGTTTAGAAACCCTTTCTGTGCAGAGATGCAAAAGTGTCATTTCCAGCCAAATCCAGGCACATAAGAAAAAGCAGTAATAGTGCGTCTAAAACACAGAAGAAACGCATCATTCAAACTGCTCTGCTGTGTGTTCGTTTCAACTAAGGGAGCTGAAGCTGAGTTTCATTCAGCGAGTTAGCAACACGTTTCTTCTAGGAACTGCGTTTGGATTTTCCAGAG
>JAZHEH010000931.1:0-16659 GCA_036589455.1 Ateles fusciceps
TCTGGTTTAACAAACATCTGGGACAAATGAATGAACAAGGCACTACCTGAAAAGAATCCCCACAAAAGGCAATTTCAACTTCAATAAGGGTATTTTAACTTTAATAATGAACTTTAAAAGGCTTCTAGGCCCAAAACAATGAGTATTTTGATGGTGACACCTCAGATAGGAGAAATGGAGGTGATACTTTGAGAGAAAGTGACTGTAGTAGTCCCCAAATCCCTGCTGAATACCGGAAACTGCAGACAGTACTGAACCCTTTATGTACTATGTTTTTTTCTTATACATACACACCTGTGATGAAGTTGTTTTTATAAATAAGGCACAGTTAACAACAAGAACTAGTCATAAATAGAAGATTGTAGCAATATGCCAGCATCACTGCTTGTGCACTTTGGGGCCATTATTACGTGAAATAAGAGTGATTTGAACACAAGCACTGTGATACATGACAACCCACCTGTTAACCCAGTTGGCTACTTAAGTGACCTATAGGTGGGTAGCTTATAAAGCATGGATATGTTAGACAAAGGGAGACTTCCATTCCACATCGGACGGAGCAGGGTGACATGCGATTTAATTATATTTAGGATGGTGAGATAAGCAATTTAAAAACTTATGAATTATTTCTGGACTTTCCATTTAGATATTTCAGGTCTGTGACTAACTACAGATAACTACAACTATGGGAAGCAAAACTGGACACAAGAGGGAGTACTGTATTTCTAATGCAGTTCAAATTACACTTTAAAATTTGTCTGTAATAAATTGTTTGTGTTTATTCTTACAGACCTGTGGAACTATATTGTACAATATCTGAGGTAGGCTGAATAATTGCTTTTGCTTATCTCATTTTAGAAAAGACACTTTTATTTGTGATATAAATCTTTATTTTTATCTCACAAAAGACAGAACAAATACAATAAAATACATTTGCACCTCTAAAATTTGTATTATTAAAGTTTAAACAAAATACAGGCACAGATCTCCACACTATACTAAAGTAAGGCGTTTTCCTCTCACAGCCTCAAATCTACAATTTATTAAACAAACTAAGAGAAGTAGTGAAATCAGGGCCAGGCGCAGTGGCTCACACCTGCAATTCCAGCACTTAGGAGGCTGAGGCGGTTGGATCATCTGCAGGTTAGTAGTTTGAGACCAGCCTGGACAACATGGCTAAACCCCTGTCTCTACTAAAAATAATAAAATTAGCTGGGCATGCCAGCAGGCACCTGTAATCCCAGCTACTTGGGAGGTTAAGGCAGGAGAATCACATGAACCTGGGAGGAGGAGATTGCAGTAAGCCAAGATCCCACCACTGCGCTCCAGACTAGGCAACAGAGACTCCATCTCAACAAATAAATAAAAGATGGGGGGAAAGAAAAGAAAAGAAAAAAGAAAATCAATATTTCTATATAAGCTTGGGAATCAATCTTGCATTTAAATAAATTTACGGAATTTAGTTCAGGGTGATTATGGTTGTCATGACAATGATAGAGCGACCATCTCTGAGCAGCGGGCTTAAGGAGATGTGGGAAGTGCTCAAAACTCTTACACTATGATGATGATGATGATTTAAAATTGGGAGTATAATCCCATTTTCTCTGTGCTCTTCTAAAGCTAGCAAAAAATCAATTAGCTAAAAAAAATTCATTTCAGAAATTAGTTTCTGTGGCCTAGAGGAAAATACTTCGTGCCTAACCATCAGTTACAGATCTTGAATGGATACTTAAAATACACCTCCGTATGCAGGTAAAAGGAAGTTACTCAGTAGTCAGCAACCTTGTGATTTAGAAATACAGCCATCCCTGGCCAGGCGCCGTGGCTCAAGTCTATAATCCCAGCACTTTGGGAGGCCAAGGCAGGCGGAGTCCAAGGTCAGGAGTTCAAGACCAGCCTAACCAATATGGTGAAACCCTATCTTTACTAAAAATCCCAAAAATTAGCCGAGCATGTTGGTGAGCACCTGTAATCCCAACTACTCGGGAGGCTGAGGCAGGAGAATCACTTGAACCTGGGAGGTGGAGATTGCAGTGAGCCGAGATCATGCCACTGCAGTCTAGCCTGGGTGATGGAGCAAGACTAGTCTAAAAAAAAAAAAAAGAAAAGAAATACATTCATCCCTGGATATCTGTGGGAGATTAACTTCCAGATAGCTCTCACCCAAGCAGAAAAATACCAACATTTAGTGGATGCTCAAGTAAAGTCCCTTATATAAAATGGTGCTCATTTTGCATGTAACCTCTGTACAGCCTCCTATATGCTTAAATCATTCTCAGATTACTACATAATACCTAATCTGATGCAAACGCTGTATAAATGGTTATTATACTATATTGTTTAGGGAATAATCACCCCCAAAATTGTTTGCAGCATGTTAACAAAGCCACAGCCATCCATTTTTTCCAAATTATTTTTAATCACAATTGGTTGGATCCATAAATGCAGAACACCATCGATATGGAGGTAAGCAAGATTGCTATCCTGAAACGGAGATGAATAAGAGTAAATCTTCCTCATATTTACTGGGATGTTCATGGCAGCATTGTTTATAAGAGTGAAAATTTGCAACTCTCTAGTGTCTAGAGGTTTATCCACATAGAACAGGAAAACCATGTTAAATAAATACCATGCAAAGCTATGCAGATCTTAAAGAATTAGTGAGACCCAAATGCATGAAATGGAAGATGTCCATGACATGTATCATTTAAGTGCAAACAGAAGTTGGAGAAAAAATGTGCACTGTACAAAAATAAAATATACGTGAATATAATGTTAAAGAACTCAAAGTGCATTCACTGATGGTTATTCTAGGGAGGAGAGAGGACAGATCTGGCAAAAGATGACATACTCATTTTTATTCCGTATATTAGGGTATATTTAAATTTTTACAAAGATAAATTCATGTACATAAATATATAGGCTAGTGCCATGGCTTATGTTTGTAGTCCCAGTGCTCTCAGAGACCAAAGTGGGGGGAGTGCTTGAGGTCAAGGTTTTATTTGTTTTGTTTTTTGAGATGGTCAGGCTCGAGATCATTGGTGCAATCTTGGCTCACTGAAACCTTCACCTCCTGGGCTCAAGCGATTCTCCTGCCTCAGTTTCCAGGAATAGCAGGGACTACAGGTGTGTGCGCCACCACGTGAGGCTAAGTTTTGTATTTTCTGAGTAGAGATGGGGTTTCACCACATTGGCCAGACTGGTCTTGAACTCCGAGGTCAGAAGTTTTAGACCAGCCAGGGCGACAGAGCAAGACCTCATCTAAACAGACAAAAAAATTTTAATGAGCTGGGCATAGTCGTGTGCCTGTAGTCCCAGCTACTCAGGAGGCTAAGGCGGGAGGGATAGCTTGAGCCCAGGAGTTCAAGGCTGCACTGAACTATGATTGTGCCGCTGCACTCCAGCCTGGGTGACAGAATGAGACCTTATCTCTCAAAACAATACAAAGTATACAAGTAATTAAAAATGATGATGATAAACACTTTGTGTATGCTGTGTGTCAGGCATTCTTCCTTACACTGTCACTCTGAAAAAGTATTATAATAATTTATGGATGAGGAAACTGAGGCACCAAAGGATTTTGTCCAAAGTCCCACCTTTGGTAAGTGGTTTCAGAGTCTTTATTATTAACCCCCAAGCTATGTGACCCTTGAAATCATAGAGCTTGTCCAATGCAAAATGAAAATGTGGTCCCTCACTCAAAATTTATGAATTACTTTAAAATGGCAAAAGCCAAAAATGAAACTCAAACATTGACAGGGCCCTTCTGAGCCTGGGGCTGAGCCTTGTAATACCACACAGGTTGCACACCCGTGAAGGTGACCCTGCCACAGAAGTAATAAAAATATATCAAACAAATGGGTTTCAGCAAAACAAAGGTCTTAAGGACAGGGCTGCATCAGATCATTTCTAAGATCTTCTGGAGTGATTTTATCTAAAAATAGTTAGGAACCTGAGGTTAAGCAGAACAGGGTGAGAATCCAGCTCTGTCACTGATGAAGCTGCTGAACTCGGAGCAGCCATGACTGAAAGGTGGCATCTGATCTGAAAAGTGAGTCACAGGAGGAGAAGTGGGCCTCGAGGTTGTAAGCTTGCTTCCGGATGTGTAACATGGTAAAGTATAACTCATGCCTTATGGGAGTTACTGTGGGGTGAGGGACTAGCCAGGAGGAAGCTTGGGTCCAGGGGTCCCAAGGACCCTTTAATTGCAAAATCCTAGAGAATGCTGACGAAAATTTGAGATGGAGTCTTTGTCTGTCACCTAGGTGGAGTGCACTGTCGTGATCTCAACTCACTGCAACCTCCATCTCCCAGGTTCAAGCGATTCTCTTGCCTCAGCCTCCCGAGTAGCTGGGACTATAGGTGTGCACCACCATGCCCGACTAATTTTTGTATTTTTAGTAGAGACAGGGTTTCACTATTTTGGCCAGGCTGGTGTCTTAATCTCCTGACCTCAAGTGATCCGCCTGTCTCAGGCTCCCAAAGTGCTGGGATTACAGAGGTGAGCCACCAGTGGCCTAGCCCAGAATTACAATTTTCGTGTTTATTTAGAAACTCAAAAATGTACTTGGGGTTATATAAATATGACATCTAAGCATTCTGAGGTATAGGGGAAATGTTTAGAAATGAGTAAGTTCTGAATCATCCACACACCATCTGGAGTTCCAGTTAGATATTCATTTGGTTTAATAAGTAAGCACATCTGGGAGATGATGGTGGAGACATCAGCTAAGATTTTATGAATCTTAGTTTAATCATATGTTTTCTTATAACCCACAAGGTACCAGGCATTGTGCTAGGCACTGGGGGTTCAGAGCATACTGTGAGAGAACGATAATGGTGAGAGTCGGTCCATAAACAACTATGCAAATAAAATAATACTTGAACATGAGAGTACTATTAGGAACAGCAATTATAAAAAGGAGTCATGATGTAGAGTGAATGGTTGGGGTCTTGAACAATGATCTTAGCGGAGGGGGAACAGAGAAGGTGAAACTGAAGAAGTGATATTCGGTCTGAAAAATAGAGTGGTAGAAGGAGCTAGAGAAGATCTGGTGGAGGAACATTGTGACACAAGGGACAGGCAGAGCAAGGCCTCAGAAACAGGGGACCAGCCTGAGGGATTAGGGGAAGAAAAACGTTCACTGTCACTGGCGATCAGCAAACATATGGGAAGGGTGTGGGAGATGGAACCAGAGAGGGAGTGCTCAGAGTTCGGGGGTCTTGAAACCAAGGGCGGTAGAGGCTGGGAACTGAGGAAAAGGTGTCAGGCTTGTTGGAATGATGCTGCTGATCATTGCAAGCATCAGCATCAGAGTTGTGAGGGAGAAAGTCAGATTGTAAAAGGTTTACAATTAGTGAGTATGGGAAAAGCAGAAGCAGTGGCTCATATTTTTCTTTCCTGGAGAGAGGTGCTGAAGGCATTCAGGAGTAGGGGAAAGGAGGCTTGGAAGTTCCACGTGATTCACTCTAAGAAGGAAAGTTACTATGTATAGATAGTGGATAGATACAGAGATACATATAGAAAAATAGGGAGATTATGTATGGATAAATGCAAAGATAGATGACATATAGCAACAGAAAAAAAAAATGCATGCCAGTTGTTTGTGGTTATGTCTACTAGCAGAAATAATAAGAAATAACCCACCGGCACCGTCTTCTGACGTGTTAAGAAGTCAACATGTAGTGTCACATCACTGAGACGGGCATTGTCGCCAGTTCTTACGCATTTCATTCAAAACATTCTCTCTACCAGGTAACATTGTATATTAGGATTTTTCCATGTATCTGTAATTTTTTAAACTACCCAAAAGCAGAGCCAGCATTATTTTAGAAGTACATTTAAAACCTCTTTGCTGGACATGCTTCTGGGAAATGGAACACGGTAGGTTAGCTCAGCCACGCTGTGGCTATGGATTGGATTCAGGCAGCCTGATCGTCTTTGCTGTGCTGTCCAAACAGGCAGCGGTCTCACGCTTCATTTCATGGTAATTCAAACTAAAATTACTCTACACTTACGAGGATCATTGTTAAGCAAGTACTGGGGATTCCGATATTTGAAGATAATATCGACTAAAAGGCAATACTTCTCAGATACGATCGGGAATTCTTGGTATGGACTTAGGATTTAGTGGATTTTTTTCCCCTAATTTTGAAGAGAGTTACATCACAGTGTATAAAAATATAAAGTGCAGTTAGTCTCTGTGAAAGTCATGCTTGGAGTGAAAATATAGTCATGATAGACATGTGATACAGATGTGTATTTTTCTGGCACATATGTATCAGTAAAATATATACATACCACTTTGATCTGCAAGAGACATTTTATATTACCTTTCAATTTATATAAGCTAAATTAGCTTTTCACTTATATTTATTTGCTTTTAGTTTATTGTTTAAAAACGTATGATATTTTATCTTAAAATTGCCTTCAGGAAATCAAATTGGTATAGCTTTAAGTTTTCAAAGAGTATAAACCCATATTAATGACCATTACTAATGGCAAAAGTGGTTCTTTCCTAAGCTTAGCTTTAGAAAGTTTGCACTGAGAAACAGATTTTGATTTTTGTTTTTATAGCCACAGTATTTAGTTTTTGTATTTTTAGCTATGTTTCTCAGGAAAATCATTCAAATGGAGTGCTGTATGGACAGAATGATGTTCCTCCAGAATTTATATGTCTAAAGTCTTAACCCTTAATGTGGCTGTGTCTGAAGACAGGGCCTTTCAGGAAGTCATTAAGGTTAAATAAGGTCATAAGCGTGGAACCCTAATCCTGTCGGACAGTGGTCTTAAAGAAGAGGAAGAGGGAGAGGGATCAATCACTGCAGTGTGAGGACACAATGGGAAGGCGATCGCCCGCAAGACAGGAAGAAAGCCGTCATCTGGCACCCTCGTCTTGGCCTTCCCGGCCTCCAGAGCTGTGGGGGAGTAAGTTGTATAATGTAAGCCTCCCATCTGCAGTAGTTTGTTATGGCAGCCTCAGCAGACTAAGGCAGAGCGCCTGACACCTACCCAGATGTGCCTGCTTTTTCAGCATTCTTTTGTGCCATGTTAATCATTAATAAGCCTCAACACATAACTTCAAAATAAGCATTTGCAGAAAATAGATTCCTTTTAAAATTAACCCACCATATGTACCAGTAAATTATTCTCTGAACAAAATTTGCTATTTTACTATATAAACCATTCACCCAAATGCTTCTCATTGTCCACCATTATCCCTCCATATGAGGCCTTTTATTTCTAAACAGTAATGTTTCATGTACCTCAACCACCATCATGCGGCCTAAATGCTCTCTGTGAATTTTAAGTGAAGATGGAACAGAATGCAATCATTCACTTTTAGAAGGAGCCAGTGTAGGCTGTGGGTTTCAGTCTTAGACCTTCGAGTTCAAAGCTTAAGATATTGAAATAACAACATATGTTTTGGATAAGTGATACTAATTAATTATTTTAAAGCTATAGTGTTAAATGGCAGAAAGGTAACTGTGAAGGCCATAAAATCCCTTTGGAAAGATGTATAAGGGAGAATAAGTCTACTAAGAAATTTGTATCCAGAAAAAAAGGAATCATGCAGGTGGGGCTCCTGGGAGATACTAGTAATGGCAGAGCGTTTGGGCAGGCCCCATTCGCCCAAACTGACGATCCATCTGACATGGCTGCCCCTGCCTGCTCTCAGACAAGCTTCCAATTCACCTGCAGCTTCAAGACCTCATTTTATTGCTTTACCTAAAATAGCAAAGGAAAATTTTTCTTCAAATGGTATTCGAGTTCGGTGACATTATATAGCTCCAAGTCCTATTTTCTGAAATAATCTTCAGCCAGTCAGACTTGGAATGGAAAAGAGAATTGACACAGAAAAGGAGAAAAAGGAGAGGAAATGCATTGAGTAAATGCTTATATGTGAAGCACTGTCTGAAATGTTTTACATTTGTCGCATTTAACTTTCATGAAGACGTGGGAAAATGAAGGCGTAGCAAGCAAGGTGCGTAAACATCACTATTTGTTTATTCATATTGACATGCACTAAATAAAGATAGAATTAATGCCTCTGAGTTATTTCTATATAAGAGTTAATTACGTATTTTATCCCAAACATAGAGCAGCTACACATTTTGGACTCTGTGGAAGTCACAATTTAAAAAATTCAGCACTGTCTTGTTCCATATTTTCATCTTATCAAACCCCCTGTCTCAAATTTAGAACAGTAAGTTTGGACACATTTCCTGGCCAAACCTTCTTTTGGCATCTGTGAATGAAAAGTGCAGTTATACAGCAAATATCACCGTCAGTGGGCGATCCAGAATTCATGTGGCTTGAAGCTGAGTCAAGACACAATGGCTTCAGTTTAGAACTGCTGCTAATCCAGTGTCCACGGACACTCTAGTGGAGAAAAGAATGCAGAAGTATGGGGGTGCAGGACGTGATATTAAACAAAATCTCCCAATGTAGGTAGGGGGTAAGGAAAGAAGGTGGAGGCAGTTTATAGAGGTGATTCAGAAGTTTTCATAGAGTACAAGCACATCCTGAACCAATCAGGGAAAAGTTGGTTTAAAAAAAAATCATGAAAGGATATTCTGGTGATTCTGTATTGAAAGGAGGGAAGAGGAGACAAAAATCAATCAGAAGATTCAAACCTAGAGATAAAGAGACTCAAGCCTGGAGAGACGTCTCTCTCTCTCTCTCTCTCTGCCTCTTTAGTATCTCTTTCTGTCTCTCTCTCTCCCCCCATTCCCTTCCCCCGGGCAAGAAAAACAGCTGCAGGTGAGGGAAGGGTGATGTACAGTGAGGGGGCCAAGCCAGCTTTCTCAGGGGTCGCACCACGCTGGCGAGGATCTCTGCTGTCTGAGGGCACTGACACCAGATGGGATAATGGCAGACTGGATGGAAGGAACCTGGCACAAGACATTTAATTAAACAACCCTGCCCCTCACCCTTAAGTTGGAGAGAACCAGTCCCCAAGCTACAGATTCCAGAGCAGGATCCCAGGTCAGGAGGGAGGAAGTACCAGGAGCACACGTAGACCCAGAGCCAAGGGGGAAGGTCTTGTACAAAGCTGCCGCTGTCCTAGGTGTCGCCGGTGTGCCTGATTGCCATGGGGGACAGCGGCACACAACACCCTTGGGAAAATGGTGGGAGAGCAACACAGCATGGCTAAAGATGAGCAAGCTGTTCTAAAAGAAAATACAGACCAAGAACGGATGATCACAATTAACCTTCAAGAGTGGTTTCTTTTGGGGTTCAGTGAAAGAGTGGCTACCATTTTTTTAACTTAACTTTTCTTTATTTTAGTTTTCTAACCAAGAATGTATGTGTGATCATACTTTGTTTGTTGGTTCATTAATACATTTATTTTGTGTCAGCAAGGGTTATCTGACTAGTAAGCATATGAACCATATTTTGTTTTTCTTTCTTATTCTCTATTTAAAAACAAACAATAAAAGGAAATAAACAGAATGTCCTCAAAATGTAGACTTACAATCGTGTGCTGATGGGAGACAAATGAAAAAAGCAATACATTTTATTTCCATATAATAAAACACAAACTGACGTATTAAAAAGGGGAACTTATTTGTTAATTACTTAGCTGGGTACATTTTATTTCTATACCTTCGGGAATCATCTGAACATCTTTCAGGGAATTTGACCTCCAGAAATAGTCAGTCATCATGGGTATCAGCTTTCTGGATTCCTGAGGATGTGCTCTGTGCCTGACAGGGCAATACAAGGACAGAATGCCTCATGCTTATTTCAGTTTGCTTTTCAGATATACATTTATTTTTCTTTTCTCTCCAGCTCAACATTTAACTTTTCATGCATAGTAAGCATTCATCTTGAATTTATTGTTAATTACACAGCTATAGTCATTTTGGTTTAGCAATATTGCCGACTCATTTAAATGCGAAGAAAACATTTTAATTGTTTTACTAAAACTTCCAAAACAGCTTGAAAACACAATTTGGTGCAGGTTAACCATTTGATTTCAACAAATTCAGATATATAGGGCTGGATTTATTTAATATTTTTTTTTTTTCTAAATGCAAAATTGATATTTCTTATAAATGCTAAGCATTATTTTGCATAAAAAATCAAACTTCTGTGATAATAAACATTTCTCTTACTGACATAGTCTAAAATATATTTAAAAATTCTAATTTGATAAGAAAATTTTGAATGGGGATAGTTAGTATTCACTCTTTCTGGATTGTTTCTCAACATTGAAACGGACAGTCATCCTCTTAGGAAAAACCCAAACTGAAGTTCTCAAAACCAGGTTTGAGGAGAATTATAACTGATTCGAGATTTAGTTGATAAATGCCTCATTCCTGATTGGGAAATGATTATATTTTCAGCAATTGGCATTTGGGCCAATTTAAAGTCATTTGAGGTAGATTGTAACTGCAGTTGTTACTGGTGAAATGGAGTATTTGTTCAAGACAGGTCTTGTTTTTTTAATCAATTTTCCTTTTTTTCTTGTGATCTGAACTTATTTCAAATTACTTAGATGAATAGCATATGCTATTCGACCAAAATTTAATGGTCAATGAAGATGTTAACACATTTCCTTATTTACATTTTACGCACATATTGCAAGCACAATTAATATTCTCAATCTCAAAAACATTTACAGTCATCTCTCTGCAAGGGTTTGGTTCCAGGACCCCCTTGGTTACTGGAATCTGTTCATACCTAAGTCCCACAGTCCTCCTTGTACAGACTTCCAATACAGACGGCCAACTGTATTTATTGGAAAAACGGTGGCACATTCATTATAACTCAAAAGTGTGAATGTGCAGAAAACAGTCTTCCTTTAGCACAAAAGGCATATTTGTGCCAGGTGAAATGACTGACTATAAGAACAGTATTTAAAATAAGTTCTGTAGAACTCGCATATTACCTAGCCTAGTTAAATATAAGGCTTATTTGCCTCTGGTGCTTCTATTTTTCAGTCCAACACATTTTCCTTTTTTTTCCTTTTCTCGTTATTTATCTTTCTTCTTTGTCATGAATATTCATAGTCTTGAAGCATCCCTTTAATTTCCTGGTCTATTTGATTTCCTCTTAAAATGTCATTAGAATACTCTTTACATACTGAGACACACAGTACTAATTGATTAAATAAATTCTAAGAAATACATAAAATTAAGCAAATTATTACATTCAGAACAAATGAGAGACATTTAAAGTCATAAACCCCCACCAATCTTTAAATTTTCAGCAAATAGAAGCTCTGTATGTATACGATTTTAATTAACAGTGACTTCATTTTAAATAATCACGTCACTTACAGAGTATGATGTTAAGAGGCTTGGTTTTTGCATAATCGCTGTGGGAAGGTGGATGCTCACATGAAAAGCACACCCAGCTGAACCCAGAGGATTCATGCTACGGGGAAAACCGAACCTACGTTCAATGTAGTCTTGCTGAGGAATGTTGAAAGGTATGACTAATCATATGTACTAATGCCCTGTTGGGACAACCATAGATCCTCAAAAAGAATTCTGAGGAACTTAAGACCAGAGCAAGCCTGTTACAGAAGTATGTAAAACAGAACATCAGGGTAAGCTCACTATAATTACTAGAGCAAATTTAACATCTGCTGACTCTTGAAAGGTAGGATGATGTGTAACAACTGTAACATTAATTCATATAATGGAGCTGAATATTTTTTACAGCTTTGTAGCCACTTGCTCTCTCTCCT
Organism: Ateles fusciceps; assembly: GCA_036589455.1. Classification (NCBI taxonomy): domain Eukaryota; kingdom Metazoa; phylum Chordata; class Mammalia; order Primates; family Atelidae; genus Ateles; species Ateles fusciceps. The sequence continues at coordinate 11,703 of JAZHEH010000931.1, forward strand.
CATACATTCAGGGAATTTGTCTTGCCCAATAATAAAATCAGCTAATTCTGTATTTATGAATTGGCGTGTTTCTTTGGGTATTGATTTTCCCCCAACAATTTGGTGATGAGGATGGGATTTCTTGAGTGAGTGTTTCTGTTGGGTCAATTTGTGGGAAGATTTGTGGCCACATTTTTAAAAAGTCATTTTATTGTGATAAAACACACTTAACATAAAATGTAGCCTCTTGGGTTAGGTAAGAGACCCCGACTGTTTGCTTAAAAGTCTCTCATTATCTACTTTGGCTCAGCAGGATTGGGTTCCTGGGAAAAATTTCAAACCCTTAGTAAAATTTGGAGTTACTATTGAGCAAAATGTGTAATACAGACTCACAGGTCCCATATCATTTAGCACAGATTTTAATGGCAGAAAAGTATGGGAAGTCCAGAAGTTGCTGGCAGGTCTCTCTCTTAGAAGGCTTATTTCACTATTTTATGTTTAGAATGGGTAAACTTATGAAAATTCTGCTTTGCAATGGCCAGAGAAAGGCTCTTTTGAGGCAAATTAGTGTATGCACCGGAGATTTTAAGGGAAAAAAAATCCCAAATCAATGGATTATTTATATTTCTGAGATGAAATATTTAGGAATAAACAAAAGAACAACCAAAAAGAATGAATTAAGAAATTTGGACGAACAGAGTAAGAAACTGTTTCTGATTCCTTCTCTGCTGTAATTCCTTCTGTTTCCTCTGCTCTCTTCACCATTCTTCACTCCGTCTGGGATCTCAGAGTGGGGGAGGTAATGGTCCCTGGGATGAAGTGGAAACCTGGGGATGAATTCACATTAGAAGGAGCAAATTGTTAGCTTTATTAAAGTATCTTGATATTGGATATCCTAGTTCTCATTCCATCTCTGTGATTGCCTCTAAACCAAATACGCGAAGCATAACTAAGGACCTATAAATGATCAGAAGAAAGATCAAAGAGTCAGTGAGAATTTGGATAAGAGATTGTATCCTAGAATAAAAGTTTTGGGTTGCTGAATGGTTGGTTGCCTTAACAACTTAGAAGAAATGGAATCAAAAAGGAGTCAGACTACTGTGGCATAACAAGGACTGAAACTACAGTGCCATACAAAACCAACTTATTTTTCATTTCATGCTCCAAATCAGCCCTATGCCTTTGCAACTGCAGCGACCACAAATGCCGGATCCATATTGCCTTCCCCCCCAAGTTGATATATTTAAGAGTTTTTTCTATTGCTCTTGGAAGAGTCACACAAATTTGCAGAAGTTCTCTGTAGCATTTTTTCAACATACAGCTATACGCATGAGGATATAGACTGACTGCTGTGTGATATGTTGCCTCTGGCTGACTTGCTTAACTAGAACAGGTTTGACAGAGGCCAAATCATAACCCCCTCATCAGGGAGTGCCGTGGCCTCAGGAAACCGGCCGTTCACCTCTTTCCATAACTCAGTGTGAGAGACTGCTGATGACAGTCCTTGGAGCCTGTCTGCATATGGTGACCTCTAGCAATGCTATAGTAATGCACTCAAGAGTCAGGTGTGCCCCTGTTGCTTTTCATCAGCAGTTCACTGAAGCAGTTTCTAAATTTTGGGGGCTCAAAGAGAAGATCAGAATATATCCTTGGTCTTCTACCTTTCTACCGTCCTTTTTTTTTTTGAGATGGAGTTTCACTCTGTCACCCAGGCTGGAGTGCAGTGGCGCAATCTCAGCTCACTGCACCCTGGCGGCCTCCCTGGTTCAAGAGATTCTCTTGCCCCAACCTCCCAAGTAGCTAGGGACCACAGGCATGTGCCACCACACCCCAGATAATTTTTTGTATTTTTACTAGAGACGGGAAGAGTTTCATCGTGGTAGCCAGGATGGTCTCGATCTCCTAAGACCTCATGATCCGCCCACCTCAGCCTCCCAAAGTGAGCCACCGCGCCTGGCCGGTCCTCTACCTTTTACAGCAGCCTTTTTTGCCTGGAATTTCCCTGCCAGCAATTGTCAGGAAAAAATACAACTGGATGGTAAGGGCGGACAGTTGGTGCCAGCAATCCATCTTGGGAAAATGTGGGGAAGAACTTAAGACTGCAGTGTTAGCTGCCCAGTTGAGAATTATTCACAGAGGGAAGCAGACTTCACTGTGATCCACCCACAAAAAAGGAATGCTCTTAATGGAAAGTTGATATATCACTACTGTAGGAAACCAAGGATATTGGGAAAGGGGTTGCCGAGAGATTAACGATGATGCAAAGGATTCAACCTGAGTCTGAAGCGTTAGTATCTCCCTCTAGGAGAATTCTTCTCCTGAGAAACCACATGAGAAATAATTGACAAATGGTGCAAACTTAGTGTGTAAAATTGACATAATGAGGGACCCTTTGAGTCGGGAAGCATAGAACTTTATGTGTCTGTTTCTTTTCCCCATCTTAATTTTTTTTTGAACCTAGGATCCGTGTATTCTGTAATTTCTTCTGATCTTTTTGTTTGTTTTAATGTTTTGGGTATCTCTGGGACAACCCTCTGTCTGTCTCTCGCTGTGGTCTCCAAATTTATTCTGCGAAATAGATCCTTTGTTAAAAAACATCCTTTCATCTAGTCTAGTGATGCACCTGGCTATTTGTTGGAAAGAGACTCACTGTGTAAATAAATTCCCCCACCCCCCACCCCCACCCCATTCTGTATTCTGAGTGAAATGATTTTGGAGCCCTGGGAGGCAAGACACCTGATGTGGTAAAGATGTGCCTTCTGAAACCAATGGGGACTGGGGGAGTGGCAATTTCACCATTGCCCTGGAAGAGATCAAGAAGTTCACAAGAAGTAGATCCATCTTTCTGAATCCCAGGAACAAATATTGTAGTAAAATGTATTAATCCTATAATGATAGTTTACAACATGGAATAAATAGTTGAATTATAAGAAATAGAATCTATACATGCTTTAATTAGGAAAATGAGCTGTAATGAGAGGGCATTCACTTTGTAATACTTCTATACTACCTGTGAAAAAGGAAGGAGAAATTTAACAGGGAAGGTGGATTTGTTTATAGATTTGTACAAGATGTTATGGAAATAAATATGTTTGGGATTCTTCTGGTACCTGTGCTTGTGCTACCTGACCTTGCTACTAATTACAATACCTAAGTCAACTGAAATATTTTTCTGCATTAGACTTTGTCCAGGTTTTTTCCTGACATTAGACATCTGTTAAGGTTCCTCTTTACATTTATCTATGGCACCTTTCAATATTTGTGGCAATGGATTTCTCAGGATTTAGGAGATTCACCTACTATATTCTCTAGACATTTGCTGTTCAAGAGAACTTAAAGTAATTTTCCTCACCTTAGAGTTTCATGCTGATTCAATATTGGTTGAATTATTGATAGCCTCTGACACCTGACATGTGTTAAGAAGAAAATGTACACTCTGCTACAAATTTTTAGCTTCCTAAGCACATTAAAACATCCCTAGATAAACAGCAATATTGCCAAACTTGAGCTCAAGTATTTGGGGCATTTGTGACTGGCCAATAAAAAATAGTCTCATCCTAGAGTTAACCTATTTTACAAATTAAGCCACCCATCATTAAAAAACAAGTTTGCCGGTTATGGGAATTGGTTGAGAATTGCAGTTAGGGGATCCCTGCCTGTTCTGAAAAGGTGAAGCCTCTCACCGAGATGTTACATGAAAACATCACCAGCACCTTTACTGTGGTCATGTTAGCAGTGGCAAATATGTACAGGTCTGCAGCACCCTCAGTTCTTGCTACCTCAGAAGAAGGAATTCAACCAACTGAGGAGCTTAAGGCAGAGGGAGAGACTGAGGGCAACTTTTAGAGCAGGAGTGAATGTTTATTAAAAAGTTTTAAAGCAGCAACCAAAGGAAGTAAAGTATACTTAGGAGAGGGCCAAGTCAGCGGCCTGAGAGATTCAAGTGCACAATTTGACCTTTGAGTTGGGGTTTTGTTAATTGGTATTTGATGTGCATAGTGGCCTGTCAGCACTTGGGAAAGGCACATTTGCTAGTGCCGTCACTGAAGTTGTATGCGTGCTCCTAGAACAAGGTCATATACCAATTAAACTCCACCATTTTGCCTCAGTGCCAAGCTTGAGAACCACTGACCCAGCTTCCTGAGATCATATCGGAAGTTTCTCATCACCAGTTTCAGGTGTTTCTGTTGGGAGACTGCCTTTCCACCAAGACTACAACCAATTATTATTTTTAGTTACTATGCGGGAAGGGCCAACCCCCACCTGCTGGTTGCCTGACATCCCTGGGGTTGTTGAGCGGGGTGGGTTGCTCCCTCGGGCTCTGCTCACGTCCCACAATGCTGCGGCAGCCCAATATGAAGCTGAAAGCCTTTCAAACCTTTTAAGTACCGGTTGCCTCCCCACGTGTATTAGGAATTCTACAACTCCTCTAAACTATTGTCCTCTCCCCGGGAGAACAAGAAGTTCGAAGTGGTGTATGCAACTTACTCAAAGCTAGGCCGAAACTGTAGATCTGTTGGATACTTTCCTGTGTTGTTGGACTCTGTTGTTCTGGGGATGGCAGGCTCTTCAACAAGCCACAGTAGCTCTTCCCTAATTGTGCAACTGCCCAGTGGGTGCCCCCTGCTCACTGCAGTAAAGAAAGAATTTTAGTTAGTTAAGGTTGGCTACACCATATTAGAGATGACCTCCTATTTATATCAGTCCTTATCTAAAGACTCTTACTTAGGGGTTTTTCAAAGGCTGTTTGAGGGAAGGGCTGGGGGTGCTAGGCAATGCGTGCTTGCCCGCTCATTGGTCGGGGTGTGGGAAATGATTCTCCTGCATGCCCAGTCACTTCTCGGCGGGGCCACAGGAGTGGTTGGTGGGTCCAGGTCGAGCCATAGGTAGTCAGACATGCAAAACACCTGAAAGATATCTCAAAAGCCTGATCTTAGATTCTCACAGCAATACGTAATCCTAACCAGCTTACATAACA
>JAZHEH010000933.1:0-59990 GCA_036589455.1 Ateles fusciceps
GCAGTGGAACAAAAGCCAAAACAGACAAATGGGACCTAATCAAACTCCATAGCTTCTGCACAGCAAAAGAAACAGTCATTAGAGTGAATCGGCAACCAACAGAATGGGAGAAAATTTTTACAGTCTACCCTTATCTGACAAAGGGCTGATAACCAGAATCTACAAAGAACTGAAACACATTTACAAAAAAAAAACAAACAAGCCCATTCAAAAGTGGGCAAAGGATATGAACAGACATCTTTACAAAAGAAGACATACATGAAGCCAACAAACATATGAAAAAATGCTCATCATCACTGGTCATTAGAGAAATGCAAATCGAAACTACATTGAGATACCATCTCACACCAAGTTAGAATGGCCATCATTAAGAAAATCTGTTGACTACAACAGATGCCGGAGAGGATGTGGAGAAATAGGAAGGCTTTTACACTGTTGGTGGGAGCTGTAAATTAGTTAAACCAGTGTGGAAGACGGTGTGTCGACTCCTCAAGGACCTAGAAATGAGAAACTTCCATTTGATCCAGCAATCCCATTATTGGGTATATATCCAAAAGACGATAAGTCGTTTTACTATAGAGGCACACATGCACACCCAATGTTCCTTGCAGCACAGTTTACAATAGCAAAGACCTGGAACCAACCCAATGCCCATCGATGATAGACTGGACAGGGAAAATGTGGCACATATACACCATGGAATATTATGCAGCCATCAAACATGATGAGTTTGTGTCCTTTGTGGGGACATGGATGAACCTGGAAACCATCATTCTCAGCAAACTTGACACAAGAACAGAAAATCAAACACCGCATGTTCTCACTCATAGGGAGGTGTTGAACAATGCGAACACATGGACACAGGGAGGGGAGTATCACACACTGGGGTCTGTCAGGGAAAAAGGGAAGGGATGGTGGGGGGGGTGGGGAGTTGGGGAGGGATAGCATGGGGAGAAATGCCAGATATAGGTGATGGGGAGGAAGGCAGCAAAGCAAAATGCCATGTGTGTACCTATGCAACAATCTTCCATGTTCTTAACATGTACTCCCAAACCTAAAATGCAATTAAAAAAAAAAGAATGAAAAAAATAAATAAATAAATAAACAATATGTTTCTGAATAATATATGTTCTTCTTAATGAAGAAACTAGACCATAATTTAGAATTTTCTTGAAACAAATGATAATAAAATCACCACATACTAAGTCCTAAGGGATACAGAGAAAGCAGTACTAAGAGGGGAGTTTGTAGCTATAAGTGCCTATTTCAAAAAATAAGAAAAATACCAATTAAACAACATAAAAATGGATCTTAAAAAAATGAGAAAAAAATCAATCCTGACATACAATTAGTAGAATAAAATAAATTCTAGAGATAGAACAGAGAATAAATTTGAAATACAGAAAATAATTAAAAAGAGCAGTAAAATAAAATGTTAGCTTTTTACAAAGGCAAACAAAATTGACAAACTTTTAGTCAGACTAAGAAAAGAAAAACCAAAATAAATAAAATGAGAAGTGAAAAAGCAAACATTACAACAGATACTGCAAAAATTAAAAGGATTAATTTATTACATATTATGAAAAACTGTATGCCAATACATTCAAAAATCTAGATGAAATGGATAGCTTCCTACATATACAACCTACCAAAATTGAACAATAAAGAAATGCAAAACCTCAAACAGAACCAGTAACCTAATCATATTAAAGCTATAATATAAAGGCTCTCAGCAAATAAAAGCCTGGGACCTGATGGTTTCACTACTCAAATTCATTCATTCATTCATTCATTCATTCATTCATTATGTTGTGAGATGGAGTCTCACTCTGTCACCAGACTGGAGTGCAATGGCACTATCTCAGCTCACTGAAACCTCTGCATCCGGATTCAAGTGATTCTCTTGCCTCAGCCTCCAGAGTAGCTGGAACTGCAGGCACATGCTGCCACGCCCAGCTAATTTTTGCATTTTTAGTAGAGATGGGGTTTCACCATGTTGACCAGGAGTGTCTCCATCTCTCGACCTTGTGATCTCTCTGCCTTGACCTCCCTAAATGCTGGGACTACAGGCGTAAGCCACAGCATCCAGCCTGCTGAATTTTATGAAACATTTAAAAAAGAACTAAGACCAGTTCTACTCAAATTATTCTGAAACAAAGAAAAGGAAGGAATACTTCCAAGCTTATCTATAAGGCCAGTATTACTGTAATAAAATAAAACAAGACAAAGTCACATAGAAAAACAACTATAAGCCAATATAACTGATAGATATTAATGCAAAAATTCTTTAAAAATAAAAGAACATCTATTTCAGAAACATCTTAAAAAGTTCATTCATCACAACCAAGTGGGATTATCCTGGGATGCAAGGATGGATGGTTCAACATACACAAATAAATTAAGGTGATACATCATCAGAAGAACAAAGGGAAAATCTATATGATTATTTCAACTGATGCTGAAAAGTCATTTAATAAAATTCAACATTCATTCATAATAAAAATCCTAAAAAAGCAAGGTATAGAGGGAACATACCTCAACATATTAAAAGCCATTTACAGACAGACTCAGAGCTAGTATCGTATTGAATGGCAAAAAACTGAAAGCCTTTTACTCTAGAGACTCGGAAAAATAACAAGGGTGCCCCTTCCACCATTATTATTCAACATAGTACTGGTAGAATTTGTTTGTGCAATTGAGCAAGAAAAATAAATAAAGGTCATCCAAATTGGAGAGGAGAAGTCAAATTATCTTTGTTTGTGGATGATATAATCTTATATTTAGAGAAACTTAATGATTCCACTGAAAAAACCATTAGAACAAATAAACAAATTCAGTAAACTTGTAGGATACAAAATCAACATACAATATTTAGTAGTATTTTTATATGTCAACAGTGAAAAATCTGAAAAGGAAACCAAAAATAATCTCATTTACAATAGCTACAAATATAATAAAATATCTATTTATCAATTTAATGAAATAAACATAAGATCGCTACAATAAAAATGATAAAATATTGGTGCAAGCCATTGAAGATGGCATGAAAATGGAAAGATATTCCATGTTTATGAATTAAAAGAATTAATATTGTTAAAATTTGCATACTACTCAAAAGAAGACTAAAGATTCAATGCAATCATGAAAATATCAATGGCATTCCTCACAGAAATAGAAACAGAAAAGCCTTAAAATTTTTATACAACCACTAAAGACCCAGAATAGACAAAACTATCCCTAATCAAAAGATGTGGGTTTGCCACAGCGTAGAGACCCCCAGGAGTGTCTTTGCCATAATGTGAGCTTGAGCCCAGAAGCATTTTCCCCTCCTAGAGGCAGTCGAGCTATGGGAAAGTAGGAACTAAGGATGGGGGGATTGTGTAAAAGGGCTTATTCTAATCTCTCAGGCATTTACACAATGGCCTGGTGATGGCTGTGTGGTTTAATTAGGACACTGTGTTTGAGTTTCTGCTTTGGGCTAGTTTTGTGACTTTGTTTACCAAGTATGGCTTGCACCCTGTGATTACTCAGGTGATTCTTTAAGATTACTGCTCTGGAATTTATGGTGGGCTTGACTTTTAAGAATATTACTTTGTCAAACATACATCTCTTTCACAATAGATAATAGAAAAGAACACCTGCTTGTTTTCCATCATCTTGTGGTTATTCTATAACTTTAGTGTTAAACCCTTGTAACTTGTATTTTATCTACTTTGCCAGACTTTGTGACTACTTTGTAACTTTTTGATCCCTTTAATGTTTAAAGCTGAAATAACGTGGGCTGACGTCAGTGTCTAAAGGCTGACAGTATATATTGGGACCCTATGCACAAATAAAGTTGCTGTTTAGGCATTGCGGTATGGGCATTGTCTATTCAGACCTCCAGACCCTGCTTATCTGTCTATCTTTATTTTCCGCGCACTCTCTCTTCCAGGTATTGGGACCCTCTTGCTGGCCAAGAGCTCCTCGGCAGACGTGGCCGTTCCGACATGAAAAGAACAAAACTAGAAATCACTACCTAACTTTAGATTATAGTACAGAGCTATTCTAACCTAAAGGACATGTTACCGGTATAAAAAACAGACACATAGATTGGTAGAAATAGAATAGACAACACAAATATTCATTCATACATCTACAGTAAGCTCATTTTCTGACAAAAGTACCAAGGGCATTCATTGGGGGAAAGAAAAGTCTCATTAATACCTGGTGCTGGAAAAACTTAGAAATATCCACATGTAAAAGAATAAAACTAGACCCCTATCTCTCTCCATATGCAAAATAGAAATGAAAATATATTAAAGACTTAAGTCTAAGACCTACATTATGAAATTACTATAAAAAATGAAATATCGGGAAGTTCTCCAGAACATTTGGGTAGACAAATATTTCTTGAGTAATATCTCACAAGCACAAGCAACAATAGCAAAAATGAATGAACAAATGGAGTGGCATCAAGTTAAAATACTTCTTCACAGCAGAGGAAACAATCAACAAACTGAAAACAACTCACACAATGGGTTAAATATTTCCAAACTATCTATATGACAAGCAAGCAATAAGTAGAACATATAAGGAGCTAAAACACTCTCTAGGAAAATAGCTAATAATACAATTAAAAATGAACAAAAGATTTAAATAGACATTTTTCAAAAGTCATGCACATAGCAAACAGTTGTATAAAATAGTGTTCAATAAAACTGATCATCAGAGAAACGCAAATCAGAACTACAATGAGATATTATCTTACTCCAGTTAAAATTTCTTTATCCAAATGTCAGGCAATAACAAATGTTGCCAAAAATATGAAGAAAAGATAACTCACATACATTCTTGGTGGAAATGTAAATTAGTGAAACCGCTATTGGGAATATTTGGGAGGATCCTCTAAAAGACTAAAAATAGTGCTACCATATGATTTTAGAAATCCCACTGCTGGGTGTAGACTCAAAAGTAAAAAATATTAGTATATCAAAATAATATCTGCAATCCCATGATTGTTGAAGCACTTTTCATAATAGCCATGATTTTGAAGTAATATGTGTTCATCTACAGATGAGTGAATAAAGAAAATAGATTGTACTTTATACACAATGGAGTAGTGTTCAGTCATATAAAATAGTGATCTCTTGTTATTTGCAAAACATGCATGATACTGAAGGTCCTTATGTTAAGTGAAATAAGCCAGGGAAAAAGAAAAACAAACGTCATATGTTCTTACATGTCTTGGGAAGTTAAAAATTTTAAAACTTGAACTCATAGGGATATAGATTAGAAAGATGCTTAGTAGAGTCTTGAAAGGGTAGTGAAGTAGGGGAGAAGTGGAGATGTCTTAATGGGTACAAAAATAGTTTGAAATAATAAATAAGAGACTAGTATTTGCTAGTACAACATGGTGGCTATGGTCAAAACAATTTATTTTTAAAACTAAACATAACTAAAAAAGAATAATTGGGTTTTCTGCAACACAAAGGATAAATGCTTGAAGTAATGACTACTCCATTTACCCTGATGTTATTATTATGTATTGCTTTCCTGTATTAAAATATCTCATGTACCTTATAAATAAACAGAGCTATTATGTACACACAATTAAAAAAAAAACTGAAAAGATATTTCCACACAAAATCTTGTGTTGATACTAAAGCCCAGTGAGATACAAGTAAAAACTCTGACAAATAATGCAAAGAAATCTAAAAACCTTCAGGCTATAAATGAGAAATTTATCAAAACATTAGAGATAATTTAAAAAAATAGAAATTCTGACACTGAATAATTTATTGAATAAAATATAAGATAAATTTACAAGTTTAAACAATAGATTAAGCAGAAAAAAATAATTTCAGAACTGGAAGGTTTTTTTTAATATATATATTTTTTATTGCATTTTAGGTTTTGGGGTACATGTGAAGAACATGCAAGATTGTTGCATAGGTACACACATGGCAGTGTGATTTGCTACCTCTGGAAGGTCTTTTGACATAATTCAGTCAAGCAATAAGAAAGAAAAAATAATTTTAAAAAGAAACAAAGCTTCCACGACATATGGGACACCATCAAGTGACCAAATATTCAAATTTCCAGAGTCCCAAAAGGCAAAAAGAAAATGAATAGATTACAGTAGAACAAAACCAGACAACTTATTTAACAACAACAAAAAAAAACTAAGATGAAAACTTCCCAAATCTAGCAAGAGATGAAGACATTCAGGTACAGGAGTCTCAGATATTCCCAAACAGATACAATGCAAAAGGGTCTTCTAAACACCATATGATAGTCAAAAGTCAAAGATAAAAAGAGAATTCTAAAAGCAGCAAGAAAAAAAAATCTGGTCATCTATAAAGGGATCCACATGAGAATAACAGTGGATATTTCAGCAGAAACCTACGGAACAGGAAATAATTGAATGATGTATTCAAAGTGCTGAAAGAAAAAAAAACTGCCAGTCAAAGATATTATATTCAGCAAAACTATTCACACACAAAGGAGAAACAGTCTTTCTCAGACAAGCAAAAGCTAATGAAATTCATAATTACTACACTGGGCCTACAAGAAATTCTTGAAGTGTTCCTACAACCAGATGTGAAAGAACCTTATCTACCATTATTAAAATATATATAGAAAAAAAAAAAAAAAAAAACACAGGTAGAGAAAACACACAAGCAAAAGAGAAAAGACTGAAATGTTACCACTACAGAAAACCACCAAATCACAATGATAAATAATAAGAGAAAAGAAAGAAACAAAATATTCAAAGCAACAAAATATTATGTAATAAATGACAGAAATAAACTCTCACATATCTATAGTAACTTAAATGTAAATGAATTATACTTTTCATTTAAAAGACATAGACTGACCGAAATAATTTTTTTAAAAAATCACTGAACAGTAGGCTGCTTACAAAAAACTCAACTTTCCTGTAAAAAAATATAGACTGAAAAAGAAAAAGATGTAAAAAGATATTCCATGCAAAAGCAAGCAGAAGTACCTACACTTAGATAAAACAAACATTAAGTCAAAAACTATAATGAGAGACAAAGATCATTATATAGTGACAAAGGGACAATTTAATCAAGAGGACATAAAAATTCTAAATATATATGCACCCAACACTGAAACATCCAGATATATAAATCAAATTCTTATTAGCATTAAAGGGAGTCATAGACTACAATTTAATAGTAGTTTTATACTTCACTCCACTCTCAACATTAGACATATAATTAACAAAGAAAAATTAGACAAAAAATTAACATATACAGAAAATTAACAAATGAACATTGGATTTTTGACTGTACATTAGGCCAAAAGACCTAACAGACATTTATGGAATAGTTAATTCTACAGTTACCAAATAAACATTCACCTCCCTCAGCACATGAAATATGCTTCAGGACAGATTATATGTTAGGACACAAAACAAATCTTCAAAAATTTTTGAAGATTGAACTCATATTAAGTATCTTCTCAGATCACAAGGGAATAAAAGTAGAAATTAAGAGAAACATTAAAAATTACACAAATATATAGAAATTAAATTATGATGCTGAACAATGATTAGATTAATAAAAGAATTGAGAAATAAATCAAAACATTTTTGAAACAAATGAAAATTGAAGCAGCATACCAAAACAAATGAAATACAGAAAAAGGACTGCTTAGAGGAAAGTATATAGCAGTAAGTGCCTACATAGAACAGTAGAATGATTTTAGGTAAAAACTCTAATGATGCACCTCAAGGAACAAGAAAAACAAGACAAGAGGCAGAGCAAGGTGGTGGAATAGAAGGTTCTGTCAATGACTCTACCCCCTACAAGGACACCAATTTAACAATTATTTATACAGAAAATAAAAACCAAAACATTTCTTAAGAATCAAAAATCAGTTCAACCATTGTGGAAGAGAGAGTGGCCATTCCTCAAGGACCTAGAAATAGAAATTCCATTTGACCCAGCAATCCCATTCCTGGGTATACATCCAAAGGATTATAAATCACTCTATTATAAGGACTCATGCACACGAATGCTCATTGCAGCACTGTTTACAATAGCAAAGACTTGGAACCAACCCAAATGCCCATTGATGATAGACTGGACAGGGAAAATGTGGCATATATACACCATGGAATACTATGCAGCCATAAAAAACAATGAGTTCGTGTCCTTTGCAGGGACATGGACGAACCTGGAAACCATCATTCTCAGCAAACTGACACAAGAGCAGAAAATCAAACACCACATGTTCTCACTCATAGGCAGATGTTGAACAATGAGAACACAAGGACACAGGGAGGGGAGCACTACACACTGGTGTCTGTGAGGGGGAACTAGGAGAGGGACAGCCAGGGATGGGGAGTTGGGGAGGGATAACATGGGGGAGCAATGCCAGATATAGGTGATGGGGGGGGAAGGGAGCAACGCACATTGCCACGTATGTTCCTATGCGACAATCTTGCATGTTCTTCACCATGTACCCCAAAACCTAAAATGCAAAATATATTTTTTTAAAAAAAAATAATTTAAAAAAATTGCCTTATGTACATTAGCTATTGCTATCATAATTATCATTACTCCTACATTTAGCACAGAGGTTGCAAAGATTAGCAATGGGAGCACTTTAGCCAATGCACACCAGTTCATTCCTGGTCTCACACTGCTTTTCCATCTTTATTTTCTGTTATGAACCAATATGTGGTTACTCGGGGAGGCTGTCAACCATTTTCTCCTCGCATTCTCTGTATTTACTATTTTCTGTTTCTCTGTTTTGTTGAGTCTTTTGATTATTCCTGAAATGTTTCTGTTTTGTATATCTAGGATGCCATGGTTTGGTATTGGTATTTATTTTTTTTTGATTTGGTTTGTGCTAAAATAACTGCAGGGTGGGTAGCAATCTTCAAACCAATAAAAGCCAAAATAGTCAAAAGCAAAGAAAAAAAAAGAATCAAAATCAGGTAAGCAGTCATACTTTTAACCTCATATTACTGAAAGACTCACTGAAGAGGTAGAAAAAGTAATTTTGAATTGCTGACATAACCCCTCCACCACCCTCCTCCCAAGAGCAGCAAAGTAATACAGAAAGCATCTCTGGGCCCTGCAGTAGAGAACACAACAATTGTGAGCAATGGGGGAGGAATTGAGCTAATGCTGTTTTGTTAGAGCAGAAAAGACAATCAACCACACTCAGCTAACAGACACCTGCCTGCAGATGAAACATTTAAACCAGCCCTAGCCAGAGGGGGAATCACTGATTCCAGTGGTCTGAACATGAGTGCCTGCCAATCTCACCACAGGTGGCTACAGCACTCTGTCTTTCCAACATAAATTTGAAAGACAGTCTAACTCATAAGAACTGCAACATTTAGGCAAATCCTAGTGTTGAACTAGGCCAAGACTATAAACTGGGGGCACGTGACATACTGACACCCCAGCTGGAGCAACTAAGAGAGTGCCAGTATTACCGCTACCCTAACCACAGACTGCACAACTTGAGACTCCAAAAGAGACTTCTTCTTCCACTCGAGAAGAGAAGAGGGAAGAGTGAAGAGGACTATGTTTTGCATCCAGGATAGGAGCTCAGCCATGGCAGGATAGGAAACCTTTCAGAGTCATGAGGATCCCATTTTAAGCTATATCTCCCAGACGACATTTCTAGACATACCCTGGGCCAGAAGAACACTCTACATTTAAGTAAGAAACCCAGTCCTGGCAGCTTTCTTTGCCTACTAGCTGAAGTCTCCTTGGGCCCTGAATAACCAGCCACAATACCCAGGTACTATGTTGAGGGCCTTGGGTGAGCTTCTGAGACTTGCTGGCTTCAGGTGAGATTCAGAACATAACCAATCGATGACAACAAGACAAAACTTTCTCTTCTTGAGAAAAGTGGTGTGTAAAGTAAATGGGATTTTGTTTGGCACCTTCTGTACCAGCATAGCCACAGGGAAGTAGAGCACTAAGTGGGCTCTTGGAGTCTCTACTTCCATAAATTGACCCTTGAATAGCATTTATAGACCAGCCCTGAGACAGAGAGGGGCCCACTGCCCTAAAGGGTAATTTCCAGGCAAGGCAGCATTTGGCACAGGCTGACTTAAGAGCCCCTGGGCTTTAAGGGAACATTGGTGGTAGTCTGGTAGTATTCATTGTGGTCTGTGATGGTAGAGACTACGGGGTAAGTCTCCTCTGTCTCTGGAAAGAAGAGGGAAGAGTGGGAAGAACTGCATCTTATGTTTTGAGTGCCAGTTCAGCCATAGTATAATGGAACAAGTAGACTTCTAAGGTTGTTTAGTCCCTTACTACTGGAAAGCCTCTGGACCCACCTGGAGTATGAGGGACCTTGTCATCCTAAAGGGAAGAACACCTAGACAGCACCTCTGGACCCTTGTTACTCTGAAGGGAAGAACACAGGCCTGGATGGCTTTGGCACAGTCTGATTGTTGAACTACCGGGCCAAAAGTAAACATAGGCAATAGCCTGGGAGTGTTTACAGCAGGCCTTGGGCAAGACCAAGTGCTATGTCGGCTTCAGGTCTGACCCAATGCAGTCATAGTGGTGGTGGCCCCAGGGGTACTCCTGCCACTTGATCCCCAGGTTTAAGTGCTCAGAACAGAGATAAAGATACTTTGTTTCTTTGGAAGAAAGTAAGAAAAAAGAACAAGAGTCTCTGCCTGATAATTCAGAGGCAGTATCTCCAGGAGTTTGCAAGAAGCACAGACTTACTGGACTTGGGGTGCCCCCTAAATTAAACACGGCTCAGATCACAACACCCAAGTACTTTCAATACCCAGAAAGCCTCCTTAAGAAGAATGAGTACAAATAAGCCCTGAAAATAAAGAATACAATAAATACCTAACCTTTTTTTTTTAATTTGAATCCAATTTAATAGCATATATTGATTACCTTATACAAGCCATTTAGAAAGATATCAAAAATATAACTTGAGGTAAATACCTAACCTTTAAATGCTCAGAAGCAACAACAAAAACAACAAAAATCTAGCATCAACCCCATCTAGGAAAACATGATTTCACCAAATGAAATAAGACACCAAATGAAACAAATGAGAAACCAGGGACTAATTATAGAGAAACAGAGATATGTGACCTTTCAGACAGAGAATTCAACATAGCTGTGCTGAGGAAACTCAAATAAATTCAAGATAACACAGAGAAGTAATTCAGAATTTTATCATGATCAATTGAACAAAAAGATTGAAATAATTTAAAAGAATCGAGCAGAAACTCCGAAGCTGAAAAATGCAATTGGTATACCAAGAAATGGATCACAGTATTTTTAGAGCAGAATTGATCAAGCAGAGGAAAGAATTTGTGAGCTTGAAGACAGGCTATTTGAATATACACAGTCTGGGCGGGCATGGTGGCTTATGCCTGTAATCCCAGAAGTTTGGAAGGTCAAGGTGGGTACGTCACCTGAGGTCAAGAGTTCGAGATCAACCTGGCCAATATGGTGAAACCCCATCTCTACTAAAAAAAAAAAAAAAAAAAAAAAAAAAAATAGCTGGGTGTGGAGGCAGGTGACTCTCATCCCAGCTACTCAGGAGACTGAGGCAAGAGAATTACTTGAACCAAGAAGGTGGAGATTGCAGTGAGTCAAAATTGTGTCATTGCTCTCCAGCCTGAAGACAAGAGCAAAACTCCATAAATAAATAAATAAATACACAATCAGAGGAGACAAAAAGAAGCAAGAAAAGAAAACAATAAAGCTTGTCTATATACTCTAGAAAATAGCCTCAAAAGGGCATATCTAAGAGGGTTATAGGCCTTAAAGAGGTGGTAGAGAAGAAATAGGAGTAGAAAGTTTATTCAACAGAATAATAATATAGAAGTTTCCAAACCTAGAGAAAGATATCAATAGCCAAGTACAGAAAGGATATAGAAAACCAATCATATTTAACTCAAGAAGACTACCTCAAGACATTTAATAATCAAACTCCCAAAGTTCAAGAATAAAGAAAGAATCCTAAAAGCAAAAAGATAAAAGAAATAACATACAATGAAGCTCCAATAAGTGCGGCAGCAGACTTCTCAGTGGGAACCTTACAGGCCAGGAGAGAGTGGCATGATATATTTAAAGTCCTCAAGCAAAAAGACTTTTTAGTTAAAATAATCTTTAAACATGAAAAAGAAAGGAAAGACTTTCCCAGACAAACAAAAGCTAAAGGATTTCATCAACACCAGGCCTATCCTACAAGAAATACTAAAGGGAGTACTTTACTCAGGAAAGAAAAAAACATTAAGAGAAATAGGTAATCATCTAAAGGTACAAAACTCACTGATAATGGTAAGAAAAAAACACAAACTTTTATAACATTAACTATGTTGTGTAAAACTACTATTATTCTAAGTAGAAAGACTGAACAACAAACCAAACAAAAATTATAACTGCAACTTATCAGGAAATTGTACAATAAGATATAAATAAAAAACACAAAAAAGTTGGAGACCAGAAGAACAAAGTTAAGTTGTAGAATTTTTATTAGTTTTATTTCTATTTGTTTGTTTATACAAACAATGTTGTTATCAGGTTACAATAATACGTTCTAAGATGGTATTTGCAGGCATAATGGTAGCCTCTAACCAAAAAAAAAAAAATACAATGAATACACACACACACACACACACACACACACACAAGCAAAAAAACTGAATTATATCACCAGAGAAAATTATCCTCACTGTAGGAAGACAGGAAGAAAGTGAAGATCTCTATGATGAAAGTGAGAAAACACTGATGAAAGAAATTAAAGAGGACACCAAAAAATAAAAAAATATATTTTATGTTCATGAATTGAAAGAGTCTATACTGTTAAAATGTTTATAGAACTCAAACAATCTACAGAGTCAACACAATCCCTATCAAAATCCCAATGACATTATTCACAGAAATAGAAAAGTATCCTAAAATTTATGTGGAACCACAAATGGTATTGAATAGCCAAAGCTATCCCTAAGCAAAAAAAACAAAATTAGAGGAATTATATTGCCTGACTTCAAATTATACACAAAGCTATAGTAACTAAAACCGCATGGTACTTACATAAAAACAAACAAATAGACAAATGGAACAGAACAGAAACCCATAAAAAAATTCACACACCTACAGTGACCTCATTTTCAACGAAAGTACCAAGAACATATACTGGAGAAAAGACAGTCACCTCAATTAATTGTGCTTGGCAAACTGGATAACCATATACAGAAGGATAAAACTACAACACTATCTCTCACCATATTCAATAATAAAATAAAAACAGATTAAATACTTAAATCTAAGACCTCAAATTATAAAACTACTGCTAGAGGACATTGGGAAAAATCTCCAGGACATCAGTCTGGGCAAGTATTCCTTGATCAAGATCCCCCAAGCCACAAGCACAGGCAACCCAAATAAACAAACAAAAAAATTAGGATCACATCAATTTAAATAGCTTCTGGACAGCAAAACATACTATAAACAAAGTGAAAAGACAACCCACAGAACTGTAACAAATAGTTGCAAATTACCTATCTGACAATGTATGAGTAACCAGAATGTAAGGAACTCAAACAACTCTCTTAGAAAAAAATCTAATCATCCAATAAGAAAATGGCTAAAGATCAAAACAGACATTTTTCAAAAAGAGTCATACAAATGGCAAACAGGTACATAAGAAAATGTTCAACATCATCCATCATCAGAGAAATGCAAATTAAAACTTCAATAAGATATTGTCTCAACCCAGGAAAAATGGCTAATATTAAAAAGACAGGTATAAGCAAATGCTGATGAGGATATGGAGAAAAAAGGGAACCTTTATACATTGTTGGTGGAAATGTAAATTGTTACAACAACTTATAGAAAACAGAAGTTTCCTCAAAAAATTAAAAATAGAGCTATTGTATGATTCAACAATTCAAAAACTAAAAATAGAGCTATCGTATGATTCAACAATCTGACTATTGGGTATTTACCATAAGGAAGAAGGAAATCAGTATATTGTAGACATTGCTGCAACTCGTACATTGGTTGCAGCACTGTTTACGATAGCTAAGGTTTGGCAACAGCCTAAGTGTTCATCACCAGATGAATGGATACCATAAAAAAATGTGGTACACATGCAGAATGGGATACTATTCAGCCATAAGAAAGAATGAGATCCAGTCATTTGCAAAAATATAGATGAAACTGGAGATTATTATGTTCAAAGAAATAAACTTAGGCACAGAAAGACAAACATTGCAAATTCTTACTTATTTGTGAGATCTAGAAATCAAATAAATTAAACTCATGGACTTAGAGAGTACAAAGATGGTTACCAGAGAGTGGGAAGGGTAATGGAGGCTGCAGAGGAGGTGAAGGTGGCTAATAGGTACACAGTATAATGAGAAAGAATGGATGAAACCTACTATTTGATAGCACAATGGGGGACTATAATCAATAGTAACTCGATTGTACATTTTACAATTAAAATTATAGAAGAATAAAAGAATACAAATTCGGTACAGTGTATACTGCTTGGGTGATGTGTGTGCACCAAAATCTCACAAGTCACCGCTAAAGAACTTACCCAGACAACCAAATACCACCTGTTCCACAAAAACCTATGGAAAAAAAAAAAAGAAATTAAAATATAAATAAAATAAAAATAAAACAAAATGTGTAAATGGATTGTTTATAACTCAAATGATAAATGTTTGAAGGTTATAGATACCTTTTAAATATTTATCCCATTCTCCATGGACTAGCCCAAAGGATAAGTGAGAAGATGGATATTTTATTCTCTTTAATGTGCTTAGTTCACATTGCATGCCTGTATCAAAACATATCATGTATCCCATAAATATATACACCACTAAAATTAAAAATTTTTAAAAATTAAAAGAAAAACAAGACAAACCAATCCCCAAATTAGTAGAAAAAATAAATATAGATGAGAACATAACTAAACAAAATAAAGATAAGAAAAACATTAAAATGTTTAACAGTGAAAACTTTTTTTGTGTGTGAAAGGTAACTCAATACACCACTTGCTAGACTAACCAAAAAGAACAGGGAGAAGAAACAAACAAATCAGAAATGAAAATAGAAATTTTACAACTGCTAACAAAGAAAAATTCAAAAGTTCATCAGAGACTACTATACATAACTGTACACTAACAAACTGTAAAATGTAGAGAAAATCTGATAAATTTCTGGGAACACACAAATCTATCAAGATTGAAATCAGTAGAAGAAATTTAAAACTGGAACAGACCAATAACAAGTAATGAGCTCAAAGCAGAAACTGAATGACTTTACTGCCGAAGTCTACCAAACTTTCAAAGAAGATGTAACACAATTCTCAAACATTCCAAAAAAAAAAAAATTGAAGAGGAAGGAATTTTCTCTAACTCATTCTAAAAGTCTAGCATTACTCTGATATCAAAACCGGATAAATGCAACAATGAAAAGAAGAAAACTAAAGACTTATATCCCTAATAAACACAAATGCAAAAATTCTCAACAAAATACTGACAAATTAAAGTCAACAGCACATCAAAAATTAATATATCAACTCAAGACCAAGATGGCCAAAGGAAGCTTCTCCAGAGTGCAGCTCCCACCAAGTGAGACACAGAACCAGAGAGATATCTGCATCTCTGAGTGAGATACCTGGGGTTCATCCCCCAAAACACTGGTTGAACAGCGAGGTTAACACCAAAAAAAGGTGGTGAAAGCAGCCCAAAGAGGGTGAGCTAGGCAAGGCGGGGCACTGCCCCACCTGGAAAGTGTACCTGGCAAGGAGGATTGTGGGGGCATCACCCCCCTGGTACTATGAATCAGATACAGCGATTAACTCCGACTTTGGCAGCACACAGATCAGGAAAATGCCGCCTGGTTGAGAACTTTCCAGAGTTGCAGACCTGGGCAACAGCCCAGGCTGGCAGCCCTGGCCAGACTGGTGCCTTGTTAGTGCAGACCAGGGCTGAGACTTGGATTAACACCGAGAAAGCTTGCAAAAAGGAAATGCCTGTCCCACAAAGGGAGATTTGAAATCAGGCAGGGGAGAGAGCAAGAGAGGCCCCACCCTCACAAGATCCAGCAACCGGAATCCCTCTCCCAGGTGAGTTTCGCAGTTAATACATCAGACAGAGCTCCATCTGGGAGCAGTGGGCTCAGCAGAGGGAAAGAAGCCTGCCATTGGGAAGGCAGGGCTAAGCTGACTGGCATAAGAGGAAACCAGGCAAAGAATAAACAGCAGCCTGGCTGAGTCCAAGGCAGTCCAGCAGCGCCTCCACAGGCAGACAACGGACAGACTGTCTCCAGCAGCAGACCTGTGTTACAAAAGAAACAAGCCTTGTACAGGAGAAATAACCCCAACTTTAACAGAAAGATGGGAAGAAACTAGTGCAAAAAAAATCAAAATCCAGAATGTCTCCTCCCCAGAGAGATCACAACAACTCACCAGCAAGGCGACAAAACAGGTCAGAAAATGATTTTGAAGAGGTAACAGAAGCAGGCTTCAGAAGATGGGTAAGAACAAACTGTCTCTGAGCTAAAAGAACATTTTTTAACACAAAGAAAAGAAACTAAAAACAATGAAAATGAATAGAAGAAATGCTAACTAGAATAACCAGAATAGAGAAGACCATAAATGACTTGATGGAGCTGAAAAACAACATGAGAACTTCATGAAGGATACACAGGTTTCAATAGCCAAATCTATCAAGCAAAAGAAAGGATATCAAGAGATTGCAGATCAACTCAATGAAATAAAAAGAGAATTCAAGAAAAGAGAAAAAAGAGTGAAAAGAAATGAACAAAGCCTCCAAGCAATAAGGGATTATGTGAAAATACTTAATCTATGCTTGATCGGTGTACGTGAAGAGGATGGGGAAAATAAACCCAAGCTGGAAAACACTTTCCAGGATATTACCAGGAGAACTTCCCCAACCCAGCAAGGCAGGCCAACATTCGAATCCAGGAAATACAAAGAAAACCACAGAGATACTCCTCAGGAATAGCAACCCCAAGGCACATATTCATCAGATTCAAGAGGGTTGAAAGGAAAAATTGCTAAGGGCAGTCAGAGAGAAAGGTCAGGTTACCCACAAAGGGAAGCCCATCAGACGCATAGCAGATCTCTCAGAAGAAACCCTACAAGCCAGAAGAGAGTGGGGGCCAATATTAAACATCCTTAAAGAAAAGAACTTTCAACCCATAATCTCATATCCAGCCAAACTAAGCTTCATAAGTGAAGGAGAAATAAAATCCTTTATGGACAAGCAATTACAGAGAGATTTTGTCACCACCAGACCTGCCCTACAAGAGCTCCTAAAGGAAGCACTAAACACAGAAAAAAATTCCAGGACCAGCCACTGCAAAAACAAACCAAATGGTAAAGACCAATGACTCAATGAGGAAACTGCATTGATAAATGAGCAGAAAAAACAAACAAACAGTAACAAAATGGCAGGATCAAATTCACACATAATATTAACATTAAATGTAAATGTCCTAGTGCTCCAATCAAAAGACACAGACTGAGAAACTGGGTAAAAAGACAAGACCCTTTGGTGTGCTGTATTCAGGAGATCCATCTCTCATGCAAAGACACACATAGACTGAAAATAAAGGGATGGAAGAGATCTACCAAGCAAATGGAGAGTAAAAAAAAAAGCAGGGGTTGCAATTCTAGTCTCTGATAAAATGGATTTCAAAACAACAAAGATCAAAAGAGAAAAAGAAGGGCATACAACAAGAAGAGCTAACTATCCTAAATACATATGCACCCAATACAGGAGCACCCAGATACATAAAGCAAATTCTTAAATACCTACAAAGAGACTTAGACTCCCACACAATAATATTTGGACATGTTAACACTCCACAGTCAGCATTAGACAGAATGAGATAGAAAATCAACAAGGACATCCAGGACTTGAATGCAGAACTGGAACAAGAGGACCTAATAGACATATACAGAACTCTCCACCCCAAAGCCACAGAATATACATTCTTCTCAGCACCACATCGCACTGACTTTAAAATTGACCACATAATTGGAAGTAAATCTCTCCTCAGCAAATGCAAAAGAACAGAAATCATAACAAACAGTCTCTCAGACCACAGTGCAATCAAATTAGATCTCAGGATAAAGAAACTCACTCAAAACTGTACAACTACATGGAAACTGAACAACTGGCTCCTGAATGTCAACTGGATAAACAATCAAATGAAAGCAGATATAAAGATGTTCTTCAAAACCAACGAGAATGACAACACAACATACCAGAATCTCTAGGACACATTAAAGCAGTGTCTAGAGGAAATTTATAGCAATAAATGCCCACATGAGAAGCAAGGAGAGATCTAAAATTAACAGCCTATCATCAAAATTGAAATAGCCAGTGAAGCAAGATCAAAAAACTAAAAAGCTAGTAGAAGACAAGAAATAACTAAGATCAGAGCAGAAATGGAGATAGACAGAAAAAAACCTTCAAAAAATTAATAAATCCCGGAGCTGTTTTTTGAAAGGATCAACAAAATAGACAGACCACTAGGCAGATTAATAAAAAGAAAAGAGAGAAGAATCATATAGATGCAACAAAAAATGGTAAAGGGGATATCACCTCTGATCCCACAGAAATACAAACTGCCATTAGAGACTACTATACACAACTCTATGCACATAAACCAGTAAACCTGGAAGAAATGAATAAATTTCTGGACACTTGCACCCTCCCAAGCTTAAACCAGGAAGAAGTTGAAACCCTGAATAGACCAATAAAAGGGCTGAAGGTGAGGCAGCAATTAATAGCCTACCAACCAAAAAAAGCCCAGGTCCAGATGGGTTTACAGTCAATTGTACCAGACGTACAAAAAGGAGATGGTACCAATCCTTCTGAAACTATTCCAAACAATCCAAAAGAGGGAATCCTTCCCAAATCATTTTATGAGACCGACATTATTCTGATACCAAAACCCAGCAGAGACTCCACAAAAAAAAGAAAACTTCAGGCCAATCTCCATGATGAATACAGATGCAAAACTCTTCAAAAAATACTGGCAAACTGATTGCAACAGCATATCAAAAACTTATCCATCATGATCAAGTAAGCCTTACCCCACAGATGCAATGTTGGTTCAACATAAGCAAGTCCATAAACGTAATCCACCACATAAATAGAACCAAAGACAAAAACCACATGACTATCTCAATAGATGCAGAGGAGGCCTTCAACAAAATTCAACAGGCCTTTATGCTAAATACTCTCAATAAACTAGGTATCAATGGAAAGTATTGCAAAATAATAAAAGCTATTTATGACAAACCCACTGCCAATATAATACTGAATGGGCAAAAACTGGAAGCATTCCCTTTGAAATCTGGCACTAGACAAGGATGCCATCTCTCACCACTCTTATTAAATATAGTATTGGAGTTTAACAAGAGCAATCAGGCAATAAAAAGAAATAAAGGGTATTCAATTAGGAAAGGAGGAAGTCAAATGGTCTCTATCTGCAGATGACATGATTGTATATTTGGAAGACCTCATTGTCTCAGCCCAAACTCTCCTTAAGCTCATAAGCAACTTCAGCAAAGTCTCAGGATACAAAATCAATGTGCAGAAATCACAAGCATTCCTATACACCAAAAACAAACAGAGAGCCAAATCAACAGTGAACTCCCATTCACAACTGCTACAAGAAGAATAAAATACCTAGGAAAACAACTAACAAAGGAGGCAAAGGACCTCTTCAAGGAGAACTACAAACCACTGCTCAAGGAAATAAGAGAAGACACAAACAAACGGAAAAACGTTCCATGCTCATGATTAGGAAGAATCAATATCGTGAAAATGGCAATACTGCCCAAAGTAATTTATAGAGTTAATGCTATCCCCATCAAAATGCCAATGACCTTCTTCACAGAACTGGAAAAAAACATTTTAAAATTCATATGAAACCAAGAAAAAAGCCCACATAGCCAAGACAATCCTTAGCACAAAGAACAAACCTGGCTGCATCACGCAGCCAAACTTCAAGCTATACTACAAGGCTACAGTAATCAAAACAGCATGGTACCATTACCAAAACAGAGATATAGACCAATGGAACAGAACAGAGGCCTCAGAGGCAATGCCACACATCTACAACCATGTAATCTTTGACAAACTGGCAAAAACAAGCAATGGGGAAAGGTTTAATAAATGGTGTTGGGAAAATTGGCTAGCAATGTGCAGAAAGCAGAGACTGGACCCCTTCCTGACACCTTACGCTAAAATCAATTCCAGATAGATTAAAGACTTAAACGTAAGACCCAACACCATAAAAACCCAAGAAGAAAATCTAGGCAAAACCATTCAGGACATAGGCATAGGCAAGGATTTAATGATCAAAACAACAAAAGCAATGGCAACAAAAGCCAAAATAGACAAATGGGATCTAATTAAACTTCAGAACTTCTGTACAGTAAAAGAATCAATCATTAGAGTGAACCAGCAACCAACAGAATGGGAAAAAATTTTTCCAATCTACCCATCTGACAAAGGGCTAATATCCAGAATCTACAAAGAACTAAAACAGATTTATAGGAAAAAACAAACAAACCCATACAAAAATGGACTAAGTATATGAACAGACACTTTTCAAAGAAGACATATATGAAGCCAACAAACATATGAAAAATTATTCACCATCACTGGTCATTAGAGAAATGCAAATCAAAACCACATTGAGATACCATCTCACGCCAGTTACAATGGTGATCATTAAAAAATCTGGAGACAACAGATGCTGGAGAGGATGTGCAGAAATAGGAACACTTTTACACTGTTGTTTGGAGTGTAAATTAATTCAACCATGTGGAAGACAGTGTGGCAATTTCTCAAGGATCTAGAAATAGAAATTCCATATCACCCAGCAATCCCATTCCTGGGTACATACCTAAAGGACTATAAATCATTCTAGTATAAAGACACATCGACACACCGCATGTTCATCATGGCACTGCTTACAATAGCAAAGACCAGGAACCAACCATAATGACCATCAATAATAGACTAGACAAAGCAGATGTGGCATATATACACCATGGAATACTATTAATCCATAAAAAATGATGAGCTTGTGTCCTTTGTAGGGACATGGATGAACCTGGAAACCATCATTCTTAGCAAACTGACACAAGAACAGAAAATCAAATACCGCATGTTCTCACTCACAGGTGTATGTTGAACAATGAAAACACATGGACTCAGAGAGGGGAGCATCACACCCTGGGGTCCGTTGGGGGGGGCTAGGGAGGGATAGTGGAAGGGAGGGTGGGGAGAGAGAATGGGGGGGGGAAAATGTCAGGTATAGGTGATAAGGGGTTGGTGGTGGCAAACCACCTTGCCATGAATGTACCTATGCAACAATCTTGCATGATCTGCACATGTGCCCGAGAATCTGAAATACAATGAAAAAAAAGGCTAAAATAAATAAATAAATAAATAAATTTAATATATCATGACCTAGTGGAGTTCATCTCAGGGATGCAAAGATAGCTCAACACATTCAAATCAGTAAATGTGATACATCATATTAACATAATTAAGGACAAAACTCTTATGATCACCTCAACTATCGTAGAAAAAGCATTTGATGAAATTCAACATCCCCCTCATGATTTGAAAGTCTCAACAAACTAGACATGTAAGGAGTGTACCTCAACATAACAAAGGTCGTATATAACGAATCCACAGCTAACACCATTGTAAATGGGAAAAAGCTAAAAGCCTTTATTTTAACAACTGGAATAAGACAATAATGCCTACTGTCACCACTCCTATTCAACACAGCACTGGAAGTCCCAGCCAGAAAAATCAGGCAAGAGGAAAAATTAAAAGTCATTCAAACTGAAAATGGGAAAGTCAAATTGTTTTGGCTAATGGCATGATTATGTTTTTGTGTGTATGTGCGTGTATATATATCTGTGTATATATATAATGTATTTGTGTGCATGTATGCCTAAAGACTCCACCCAAACAAAAATCTTAGATCTGATAAATTCAATAATAATGTGGGATACAAAATAAACATAAAAAGTCAGTAGCATTTCTATATATCAGTAATGAACTAGCCAAGAAAGAAATCTGGAATGCAATCCCATTTACAATAACAACAACAACAAAAAATACCTATGGATAAATTTAACCAAGGAGGTCAAATATATCTACAAGGAAAACTAGAAAGTATTGATGAAACAAATTGAAGAAGATACTAACAAATGAAAAGATATTCCATGCTTGGGAACTAGAAGAATTAATATGGTTAAGTGACCATACTGCCCAAAGAAATCTACAGATTGAATGCAATCATTAGCAAAATGCCAAGGTCATTCTTTATAGAGTTAAATAAAACTATCACAAAATTTGCATGGAATCAAAAAAGAGCCCAAATAGTCAAAGCAATCCTGAGCAAAAAACAAAACAACAGCAACAACAACAAAAAAAGCTTTGAGGTATAATACTATCTGACTTCATATTATATTACTCATAGGCAGAAGCTAAAATTGTTGATCTCATGGAGGTGGAAAATAAAATGATAGATACCAGAGCCTGAGAAGGATGTATGGATGGGAGTGGAGATGAAGAGAAGTTTGTTAATGGGTAAAAACATACACTTAGATAGAAGAAATCAGTTCTAATGTTCAATAGCAGAATAGGCTGGCTGCAGTTAGTAACAATATATTATATATTTCAAAGTTGCTCGAAGAGATGACTTAAAATATTCCCAATACATAGAAATGATCAATACTCCAGGGGATAAATAACCCAAATACCCTAATGTGATAATTGCACATTCAATGCATCTAAGAAATACATGTATTTTCATGTAGTATATTATGTATCAATAAAAAATATTTTCAGCCAAGCACAGTGGTGGCAGGGCCTAGATGCTACAAGGAAGACATGTTTTAGACAACACTAATGTGTATGGGGAAAAACTCAAAGATTGCATTTGTGACTAATTGTAAAACAGGTTATTTTAGTTTCTGTTCTGTAGAACGTGTAACGCAGTCCAACGAAGTGTTTTAATGTAGTAGATTTTGTTTTGCTCCCTTGCTGTTGATTGCTAAATGTAATAGTCTGATCATGACTGAATAAATGTCTTTTAAAAAATATGTATTCTAAAATGAAAAGAAGCTAATCACAGGTGATTGCAAATTGCATAATTCCATTTGTATGAAATGTCCACAATAGGTACATTTATAGAGGCATAACATAGCTTAGTGGTGACTTTAGGCTGGGCCTGGGAGAATGATTGACTACTAATGTGTGTGGGGGATGTATGTTTAAGGGGGGGATCAAAATATTCTTATATTGAGATGATAGTTACACAACTCTGAATATGCTAAAAACCTTTGAATTTATTACCACATACTTTAAATGAGTGCACTGTGTACTGTGTGATTATATCTCAAAAAAGTTAAGAATATGTCATTAAGACTTAAATATAAGACTAACAGAACAATTATGGAAATGATCAATGTAAAATTCAGAATAAGGGCTAGAGCGAAGGAAAATACAAGGATGCCATAGGAGAGGATTACATCGATTTATCATTTATATCATAATTTTCAGTTTGGACTGTGGGATAATGGATGTAATTTTTGTGATTATTTTGATTATATTTTTTAAAAGATCTCTCTATGGACTTGTGCTATATTGAAATCATGTAAAAGCCTTGTTCAAAATTCAAATGCCCTTGTCCTCACCTAATACTTACTGTATGAAAATATCTGAGGGTATTATATCTTGAGCATAAAGAAGATTATTCTGATGCACCATGACTTAACAAATGCAACAGTCTATCAGGAGGATAGACATTGGAGAAATAAATATAAGTGCACTGAATGTTACAAAAGAGAAGTGATAAGTGAACCTACACCAGTTGATATGTATTGGAAGTGAAGTTAGAAAACTATTATTTTGGATTGTGAATATTATTTCCCAGAAAATATGACACTTGGGAACAGTATCTTCTGCCTCATGTTCATTACTATAATTCTTACTATCTTCCTCAAAACTTTTTTCTACTTTTCCCAGGATGTCAACTTGGTCTGTATTATTCTTAGGATGATGCCAAAAGTTTTCAACATGACATACAAGAACCTTTCTGAGCTATTCGAATAGATATACATTTCCAAAGCTCAAATAGCTGGTGAATTCTGAGAATTAGTAAATATATTGTTTATTCAGGATGTCTTCAGATTTTTCTACCCATCCTCAACATATACCAACTGTAATAAATTTAATCTGTACCTTTTTTAGTACTCAATGCATTTGTGAATTTGATTAATATCTATTTTTCTCATCATTATAAGTCCCATTAAGCCAGAAATTATGTCTGCCTTATTACTACTTTATTCCCAGTGCCTAGCTCAATGCCTTGTTTTATAATGCATACATGTTACATAATTTAATAAATGTGTGAATTATTTCTTTAAAATCCTATGAGGTAATTATCATTACATTTTGTATGTGAGAAAACTGAAAGTTAGAAAAATTAAATAACTCATCATAAATTAAGTAATTCATCTTCCACACTATGTTCATATAATTTTTAAGCATAATTTACATCTTATTACTTCACTGTTTCAGTTTCAAAAGCTGTTCTTCACTATTCTTACAATAAAGGCCAAGGGTGAACAGCCTCAAACCCGATCTTTCTGATTCTAGATATCAAATCCATGCTTAATTCATACATGAGAATTTCCTAACAGGAATGTCATACATGGTTTTCAGTTTTACTAAGATATTGCTATGTATAGCTAAGAAGACTTAGCTCTTGAGGAGGCCTAGAGAGTCCTATGGCAAACTGATCCCTCTGGGCTGATTGTCTCTAGCTTCAAACAACTTATTTTCTTTACCTCAATGTGCCATCTAAATGATGTAATTTCTACAAATCCATGATGTGGAAAAGATTGAGAAAGATTGCCTACTATGGTACACCAAATCAGCTTCACTTTTTGGGTTAGAAAGAGTTACATGCTTGGCCTTTATAAAAAGCTCTCCTTAATGTCACAAAAATATATAATTGTAACTTGGCTTGCTTTATTCTGTAGATTGAGATTCTAAAAGGCAAAAAAAAAAAGTTACAATTTTAGAATTTGTTTTAGTACTTAAAACTGACTGGCTCTATACAGTTAGAATATTTTGGGAAGAAATATTAGAATTGGAAGCACAAAGAAACTTTAGCAATCATGTAGTCTGGTATTTATACAATTTTCAGCATATTGATGTGCTGTTGGTACCAATAGACATTGTTTTAAAAAGACCAATTACAAAATATTTTTTTATTTCTTTAACACTTACTTTAGGTTCAGATGCAAGTTTGCTGCACAGGTAAACTTGTGTTATGGGGGTTTAGTGCACAGATTATTTTGTCACCCAATTTCTAAGCATAGTAAACAATAGATATTTTTTCTGATCCTCTTTTCATTCCACTTCCCACCCTCAGGTACGTCTCAGTGTCTGTTGATCCCTCCTTTGTGTCCATGTGTTCTCATTATTTAGCTCTCACTTACAAATGAGAACATGCAGTATTTAGTTTTCTCCTCCTGAATAAGTTTGCTGAGAATAATGGTCACCAGCTCCACTCATCTTGCTACAAAAAAACAAAACAAAACAAAACACGATCTCACTCTTTTTTATGATCCCACAGTATTTCAAGGTGTATATGTACTGCATTTTCTTTATCCACTCTACCATTCATTGATGGGCATTTAGTTGGATTCCATGCCTTTGTTATTGTGAATAGTGCTGCAATAAGCATATTCATGCATGTGTCTTTATCATAGAAGAATTTATGTTCCTTTGAGTATATATCCAATAATGAGATTGCTAGGTTGAATAGTAATTATTTTTAGTAATTTTGTTATTTGAGGAATTAGCACACTGTTTTCCCAAATGGCTGAAGTAATTTACACTCCAATTAGCAGTGTATAAGTGTTCCCTTTTCTCTACAACCTCATCAGCATCTGTTTGTTTGTTTTTTAATTTTTAAATAATAGCCATTCTCACTTGTGTGAGATGGTAACACATTGTAGTTTTGATTTGCATTTCTCTAATGATCAGTGATGTTAAGAATTTTTTTATATCCTTCTTGGGCACATGTATTTCTATAGAACTTGAGAAAATATTTTGGAGGGACATAAACATTCAGTCCATAATACTGACCATATGTCATCACAGTGTCTGGCACATGTAAGCCCTCAGTAAGCATATGCTGCAAAAGTAAAAGAACAGAAATTTATTTCTGGCATGACAGCATGAAGAGCTCTGTCTACCTGCTCCCCCAGCAAAACTTATGGAAATAATAATAAAAAAAAATTTAAAGCTTCTGAAAATAGTACTAAGATCAAACAGCAAATGAAGAAACATCTATTCAAGAAAATCTATGAAAATTTGGCAAGAAAGGCAAGAGTCTGTGATATTTAAACTAAGACTTCTTTCTCACTTCTTCATAATTCAATGAAGCAATAACCCCACTCCAGACTGCTATAGCCAAAAGCACACAACTCCTTGCTCCTCATGTCTGAACTTGAAATCCCCTTTGAAAAATTGTGACTGAGACAGTGAAAAAGATCTAACCTAACCAACTCCATCTTAGTTCTAACCTTTAAACTATCCTTGCTCCTTCCTAGGCATGGACTAAACAAACTTTGGGAGGAACTTAGTTTATAGTTTAAAACAAAGAGGATGACAACCCTTTCCCAAACAAACCTCTTATTACCTGGGGACTAGACTGTTTTTGTAAGACTGAAAAAATAGCCACAATATTAGAAATTAGGGTTCAGGATCATACAGTTGTAGGCTACAAGATTCTGACCCTCTCTAAACTGCTCCTAACATAAGTGCTTGAGATATTTTGCAGATTCTGCACTTGATGGATCAGCTGGCACCCCCCCAGATTAATAAACTGACTCATCTGATCTTGTGGTCCCCACCCAGGGAACTGGCTCAGCACAAGAGAACAGCTTCAACTTCCCATGATTTCATCTTCTATCTAACCAATCAGCACTCCTGTCTCACTGGCTTTCCCCTACCCACCAAGTTGTCCTTAAAAATTCTGATTCCCAAATGCTTAGAGAGACTGATTTGAGTAATAATAAAACTCCTGTCTTCTACACAGCCAGCTCTGCATGAATTACTCTTTATTGCAATTTTCCTGTCTTCATAAATCAACTCTGTCTAGGCAGCGGGCTAGGTGAACCCCCTGGGTGGTTACAAACAGAAGCTCATGCACTAGTGGTTCCATGCAGGAGAAAAAATCTCAAAACACCCCAGGATACTGACCTCCCCCCTCTACCTGCACTGAGTGCTCAACTTCTAGAGCAAGAGACTAGGTTGCCATTATCCCCATTCTCATTTACAAAGTCTGGGGGAAGAACAGGCCGTAAAACAGCTCTGAAGCTCATCCCAAAAGATTTGACTTTATTTACAACACAGCAAGGATAACTTTAAACCTGAGGTTACTCTCAAGAACAGTGGAGGTTGTAGTGAAAGTCAATTGGGAAGAGATTCATGGACCTAATAAGGATACAGCCTAGAATGTAGGCCAGCTAGTTTGAAGTACAGTATTTGGAAATAAAACAGTTGGATGAAACCCCCTTAGGGGTAAGGACAAATATCAAACAGGGACCTCAGGGACTAGTTCATCAAAGGATCAACAATTAAAGGTGATTAGTTTGTAGAATCAATTACACCGCAGGACATTGTTGTAAACAATAGAGAAATCAGCTAGCAATTAGTGGAGCATAACAACTAGGAGTGATCAGAATAAGAGTGGACAGGGAAAATGTGGCACATATACACCATGGAATATTATGCAGCCATCAGAAACGATGAGTTCGTGTCCTTTGTAGGGACATGGATGAACCTGGAAACCATCATTCTCAGCAAACTGACACAGGAACAGAAAATCAAACACCGCATGTTCTCACTCATAGGCGGGTGTTGAACAATGGGAACACATGGACACAGGGAGGGGAGTATCACACACTGGGGTCTGTGGGGGGGGGAAAAAGGGGAGGGAGAGTGGGGGTGGGGAGTTGGGGAGGGATAGCATGGGGAGAGATGCCAGATATAGGTGATGGGGAGGAAGGCAGCAAATCACACTGCCATGTGTGTACCTATGCAACAATCTTCCATGTTCTTCACATGTACCCCCAAACCTAAAATGCAATAAAAAAAAAAAAAAAAAAAAAAAAAAAAAAACCAAAAAAAAAAAAAAAAAAAAAAAAAAAAAAAAAAAAAAGAGTGGAAGAGAACACTGCAAATAACCTTGTCATTCTAGGGTGACTGTGGGCACACCCAAAGACTGTGTTGCCCTCAAGAACAACATCAGAGACTTAACGGTGTGGGGAGAGATAGATTTAACTAAAATAATCTAGCCAGTCACGAAACAAATGAACAAGCAACTAACAAAAACTACTTTTAGAGTTGGGTAGAAGTACCCAGAGTTGCTACACTATATTATCTAAAATATCCAATTTCTAACCAAAAGTCACAAAGTATGAAAAGAATCAGGCAATATTGCCTACACACCAAAAAAAAAAAAAAAAAAAAAAAAAGCAAGCCATAGAAACTGCCTGGGAGAGCAATTAGATGTTGAATTTAAAGCAGCCATAACACATATGTTCATAGAATGAAAAGAAAGTATGATTTCTGACACAAGAACAGAAAATCAAACACTGCATGTTCTCACTCACAGAACAATGAGAACACATGGACACAGGGGAAGGGAGCATCACACACTGGGGTCTGTTGCGGGGAAAATGGGGAGAGACAACGGGGGTGTGGGGGAGTTGGGGGAGAGATAGCATGGGGGAGAAATGCCAGATATAGGTGGTGGGGGAGGAAGGCAGCAAATCACACTGCCATGTGTGTACCTATGCAACAATCTTGCATGTTCTACACATGTACCCCAAAACCTAAAATGCAATAAAAAATATATATAAAAAATAAATAAATAAAAAAATAAAAAGTAAAGGAAGGTCAAACTATAATGCCATATCAAATAATGAGTATTAATAAAAAGATAAAAATTTTACAAATAATCCTATGAAAATTATACAGTTAAAAATATTATAACTAGAGTAAATATTCATTAGAGGAGCTAAACAATAAATTTAATAAAAAGATAAAATAATTAGCAAACTTGATAATACAGATTATATAAGCAAAAGAAAAAAAAACGGGAGGTAAAGGATAAAGAAAACTAAATAGAACTTAAGAAATATTTGTGGCACCATTAGGGTGCCAACATAAATATAATGGGGTACCAAGAAAATGAAGAAAGAGAGAAAGAAGGAAAAACAAATATTTGAAGCTATAATAGCTGAATTATTTTCAGATTTGTTGAAAAACAATAACCTACCCATCCAGGAAGCTCAAGAAACTACAAGTAGGATAAATTCAGGGACTCTCAAGTAGACATAACATAGCATAGTGCTGAAAGTCAAATGAAGAAAAAAAATTTTGGAAGAGGCAAGAGTAAAAGGACACATAATTTCCAAGGGAACCCAAATAAGATTAAAAGCTGACTTCTCAGAAGAAACAATGAAGGCCATGAGATAACATATTCAAAGCACTTGAAGAAAAAAACCTGTCAACCAAACAGTTCATATCCAGCAAAGCCATAATTTAAAAAAAGTAAGACTGTCCCAGATAAACAAAGACTGAGAGAATTTGTTGCTCATAGGCTTACTTTACAAGAAACACTAAAGGAAATTCCTAAGACTGAAAGCAAGTGACTCCAGATGGTAATTTAAATTCATATGAACAAACAAAGAGCACAGGTAATGGTAATTACATCATTGTATAAGATACTATAAATGTATATTATTTTCTTCTTTTTTATTTTGACAAATATAAAAATAATTATGTAAAATAATGTGCATAGAATATACTGTTTGGCCTACAAAATGTAAATATAATATATATATAATATATTTGTGAATAACAGCACAAAGGAGGTAAATAAAAGCACAGCTGTAATGACGTAAGAAAATAAACAGAGATGATAAAGTCATAATTTTAAAAAAATACTTTTGGGTTCGTAACAATAGATGTAATATGTACAATAACACCACAAAAGGGTAAAAAGTAATAAATCAATACAGGAGTAATATTTCTACATATTAACAGAATTAGGAAAGTATAAATCTGAAGCTAATTATGATAAGTTAAGATAAAGTAGTTTCCCCTTATCTGTGGGAAATGTTTCAAGACCCCCAGTGCATATGTGAAAATGAATAGAGTACCAAACCCTATATATACTATAATTCTTTTCCTACACATACTTATCAAAGATAAGTTTTAATTTATAAATCAAAGTAAGAAATTAACAATAACTAATAATAAAATAGAATAAAACAATATACTGTAATAAAAGTTATGGGAATGTGTTCTCTCTATTTCTCAAAGTATCTTCTTGTGTTTTATTTATGTATTTTGGGGCCGTGGTTGACCAGAGGCAACTAAAACTGCAGAGAGAGAAACTATGGGTAAGGGAGAATTAATGTATATGGTAAACTCTAGAGCAACCACTAAAAGTAAACTTGAAAATATAGTGCAAAATCACTAGTGAAATTAAAATACTAGAAAGCAGTAAAGAAGAAATAGAAAAATAACCAAAAAAAAAGAAACATGAGGCATACAGAAAATAAAAAATAAAATGTGAGACATAATTACAAATATATTAACAATATATGTGAATGTTAGACAAATTCAAACAGAAGGCAAAGATTTTCAGACTGTATCAAGAAAAAAGTTACAAATGTATGTTGTATATGACACACACTTTAGATTTCAAGACACAAATAGACTAAAATCAAAATGGTAGAAAAAACATGTATTATGCAAATAGCAACCACTGGAAGGCTGAAGTGGTTACACTGATATTAGGCAAAACTGACTTTCGAATAACAACAAAAAAAATGTTACTAGAGATAAAGAATGACATTTTATTAAAAAAATTTTAGCCCATCAAGTATATGTGACAATAATAAACTTATATGCACTTCATAACAGAACACCAAAATACATAAAGCAAAAGCATAATAATGAAGTTAGGGAAAGATGATCTAATAAGAATATTTGAAGACTTCAATATCCTACTTTTAATAATAGATAAAACATCTAGACATAAGGTCAACAAGGAAACAGAAGATTTGAAAAACGCTACAAAACAAGTAGATCTAACAAACAACTCTAGAACAACTCACCCAACAACAGTAAAATATGCATTCTTCTTGTGTGTACATGTAACATTCTCCAGGAGAAACCATATAATAAGTCATAAAAAAAAACTTCAATAAGTGTAAAAGCATAAAATAATACATACTATTTTCTTTGATCAAAATACAATGGGATTAATTTTTTAAATGGAAAAACTTGGGGGAAATTTAACTATGTAGAAATTAAACAATGCACTAATAAACAACAAGTGAGCTAAAGAATAAATGAAAATTAAAATCAGAAAATACTTTGAGATGTATGAAAATGAAGGTACTACCTATTAAAACTTATGGGACATAGCCAAAGCAGGGCTTATAGGGGAATTCATGGCTTCAAAATCCTATATTAAGAAAAAGAAAAATCTCAAATCAGTAATTTAAACTTTTACTTTAAGACATTTGTAAAAGAACAGCAAACTAAAGCTAAAGCAACCAAAAATAATAAAGAACAATTATTAAAATGGAAATAAATAAAATAGAGAATAGAAAACATTAGAGAAAATCAATTAAATCAAAATCTAGTTGTTTAAAATTAGCAAAACTGAGGGGTATCCAAGATGGCCGAATAGGAACAGCTCTGGAGGTGCAGTTCCCAGTGAGAGCTGGACAGAGGGTGAGTGCTCACTGCATATCCAAACAAGTTTTCACTGCCCCAGACCAGGAGATTCCCAGTCTGAAAAACACCACGAGCACGGTGGTTTCAGCTGGTGCCGCATTGAGGCACAGAAACTCACAGAAGTCTGGAATGCCTTTTCAGCTGGTGCACAGAATGCCTGGGAGACAGAACTGCCCATTCAACAGAAAGGGAGGGGGCTAAGACAGGGAGACAGGCGATCTGGCTAGGCGGGTACCACCCCCACAAAAGAAGCAATCTGAAATGCTCTGGATTGAGAGTTTCACAGCAAACGCAGCTGGACCCGGGGATTGTCCAGC
Source organism: Ateles fusciceps (assembly GCA_036589455.1). NCBI lineage: Eukaryota > Metazoa > Chordata > Mammalia > Primates > Atelidae > Ateles > Ateles fusciceps. Next base: position 32,200 of record JAZHEH010000933.1, read on the forward strand.
TCAGTGGGTGGATGGGCGTCCCCCACTACTGAGGCAGTCTGCCATTACCGAGGCAGTTCACAAAGCAGCAGGGCAGAGCCTGCAGCAGCTAAGTAATGCCTCTGCTGGCAGACTGTGACTAGACTACTCCCTGCAGGGCAGGCCATCTGTAAAAAAAGGCAGTAGCACAACAGGGACTTATAAATAAAGCTGACCTTCCTAGGACAGAGAACCTGGGAAAAAAAGGCAGTAATGAGTTCAGCTGCAGCAGACTTAAAGGTAACTGCCCAACAGCTCTGTATGGGACAGCGGAGCTCCCAGTGCAGCACTTGAGCTCCTACAAGGGACAGATTGTCTCCTCAAGCAGCTCCCCAACACCCATATACCCAAAGAGACACCTCATAAAGGGGAGCTCAGGCCAACATATGGCAGGTACCCTTCTCGGACGAGAATACAAGAGGAAGAAACCTGTGGCAACCCTTGCTGTTCTGCAGCCGCCACAGGTGATCCCCAGGCTAGTGGGGTCTGGAGTGGACCTCCAGCAGTCCTGCAGCAGAGGAGCCTGACTGTTAGAAGAAAACTTAAGAAGCAAAAAGAAATAGCTTCAACATCAACAAAAGGACATCCACTCAGAGACCCCATCTGAAAGTCACCAACTACAAAGACCACAGGTAGATAAAACCACTAAGATGGGAAGACCAGCACAAAATGGAGGAAAACACCAAAACCCAGAACTCCTCTCCTCCTCCAAGGGATCACAACTCCTCACCACCTAGGGATCAAAGATGGATGGAGAATGAATCAGATGAATTGACAGAAACAGGCTTCAGAAGGTAGGTAATAACAAACTTCTCAGAGCTGAAAGAACATGTTCTGACCCAGTGTAAAGAAACCAAGAACCTAGAAAAAATGTTGGATGAGATGCTAACTAGGATATACAGCTTAGAAAAGAATATAAATTACTTGATGAAGTTGAAAAACACAGCATGAGAAATTTGCCAAGAATACACAAGTTTCAATAGCTGCAGCGACCAAGCAGAAGAAAGGATATCAGAGATTGAAGATCAACTCAATGAAATAAAATGAGAAGGCAAGAGTAGAGAAAAAAGAGTGAAAAGAAGTGAACAAAACATCCAAGAAATATGGGATTATGTGAAAAGACCTAATCTACATTTGATAGGTGTACCTGAATGTGACAGAGAGAATGAATTCAAGCTGGAAAACACTCTTCAGGATATTATCCAGGAGAACTTCTCCAACCTAGCAAGACAGGCCAACATTCAAGCCCAGGAAATACAGAGAACACCACAAAGATATTCCTCAAGAAGAGCAACCCCAAGGCACATAATTGTCAGATTCACCAGGGTTGAAATGAAGGAAAAAATACTAAGAGCAGCAAGAGAGAAAGGTCGGGTTACCCACAAAGGGAAACCCATCAGACTCACAGTGGATTTCTCAGCAGAAACTTTACAAGCCAGAAGAGAGTGGGGGCCAATATTAAACATCCTTAAAGAAAAGAACTTTCAATGCAGAATTTCATATCCAGCCAAATTAAGCTTCATAAGCAAAGGAGAAAGAAAATTCTTTATGGACAAGCAATTGCTAGAGATTTTGTCACCACCAGGCCTGCCTTACAAGAGCTCCTGAAAGAAGCACTAAGAAAGGAAAGGTACAACTTGTACCAGCCACTCCATAAATGTACCAAATGGTAAAGACCATTGACACAATGAAAAAAATGTGTCAACTAACGGGCAAAACAATCAGCTAGCATCAAAATGGCAGGATGAAATTCACACATAACAATATTAACCTTAAATTTAAACGGAGTAAATGCCCCAATCAAAAGATACAGACTGGCAAATTGGATAAAAAGTCAAAACCCATTGGTGTGCTGTATTCAAGAAACCCATCTCACGTGCAAGGACACACATAGGCTCAAAATAAAGGGATGGAGAAAGATTTATCAGGATTTGCAATCCTAGTCTCTCATAAAATGGACTTTAGACCAACAAAGATCAAATGAGACAAAGAAGGGCATTACACAATGGTCAAAGGATCAATGCATCAAGAAGAGCTAACAATCCTAAATATATAGGCACCCAATACAGGAGCACCCAGGTTCATAAAGCAAGTTCTTAACAACCTACAAAGAGACTTATAATCCCACACAATAATAGTGGGAGACTCTTAACACTCCACTGTCAATATTAGACAGATCAACGAGACAGAAAATTAACAAGGATATCCAGGACGTGAACTCAGATCTGGACCACGTGGACCTAATAGACATCTACAGGAATCTCCACCACAAATCCACAGAATATACATTCTTCTCAGCACCGCATGGCACCTACTCTAAAATTGACCACATCATTGGAAGTAAATCACTCCTCAGCAAATGCAAAAGAATGAAAATCATAACAAACTGTCTCTCAGACCACAGTGCAATCAAATTAGAACTCAGAAATAAGAAATTACCTCAGAACCACACAACTTCATGGAAACTGAAAAACTGGCTCCTGAATGTCAACTGGATAAACAATGAAATGAAGTCAGAAATAAAGATGTTCTTCTAAACCAACAAGAATGAAGACACAATGTACCAGAATCTCTGGCACATTTAAAGCAAAGTCCAGAGGGAAATTTATAGCAATATATGCCCACCAGAGAAGTGAGGAAAGATCTAAAATTGACACTCTATTGTCAAAATTGAAAGAGCTAGAGGAGCGAGATCAAAAAAACTGAAAAGCTAGCAAAAGACAAGAAATAACTAAGATCAGAACAGAACTGAAGGAGATAGAGTCACAAAAAAATCCTTCAAAAAATCAGTAAATCCAGGAGCTGGTTTTTTGAAAAGATCAACAAAATAGACAGACTGCTGGTCAGATTAATAAAAAAGAAAAGGTAGAAGAATCAAATAGTTGCAATAAAAAACGATAAAGGGGATATCACTACTGACTCCACAGAAATACAAATTACAATCAGAGACTACTACAAACAACTCTATGCACATAAACCAGCAAAGTTGGAAGAAATGGATAAATTCCTGGACACTTGTACCCTCCCAAGCCTAAACTAGGAAGAATTTGAAACTTTGAACAAACCAGTAACAAGGGCTGAAGTTGAGGCAGCAATCAATAGTTTACCAACCAAGAAAAGTCCAAGTCCAGATGGGTTCACAAGTGAATTGTACCAGTTATACAAAGAGGAGCTGGTATCATTCCTTCTGAAACTATTCCAAACAATACAAAAGAAGGAATCCTTCCCAAATCATTTTATGAGACCAATATCATCCTCATACCATAACCTAGCAGAGACTCAACAGAAAGAAAACTTCAGGTCAACATCCATGATGAACATAGATGCAAAAATCTTCAATAAAATATTGGCAAACCAATTGCAACAGCTCATCAAAAACTTATCCATTACTATCCAGTAGGCTTCTCCCCTGGGATGCAAGGCTGGTTCAACATATGCACGTTTATAAATGCATTCCACCACATAAACAGAACCAAAAACAAAAACCACATGATTATCTTAACAGATGCAGAGAAGGCCTTTGACAAAATTCAACAGCCCTTTAAGCTAAAAACTCTCAATAAACTAGGTATTGATGGCAACGTATGTCAAAATAATAAAAGCTATTTATGACAAACCCACAATCAATATCATACAGAATGGGAAAAAAACTGGAAGCATTCTTTTTGAACTCTGGCACTAGACAAGGATGCCTTCTCTCACCATTCCTATTCAATATAGTATTGGAAGTCTCGCCAGAGCAATCAGGCAAGAAAAAGAAATAAAGTGTATTCAATTAGGAAAAGAGGAAGTCAAACTGTCTCTATTGGCAGATGACATGACTGTATATTTAGAAGACCCCATCATCTCAGCCCAAACTCTCCTTAAGCTGATAATCAACTTCAGGAAAGTCACAGGATACAAAATCAATGTGCAGAAATCGCAAGCATTCCTATACACCAATAACAGACAGAGAGCCTCTTCACAGAACTGGAAAAAAAAAAAAAGCCTTAAACTTCATATGGAACCAAAAGAGAGCCCGCATAACCAAGAAACCAAGACAATCCTAAGCAGAAAGAACAAAGCTGGAGGCATCATATAAACAGAATCAAAGACAAAAACCACACGATTATCTCAATGGATGCAGAAAAGGCCTTTGACAAAATTCAACAGCCCTTTATGCTAACAACTCTCAATAAACTAGATATTGATGGGACATATCTCAAAATAATACACACTACTTACGACAAGCCCAGAATGGGCAAAGCTTGCAGCATTCCTTTGAAAACTGACTCTAAACAAGTGTGTCTCTCTCACCACTCCTATTCAACATACTATTGGAAGTTCTAGCCAGAGTAATCACACAAGAAAAAGAAATAAAGGGTATTCAATTAGGAAAAGAGGAAATCAAATTGTCTCTATTTGCAGATAACATGATTGTGTATTTAGAAGAACCCATTGTCTCAGCCAAAAATCTCCTTAAGCTGGTAAGCAACTTCAGTAAAGTCTCAGGATACAAACTCAAAGTGCAAAAATCACAAGCATTCTTATACACCAATAACAGACAGAGAGCCAAATCATGAGCAAACTCCCATTCATAATTGCTACAAAGAGAATAAAATACCTAGGAATACAACTAACAAGGGTTGTAAAGGACTTCTTCAAGGAAAACTACAAATCACTGCTCAAGGAAATAAAGAAAGGACACAAACAGCTGGAAAAACATTCCATGCTCATGGTTAGGAAGAATCAGTATCATGAAAATGGGCATACTACCCAAAGTAATTTATAGATCAATGCTATCTCCATCAAACTACAATTGACCTTCTTCACAGAACTGGGAAAAAAACCATAAACTTCATATGGAACCAAAAAAAAAAAAAAAGGCCACATAGCCACAACAATCCTAAGCAAAAAGAACAAAGCTGAAGGCATCATGCTATCTAACTTCAAACTATACTACAAGGCTACAGTAATCAAAACAGCATGGTACTTGTACCAAAACAGAGATATAGACCAATGGAATATAGCAGAGGCCTCAGAAGTAATGCCACCCATCTACAACCATCAGATCTTTGACAAACCTGACAAAGCAAGCAATGGGGAAAGGATTTCCTGTTTAATAAACGGTGTTGGGAAAACTGGCTAGCCATGTGCAGAAAGCAGAAACTGGACCCCTTCCTGACACCTTACACTAAAATTAACTCCAGATGAATTAAAGGCTTAAACCTAAGACCTAACACCACAAAAACCCTAGAAAAAACCTAGACAAAACCATTCAGGACATAGGCACAGGCAAGGACTTCATGACTAAAACACCAAAAGCATTGGCAACAAAATGCCAAAATAGACAAATTGGATCTAATTAAACTCCAGAGCTTCCACACAGCAAAAGAAACAATCATTAGAGTGAATCAGCAACCAACAGAATGGGAAAAAAATTTTTGCAATCTACCCATCTGACAAAGGGCTAATATCCAGAATCTACAAAGAACTTAAACAAATTTATAAGAAAAAAACAAACTACCCAATCAAAAAGGGGGCAAAGGATATGAACAGGTACTTCTCAAAATAAGACATTTATGCAGGCAACAAACATATGAAAAAAAGCTCATCACTGGTATTTAGAGAAATCCAAATCAAAACCACGTTGAGATACCATCTCACGCCAGTTAGAATGGTGATCATTAAAAATCTGGAGGCAACATACGCTGGAGAGGATGTGGAAAAATAGGGAATGCTTTTACACAGTTGGTAAAACTGTTAATTAGTTTAACCATTGTGGAAGACAGTGTGGTCATTCCTCAAGGATCTAGAAATAGAAATACCATTGACCCAGCAATCCCATTACTGGGTATATACCCAAAGGATTATAAACTGTTCTATTATAAAGACACATGCACAAGTATGTTAATTGCAGCACTGTTTACAATAGCAAAGACCTGGAACTAACCCAAATGCCCATCAATGATAGACTGGACAGGGAAAATGTGGAACATATACACCATGGGATACTATGCAGCCATAAAAAAGGATGAGTTCATGTCCTTTGCAGGGACATTGATGAAGCGGCAAACCATCATTCTCAGCAAACTGACACAAGAACAGAAAACAAAACACCACATGTTGTCATTCATAAGTGAGTGTTGAACAATGAGAACACATGGACACAAGCAGGGGAACATCATACTCCCGGGACTGTTGTGGAGGGGAGGGCTAGGGGAGGGTAAGCAGGGGGTGGGGGCATTCTGGAGGGATAACATTAGGAGAAATACCTAATGTAGGTGACAGCGTGATGGATGCAGCAAACCACCATGGCATGTATATACCTATGTAACAATCCTGCACAATCTGCACATGTACCCCAGAACTTAAAGTATAAAAAAAAAAGTTACAAGTGAATTTTTGACTGCACAGGGGATCAGTGTCCCTAACTCCCATGTTGTTTAAAAGTCAACCATGCAAACCAATTTAACACCAATTACCTACATGACTAGAGATAAAAATTCTAAAAATAGATCTGAACCTAGTTTGGAGATTAGAAAAAAGTTTCAAGAGCTGATGAGTGTTAAAATAATACTCACGGGTGAAAAATGCATTAGAAGGATACGGTTTGTGAGTGTCTCAAGGGCCTTAGAGCAAATCTGAAGACAATAACAAATGAGGCAAAAAAACAAAAATTGAAAAAATTAGAGCAGTTATAGAGTCTGCCAGGGAGTTGATCTAAGGTAGTGGTTTTTACCCTGGCTACCCATTGGATTATCAGGGGAGCTTTTAAGTCATAATCTCTAGAGGTGGGTCCTGAATCTTGGTATCTTTAAAGTGTCCTGTGTGAGTCTAGTGGCCTGCCACAGTAGAAATACTGGAGTAGGCCAAGAGGAACTGGATATGACCAACAGAGAAGGGGCCAACAGAGGAATGCTCACCCGAGGTTTGGTCCAGTTAGGTCCTTAACACCTGGGTGCAAAAGGTGGGGTTATAATTAAGCCTAAGATGTCAAATCTAAAAGGATCTTTAGTGATTCTCAAGTCTAATTCCTGCTTCACACCCCCACCACTTTACCCAGTGTGGGTGGGACTCTGATGTCTAGAGAAGGGAAAGGACTTTCCCAAGATCAAAATGAGTCATTGGCACAGCCCAGTTCTTCTGACTTCAAACTAGTGCCCTTTACCATGCCTCACTGCCTTCCCTCTTAACAGTCTGAAAATAGGTTTAGGAGGCAGGCAGTTCTTAAATGACCTATTAATGCATTCAGGCCTTCTCCCAACTCTTTTCCAAACCTGCCTGAGGGCTTCAAATCTTTATCTTAAATAGTGCTCTTTCGAAGCTACATTACATAATCAGTTCAGCAATAAACCTTTCAAGTTATATGACTTTTAGTTAAAGCAAATCTTTTGGCCTTGTTTTCCTGCCAAGACTCATGACTCCTGCCTGTCTCATCCAATGAGCATAATAATAAATCTCCTTTGCTGAATGCCAACAGCAGGCTGGACACTGTAAGGCACTTAGGACTTGGAAGCTAGTGAAGGAGGGGTAGCTTGAGTCCAGTGCCATCTTTTTTTATCCTGAGTTTTCACCCTTATGAAGACCATAAACAGCTTCCACTCACATCTAACAATCCACACAAAGTCTACAATTTCCGTGTTTGTAGGAAGTTCATTCAAATTGTTTTATCAGCAGCTGAGATTCTCTCCTTGCTTTTCCAAACTTCTTTCCTACTTTCCTTATACGTAGCAATTTGTGCTATGTTATATGTATGTTACTGCCTACTATCAGTTTAATTTAATTCCTTGGTGAGCTGGCCAAAGTTCTCCTGTTTGTGTGACATGTGCCCTCATTACCCATGTCTCTGTCTGCCCGTTCCCAGGTTAAATTGCTTCTTCCCAGGTCAAAATTGCCTCCACCAGTCAGTTCACAATTTTCTCTCCTATCCTTGAGGAGAGATGAACCTGATACACAAAGAGTAGTGTATTTTCTTGTCTTGACCTCACTTTTTTCTCTCTTAGGATCAGAATCCATATTTCAGAGAGTAGGCAAAGCTTTCTAGCCAGCCCTTGGTTACCCCCTCACCCAGCAGTAGTGCTCCAGGGTAGAATGGGCAAGAAAATGGATGAAACTTTGGACTTTACTCTCTCACTACTTTAATTCTGGTAATTTCAGACAGTATCCACCAATATCTTCCCTAGTTCTACCCTGATTGCTTTGTTGGGCATCCAAGTGCCCAGTGATGCTTCAGAAAGATCAGCCTTGAGAGTTGAGAATGTCCTCAGCCCACAGCACGCAAGCATGCTTCAGAGATGAGTCATAAATGATAGACTGCCCCAAAGTCTTCTTTCCGGAACACCCAGGGAGAAGAAAAGGAAGTACAGGACATGGACGTGAAACCCCACTGGGAGAAGGTCAGGGGCAGTTTACATGCTAAAACAGGATGCAAGGGATTCCTATTGCCCACTGCTGTAACTCTCCTACCTCACTATTTTGTCCAATGATTTAGGCCTGAGAAGAGAGCAACATATTAAAATTCTTTGGCAGTGGACCGTGATCTTAAGATTTCCCCAAACATACTTTGCCCCAAACACAGCTCTCTGCCACCACTTTGCTACTGCAGTAGCCAAAGTCTTTCTCTAGCCTACAAGACAGTATCCCCACCCACCACCACATATACACCCCTCTTACCCCTGCCTAGCTATCACTGTGTGGTGGCTAGGATGGCTGAAGCTTGTATTCCAAGTTGAAAATGTATTTGATTGGATGGAAACCTCCATGGTAGACTTATGACCTTGGATGAAGAAGGGAAGGCTGCCAGGCCAGAGGTGGCAGCCTTGTGCAATTCAACCCTAAGCATGCCAAGCAGCTACCCAAGATGGGCCTCTCCCTGCAGGCATCATGAGCACCAAGATGATAGCTCTCTTTTCAGAGCCATATCCTCTAAGATCTGGGGCATAGTGTGTTGGTTCCTGCCCCATTCATCCCAAGACTGCTGGCCGGGAAGGCTATGAGGTTGATGCTAAATGATAGTTTAATTAGGGTAATATAAAGAGAATCTTCATTAGTCCTGGACTGACTGAACCTAACACTGACTGATTTACTGTGTGATTGTGAAAAAAATTATTTTCCTTCTCTGGGTCTCAATTTCCTGTAAAACAAAGGAGTTGAAGTAAATCAAAACCACTGATTTAGGATTGTTTTAGGCAACAATTCCTTTATAATATACAAAACCAAAATAAAAAAACCAGAGTTGCTTTTGTGGGTTGAAGGGATGTCAGGAGTAGTAGCAGTTAAGGGGGAGGGAATTCTACCCTGGAGCCTTACCTAATTACTATACTCACCTTCGTAACCATCCCCATGGTATCCCTAAGCACCTTGGGGGAACATAATTTTAAAACTTCTGTTCTAAATAGTCTTGAAGTTCCTATCCTAATAGAATCTTATTATAGTGAACAGGGATAGGAAAATGGGAAGAGGGAAGAAGAGCACGCCCCGGGCTAAGGATGGCTAAGATAGCCCTCCTCAGCTCTTTCACACACAATAACAATAATAATAATCCAAGGACATTGGTAGATTGCTAGGAGCTAAGTGAAGTCAAGAAAGTGGTCTTCCTCTCCTGACCCCTACCTTTAAGGATAAGTATGAAAGGAAGGAGTTGGGGGCCATGAGCTCTAGTGGAAATGGTGTAGCCAGCAGCAGGAACCAAAGATTCTCAAGTCCTCATCTATTCTCAGCCCTGACTTGCTGTGCAACCTTTGTCAAGTAAATATCTCTCCTTCTCTGGATCTGGTTCTGCCTTTCTGACACTGGAATGGCAAAACCAGTTAACTTCATGGGCAGGCTCAGGCAACTCGGATGAAAATGCTGACAGTTGTAGCAGAAAGGCTTTCCTTTGTCTTTGTTCCCTGACCCATGTTTGAACCCCTTAGCATCTTGCCTCCCTCAAACAGCCCTGTGCAGTTTCATCAATAATTTTTTTCTGGGCCCTTTTCAGAGCTCATGGGCAAAATATATGAACGGGCCATAGACTCTGTTCATTAGAGACATGAAGTAGAAAGCAAGCTGAAATAATGGAAAGGACACACTTCCACAATGGGTGAGGCAAAACCCTCAATATGAATGTGCTTGTGACTTAGAAAGGCAATCAGCTAAATGTCTTGAGTATTGCTAAAGGGCTACTGTGAGAAGTTCCCCAGGATAACAAGAGTAGGGCATTTTAAGGCACCTTGGCCAACACAGGAAAAATCAAACCAGGTTCCTCTTCCCCGTATCTAGAACTCAGAGGGGCAATCACAAATCTGCTTCCCACACATTTCCCTTATACTTTGGTCCCACAAGGAAACAGTACATGCAAATTAGGATAAGGGTTTACTAAAGAGACAATTTACAAAATTGTGAGTGGCGTATAAAAGAGCCAGGAGGCATGGTGAAATACTCACAGTGGGCTTTTTCATCACTTTTAAGCCTGGCAGGCTGGGAAGAGGCAGTTACTGAAATTTGGAAAGCAAGATTCCTGTGGAGCAGGCTGCATTGAGAGACACTGTAATCCGTAGTTGAGAGAAGCAGCCAGCTAAGGTGACACCACAGGGAGGGAGCTGGGAGAATGAAAGACCCTCTATTTTACTCTCTCCCATCCTCCTATTTCCTGCCAGGGCTTCGATGAGCAAACCAAACTGAAACCTAGAGGGCACTGGAACCTGTTAAAGTACAAGCTGGCCTCCTGAATGAGAGAACAGGTTGGAGGAGGGTGAAGAGTAGATCTGCAGAAGCAAAAAGAAGCTAGCCAGCCCAGTTTGGCTAATTAATGCAGCTCCTCACACCACCCTTCCTCTATGACAAAATATATCCTGGTTCTCTCATCTCTATTCTGATATTTTAAATCCAAATCTCTAACTCCAGAGACTTTCAGATCTAGCATTCAACCTAAAATCTTTGGCTCTCAGAAGCTTCTAAAGATTATATATTTCCAGGTAACTTTGACTCTAGAATTCACCTGCTCCAGAATCAAAGAGATATCTTGTCCTGAGAACCCCACTGACTCTGAAATACTCTTTCCTTATCAATTTATCTGGAGTATAGACAGCATAGATAGGTTGCTTCACCTTCCAGAAGGTATTGAGTCTCCTGCTTCTATGTAGCACCATGCAGGCAAGCTGTTGTCACTCTATAAGCAGTAACAAAATGTAAGTGTCATAGAGGCTGGCATTTCTCACTCACCGGAGAGCAAGGCTGAGTGGGAGGCAGAGGAGAATTAGAGAAGCAGAGGGAAGTGCTGATCTGGCTAATGGAATGACCTCTACTCAAGTGCTAGATGAGATAGGAATGAGGCCAGAGACACCAACTAAATCCTGACCTCTGACCTCTATATGGTTCACCAGAGGCAAAAGTTTACATTCTCACTCCTCATGCAGAGTATTTTCACCAAAATGTCTCCCACTCTACCCGTGACAGGTAGGTGCCACAGGGGCAATAGCACTGAATTTGGCATCAAAATACTCTGAGTTCCAGTCTCTGCTTGGTACTTGTTGTGCTAACTTCGGGCCAGTCTTTATACTCTGTCCTTTAATTCACCTATGTAATAGAAATAATAGCCTTATCTCCTGTCTCCATTCTCAAGGTGGCTTCTGGGGACCCAGTGAGATCATGGATGGAAAACCAGCAGTTACACGCAGTACAATTTTGGGTCCAAAGGGCCTCCATATTGAGTGAGTGATATATGCATGAGTGAGTGATATAATGTGTATGGGTGAGAAACTTTCAGCATGTCACTGTGTGTAAAGAAAACTATAACATTGGCAGTTTCACAAGGTTCAGCCTACTCATGTAAGTGTCTAAGAGTGCATGTGTATTTGAGAATACATGAGTGAGTTGTGTGTGAACAACCCCAAGTACACCTTATGAGTGAATTAATTATGTTCAAGCATGTGTGTATTTTTGTGTGAATTGTATGTCCAATCAAATGCGTATGTTTTCGGAGAATATGTGATATGAATCTATATCAGCATGCATGTGCAAAATAAGCGTTTAGAAGAAACAATGAGATTGAATGTGATAGTGCATGTGAATGCATATAAATTCAAATATGTGTGCACATGTGTGTGTGTGTGTGTGTGAGAGAGAGGGAGAGCAAGAGTGAGCAAGAGAAGAGAGAGATTGAATACAGAGAACATACCAAGCTTTTGGACTCTGTGCTAGTGCAAATAAATGCCCTCCCCTCAACTCATAACTTTCCCAAAACAAGCTTTCCAAGCTAAAATTTTCCACTCAGCTCCTTCCACTCCAAATGGGGGCTTTTTATTTATTTATTTTCCTTTTTTACTTTGAGCATTTTGCCTAGCCATTTCGGGCTTATAATAGAAGTGCCTAATTTACTTAAAGAATAATTCGTAACATTTTGCTACACACAGAAAACTGGAAAATGACTGGCGTGCATGGTTATAGTCAGCAAGACAAAGGGCCCCTTAGCTACTTTATTTGTTCTCTTAAAAGTAGCCTTAAGTGACTGAAATATCACTCGCCACCACAAGTGGTATGAAATTTCACCACCGGCTGGAGTTACGTAATGGTCTCCATGGCAACCAAAGCCCATAAACATGTAGTATCACTGTTGGCTGGTTACATAGCAGTGGTTTTAGTGCCCGTATCACCCCTCCTCTTCAGTACTTTCTAGATTATTTTCTCTTTGCCCCCACCCCTATTTTTCTTTCCTGTTCAAATCAGGAAAATTAATTGTTGAGTAAAATAAGTGGAAACCTAAGCTCTTCAAGCAACTGGTGCATGTGAGGCAATTCTGTTGAGAAGCAGTGTAGGTGCTTAGCTTGCCTACATGCTAGCTTACAGAAGGGGAAATTATTGCTTCTCACAATTGTACCACAACTCACAGAAACATATACCCTGTAGTTGCTACTGTTGAAAAGAAATCAGATAAGCTAAAGAGAAAGCAGTCAGAGAGTCCAAGAAACACACTGAAAATTCAATCTTCTATGACCTTATTTTTTTTATTATACTTTATGTTCTGAAAGAATTATAAATTATTCTATTATAAAGATACATGTACATGTATGTTTATTGTGGCACTGTTCACAATATGAGCTTATTTCTTTAAGCATTTTTAGGCAGCCTAGGGCAGCAGCAGCATGGTGGAGATGATGGTAGCAAATGTTTCTGAGTTGAGAAAATTAGGTTTGGGAAAATGGGAATGAAATCTTCCTTTGGCAGGATCTCTACTTTTTCCAGAGCTTGGGACTGGACTGTGTGCCCACCCTCATCAAAAAGGTAGGATTTGAGATTAAAAGTGCAACACCAGTCATCAGGATGCATGGATTTTAAGCCCTTAATCAATCATAATTAACAGAATCACAGAGTTTCATACCTGAACAGGCAGGTTTCAATCCCCTCATCAAACACATGATGGGGGAGATCACTCTCAGAACACTTAAGAATGATGGGGAGATCCTTGCCTGTGAACATGGCCCATTTCATCGATGGGCTGCTCTGAGATAAAATTATTCTTTGTATTGAGTGAAACTCTGGCTCCCCGTGGAGTCAATCCGCAGGTCTTTGTTCTATCTCTTGGGGTTCCCCAGCCCCCAGCTGTTCTCTTTACCTGATGAGAAGTACTTCAGATACCTTGCAGATGCTGTAACTCCATTAGTTTTCGCTTCTTCCAGCCAAACAGCCTCATTTCCTTCAATTGTTCTTCCCGGGACTTTGGGATTTCACTCTTCAGCATGCTTATTCCCCTTTGGATGAGTTTCTAACTTTCTTGTGTCTCCGTTAAAGTGTAGAACTCAGAGCCTGACACAATCTTCTAGGTGATGTCTGACAATTAAACATGTCATAAATTCTAGGAATATCACTGCAGTCAAGAATGGAAAAGAGGAACGAAGTATAAAAAGAAAAAATGGCTCTCTGTATCGCTTTTCCAGGCCTGAGTCTCCCTAATCCTGAAAACTGAGCATTAAATGCTTTGAACCACCATTCTAAGTCTAACCTGCAGCCCTCTGCTTCAGAACAACTGCTTTCGCATGATTATATGGCTGCCAGTGTCCCACCCCTAGCATAATTGGCACCTGGGTATTGGATGTACATAAGTAGTCTCCATGGCAACCCCCAAGAAACATTGTTCTGAATGAAAGTAGGTTTTTTATCCTCCTAGGGCCCTAATATATTCTGCTTACAGCCAGAGCTTACCCCTTGCCCTGGGCAGATCCAAAAATTCCTATCTCAGTTCCTCTGCAGCTGGTGCTCTGAGTTTACTTAGAAGCTGTCTTTCCATCAGGAACAATGTCAGAGTCGGTGTATAGTGTCAGGGTGCCAGCTAAAGTGAAGAGGGGAAAGAGGGGTAAACTTTGAAGTCTTACCTATTCTTTCTTAACAGTAGCGTTTCCAGACTCTCCATATAAGGGGGCTTAAGGAAGGCAAGAAAAAGTGGAGCTAAGAGGTTTATCTTTAAGCTGCATTTACCTGGACAAGTACATTGATTTTATATACAATTTACATGTATTTGGGGTGGCTTTGAAAGGCTCATGGAGATTATGAAGGGGGATTAAGGCCTCCTCAAACCTACCACTCCTTTGGCTCAGATTTCTCTCTCTTTAGAGCTCTGGATATATGCATGCATACATTGGTGCTGGTGAGGAAATAAAGAGATGGAATGGGCCTAGTGGAGTCTTAGTTACCCCATCTGCACATGGAAATAATTCTCCCTATCTATCCCAGGCCTAGCAAAAAGATGAAAATAGATAAAGTATGGAAAAGTCTTCAGCCAAGTATAAAATTTTACATAAATATAAATAATTGATATAATGATGACCATCATCACCAATCTAAATTTCACAGTCTGCCAATACAGATAGTCAGGTAAAAAGGAGCTTAAAGAGCATTTCAGAAACTCTTAAAAGGGCCCTATCTTCAGGAACACAGAACACTGAGTTGAGAAAAGAAGACAATGGCAGTTTTATCAGCTGTGCTCAGTTGTCAACGTTTCGTGGTGCAAGAGATAATGTGAGGAAGCTTGGAGTTCGGCTGGTGTCACCAAGACTATCCCACTTACACACAAGCCAGCAATACTGAACAAAAGTTGAGAACATTCATGAAAATATCAGGAACCAGCAACTCCAGCAGGAATGAAGTTAGACCCATCAAAGGTTGATACGTAAGAAAACTGTCATTCTATGAGTACCTAAACTGTGTGCTAGATATGGTATTAAATTATTTTATATACATGTATCTTATTTAATCCTCACAATCCACTGGCCACTCCTACTATACCCCCTATCCAAGGTAGGTCTTATCATCCTAATTCTTAGAGATGAAAATGGGGGAAGTAGAAGTGACTTGCTCGAGTTCACATGGTTATCAGTGACAGAGATGGTATTCAGTCCTAAGAGGGTCTGCCTCTAAAGGGGATTGCCTTCTGTTTTTGGAGCACTAAACTTTTCTTTCTGAAGTCTATGGAATAGCCCTAGGCTCCACCCCTCACATCTGAAAGCCATCTTGCTGAGGTATGCTATTAGGCATGGGAATTGATGCTAGGCTCGCAGGAGAGTGAAATCCATCCCCACCTGATGTGGCCAACAGCATCAACAACACCTATCACCTTGTCATTGACTTACCATGTGATTTTAGGCAAATCCTTTCCCATTCTCTGAACCTCAGTTTTCTCATCTCATCTGTAAAAGCAATTGTGGTGAAGGCTAAATGAGATCATTTATTATCATGCTTGGCATATCATAGGAGTTTAACTGGTGGTAGCTTAGAAGAGGATTGGGCTGTGGCTTGCAAGGTCCAGAGAGATAACTTCAAGGTAGCAAATTCAGTTCCTTTAACAAACTTTAGTTGAACGCTTCTTCTCAGTCATACATTTTGTTAACTCTAGGCCAGATGTTGGGACTTCAACAATGCATAATGTGGGCCTTGCTTTGTACAAACCCTTAGGAGACACTAAGAGGATCAGGATGTGTAGAAGGCCCAGTAATAGGTCAAGAGTGAAAGCAGCAGCAGCAGCACTAATCTCACCTTGAGGAGGCAGTGACTGAATCAGGGCCCTGGGGAAGACAGCTAAGACAGTTTGAGGAAATAGCAAAAGTGAGTGTCAGAAGCCAGGGGTGGTTTAAAGAACAGCAGAGACAATGGCACTGAGAACTCATTACAATGGTCCACAAGGCCTTTTATGATCTCCCCCATGACTTCTCTCTGGCCACATCTCCTACTACTCTTTGCCTGGCTCACTCACTCCAGCCACTCTGGCTTCTTTGCTATTCCTTCAATAATCCAGATACAGTATGACCTTTGCACTTGCCATTTCCTCTTTCTTCATATATTCACATGGCTTGCTCTCACTGACTTCCTGTCTTCCTTGGCCATCCTTTCTCAAATTACATTTACCAACCTGCTCTGCTTTATTTTTCTCCTGCTTAGCACTTACCACTCTTTAACGTAATAAGTATTCCACTTATTCTCCTGTTCTGCCTTCCTCGCTAAAATGTAAACACTAAAGATTATTTTCTCAATTTCTCCAATGACATATATCCATTGGCTAAGACGGTATCCTGTACACAGTAGGTGCTCAACAAATAGTTTTTGAGTGAATGAGTAAATAGAGAATGTTTACTAAATGTGGAATGAATCTATGAATATATCATTTACTACACTGCAAGGAGTCAGAGGTCCCTTTGAACCTGATTAAAGATATGGACCCTCTCTGCAAAATAATGCATATAACTGTGCATAAGATGTTATGGGATTCTCTTGCCTCTGAACCCCCCTAGCTACGAACTCTCAGCTTAAGAATCTCTGACTTTTCACAAGTCTCTAAATTTGTGACCAAGAAAACAAGGGCCCAGGAAGGAGCAAGGTGTTAATCTCAGTCTTCCTTAGTGAGAGATTCAGCAGAGAGAGAGACAATTTTCTATGCAAGGAAGAATGCCTTACAAATCCACAGCCTCATTTGTACAGGTTTTTAAAACAACCTGTTTCTGAATAGGCAGTTAACGTAAAGAAAGGAAGAAATAAATGTCACTACTTTTAGAAATCCGACATTTTAAAAATCACACCAAATTCACAAACGATGCCATTTAAATCCTCCTGGCTTGTCTTTTAGTAGGTGACACGATAGGCTGTGGATGACAGAATTATGAAGGATATCTCTCACTCTCCTTTGTATCTTTTGCCTGCCCCCTTCAATGTTGCCTATCTCTGTTTCCCCTCCCCCACTCTCCATCAGATGCTATCCATAGGAAAGTGTCTCAGACATGCTGCTTTTTCCTGGGAGGTAGTGGAGAGTGAAGCATTAGACAAGGGGTTACAAACTCAGACGGATATAGGGGCCAGGTAAGTAAGGTTAGTGATCACAGCAGGCTGGATAAAAGAACATATACGTATGTGTTGTGTGTGGCAGGGACTATGGTGAGCATGTGACTGTACCTAATGCCTACTCAGCTCCAGCCGTTGCTACTATGCAGAATGAGAGCTCAAGTTTGCCATATCTCCCAACTTTTCCAGAGAGGCTGAAAATCAGTTTCTATCTTAATCTCCAAATTTTAAAATACCTTTAAAACATTCAGTAACCTAGAGAAAACATCTCTAGAGATTCAGATAGATATACTTCCTGGGCTTCCACTTGCAATGCTGCTTTAAACAAAAAAAATTATGCACCGATGATGGAATTTCAGGTACCAACCTGTCAAAGCAATTTTTGTTCACTTTCCTTCTTCCTCTGCAGTCTGACTGAGCCACCATTTATATAACAAAAGTGGAATAATGTCTCTAGAAAGCAACTGTAAGTCTCTATACATGTACACCTCCTCCGCCCTGGCTGAAAAGCTTACCACTGCCATACCCTCTGCCATTATTACTGTACCTTTTTCCTTGCTAGATTATTAGCCCTTTTGATCCAAAATCTCATTGCATTCCCACAACTCTGTAGGGTAGGTATCATGTCTCTATTTTGTGAGGGCAGTGAAGGTAACACAGGTTAAGTCACCAAAAATCATGCAGTAAGTGGTGGAGCAGGGACTGCAACCAAGCTCTCCACTGTTCTGATCACTGCCGTTTGCTGCCTCTAGGCACATGGTGTACTTATGCTGTGCAAGGCTAAGGGACTTCAGCTGGGAATGTGGTACACAGCTTCTAGAGGGCTTACATTGATCTCCACCTCCTGATATTCATAACCCGGTGTAAGTCCCTGTCTTTGAGTATAGACTGAACCTAGTGACTTGCTTGTAAAAAATAAAATATGGCAAAAGTGATAGGATGTCACTCTAAGATTAGGTTATGAAAGACTGTTCACTGTTACCCTGCTCACCCTGCCTTACAACTTCACTTGCTTGCTCTGATGAAGCTAGCTGTCATTTTGTGAGCTGCCCTATGGAGAGGCCCACATGGCAAGGAACTGTATGGAGGCCTCTGTTTACACAGCTAGTGAGGAAATGAGTCCCTCAACCCAACTGCCCACCAATAACTAAATCATGCCAATGGCCACTTGAGTAAGCTTAGAAACTGATGATACCCCTAATCAAGCTTTGTGATGACTGCAATCCCTATACTACACCTCGATTGTAGTCTATGAGAGATGTTGACCCAGATATACTTAAGTAAGTTATGCCTGGTTTCCTGACACACAGAAATTGTGAAAATAAATGTGCATTGTTTTTAAGGTGCTAAGTTTTGAATAATTTGTTGTATAGCAATAGATAACTAACAAAACCAGAAACACAAAATGGCTTACACAATACTGGCTTGGCTGCCTCAATTGCCACAACTCCCCCCCCCCTGGTCTTCACTCCCAGAGCCTTTCTGCCATCCACCATGTTGGATACAATAACCTATTTGGGGCAAGAAGGAGCTGGAGCTTATGGTAGGTAGAACAATTTGGTGTTTTTAACTAAAACAAAAATGTCTTATTCACAGTCTGATTTCTTTCATACCCTGGGCTTCTATGACCATGCCAATTTGTAAAGCTGCTTAAAATTATATTTGAAAAAATATATGGTTGAGCAATAAGAATTCTCAGCTGGAAGTCAGGAGACCTGGATTATGTCAGTCAGTCAATCCCACAATAATTTTCAACTGCCATATTTCGGCTTAGAATTATATTCCATAATGAAGAGACTATTGCAAACAAACAAGATCCAGTGCCTGACCTCAGAAGACTTCCATTATGCTAGTTATACCCCTGTATTGGTCACTTGCAGGGGGCTCATGGCAATTCACTCCTATGACCTATTTCTTCATCCTCAATGAGTGGCAGCTGGTAGACATAAGAAGTCTGTTTCAGCCTCCACAACACTGCACTCTTGTAAAAGGTAGCTTTGTGTTTGAGTGACCAAGGGGGCTGCTTCCTGGCTGGTTGGTTACTCCAGGTCACCAAGGTTAAATGATGAACCCAGGGTTCATGTGGGCAAATGGCGAAGGGGTACTAAGTTGCCTCTCAAATTAACATTTATAGCACAAAGAAAAAAAATGTGTTGAACAATGCTCTGTTTAATCACACTACTCTGTTCCCCAAATAGATAGTAAACAAACAGAATGAAGAGAAATAAATTGTTAATACTGTTAATAACCCAATCACATTTAAGTACAGACGATAATTATCTTATTAATATAAACCAACAACAGCAAAGTGAACTTTCCTGAAGCTCTACTTTTGTTGAGGCATCTAGGGGCTCTAAAAAGTAAAAGATCATTTGCTCTAGTTGAGTCTCTCCCAGGCTGAGAGAAACACTGTTCCCTAAAGATGATAAGTTAGGTTGGGCTGGGGAGTAGGGATGAGAGAAGAAAACCAAAGCTATTGCTTGAGGAAATGTCTCTGAAGTGGAGAAAGAAATTCTGGGCTTTTGAGGGACAAGAAATGAGCAAAATAAAGATAAATTTAATTGTACAGTTAGGGAGATGCATAGAGAATAATGACTAACCTAAGATTACTCAACTCTTTTTAGTGATAACGCTGGGATTATCATCTAAGTTTTTTATGATACCACCCTGCACACAACCAATTTCACCTCCCTAGATGATATCTAGCCATTAGGAGCATAAACTTTTGAGGCAAATGACCTGAGTTCAAATTCATTCTCTGCCACTTAATAGCTGTGTGATTCTAAGTTACACTACCTCTCTGCATCTCCATTCTTTCATCTGTAAAATGGAGATAATACTATAACTTTCTTCATAAGATTATTGGGATAATTAACTGTAGTCTTATATTTGTAAAATACTTGGAGCAATACTTGTCATAAAATAAGCATTATATAAGTATTTGTTAAAAAATAGACAATTTTTTTTTTTTTGAGATGGAATCTCACCCTTGTTGCCTAGGATGAAGTGCAGTGGTGTGATCTTGGCTCACTGCAACCTCTGCTTAGGCAAGTCTGACCTCCCGCTTGAACCTCCGATTCAAGCGATTCTCCTGCCTCAACCTCCTGAGTAGCTGGGATTACAGGCACGCAATACCACGCCCAGCTAATTTTTGTATTTTTAGTAAAGACGGGGTTTCACCATGTTGGTCAGGCTGGTCTCGTACTCCTGACCTCGTGATCCACCTGCCTCAACCTCCCAAAGTGCTGAGATTACAGGCATGAGCCACCGCGCCTGGCCAAATAGACAAAGTTTTAACTTAATTATAAACAAACCCAATAGCCCAAACCAATCAGTAGCAAGAGAAAGTCTGTTTTAAAAGATCCCTACCTCTCATTTTCTAGGCTTTCACAAGTAATCAGTCCAAAAATATTTTGCATTAATTGCCTCGTCACAACAGCATAACAACTGAGAGATAGACCAGTGACTTCTCTTCCCATTTTAGGAATGAAGAAACAGGCCTAGGAGTTTAATGTGACTGGTATAATTTGTATGTTAAATTCTCTAGATTTAACAGAGTGCCATGATTCTAATCCAAACCCTGTCAATTCCTGCGACCTCAGGCAAGGCCATCCTGTCTTTGTGCCTCAATTTCCTCATCCATTCAAGGAAGTGGTTGGACAAGATGATCTTAGAAGTAACAGACGATTCAAAGGTCACACAACTTGTTTGTAATAGCGTGGGAACTGACTTTCCACTAAGCTATTCCTTGAAATATTTTTTATACCAATAAGTGCAGAGCCTTGAAGAGTCTGAAGGATATATTCAGTCTGCTTGTCCTTCTGTCTTTGCTCTCTTTTCCCTTACATAATAGAATGGAGTTAAGCAGTAACTAGGACAGGACATTGGCTTTTCTGCAATGAAGGTAATGACTCAGATTGTAAAAGATCAAAACAGAGAGGGCCTTTGGAGACATCTTTTACTTCAGTGACCCTGAAATCGAAATAAGTATTCCTCAGGGGTCTTCCCAAGTGCACTGTAGGTACATAGACTATAAGGAAACTCTTCTTTAGACGGTTGACTTTACTAGAAGATTTGGAAGAATTATTTTAAAATGAAAGATCTATTTGTTATGGAGTGGAATACAAAAAAAAAAATACAGATGAGCTTTTTAAAGTAAATCAAAAGTCTACAAACAATTTGTACTCTGACTTGGACTGAAAATGACATAAAATATAGTCCTAAATTATCATATTGCCAATGGGGGAGCAGATACAGAGATAGGAAGATTCTTCCTCCACAGGTTCAAAGAGACACTTAACAAGAAAGAAAGAAAGAACTTGAATCAAAACCACTGGCCTCTCATACAATTGTGCTTTTCACCACGTGGCTACTCCCATTGGCTCACACCCTGGAAGGCAAGAGAGCACCAAAGAGGGGATTAAAATAGTTTCTTGTTGGGTGGAGAAGCACCTCACTAATGTGGACAAATTGCTTTGTTTCTCAAGGCTTCAGTTTCTTTATCTATAAGAAACTGATACGAGTGTACAATGTGTAGATGATAAATTGGGCTCTGGATTCAGAGAATGCCCAGGTTAAGATCCTAGCTTTGTGACTGTCTAGATGTCTGACCTTGGGCAAGTTCCTTGACTTCTGTGTGTCTCAATCCCATGTAAAAATGGGGTTAAAACAGCACCCATCTCATAAAGTTGTTTTAAGAATTAAATGATTTAATACAGGCAAAACACTCAAAAGAGTGCTAATTAGCTAGTTATTACTAAAACTTGGAACCCACAGGGCTAGACTTACAGCACAGGTGCATCTGGCGCATTTCTGTGGACTCCCAAGTATACAAAGCGTAGTTTATAACCTGCAGTTCATCCCAAAGGTGGTCCAGATCTGGTTTGTTGGAACTGAGATGTATGACAAGCTGAGAAGCTTTCAGAAAAAATCATGCAGGCTATCTTGCCATCCAAATAGATGTTGCCCTTGTGTAAGTTCCCTAAAAGCGCCAAAGTATTGTCTTACATGGGTACTAAAATATGTGCTCATATTTTCTTTAAAAATGCTAGATTTCCACAGAGAAAACGTCTGACTCTTTAGATGCTAGACACAAAGAAAAGCACAGTAAGATGATTATTGGAAATAGTTTTGAAGAGTGAGAAATGGACCCTGAGAGAAACAGGTTCTCAGACAAGGGGATTTGTTATCCTTGGCAGTGGAGAGAATTAACCAGAGTATGGAAAGTTGCTGATGGCCAGTCCTGGAGTTCTGCCTTCGCCAGGCAGAAGAGTTCTCTCACCAGGCACCTAGGGCCTTGGGAGCTTTTTTTTTTTTTTTTTGCTTTTCTCTGTGGGTGGTTATTGTAAATCTTATCTCCTAATAAGAGGAAAACTAAACAAATTCCCTAAGCCATAAACCTACAGCCCCCATCAGGTCCCCCAGATCTCTGAGTTATGACATTTGCCAATCAACAGTCACCAAGTATGTATCTTAATTTTAACAAATTTTGACCTATTGGTCTTTTGAGAGAGTTATAAAACTGTGCTTCATGAAATCCAAGAGTATTCTACAGAAAGAGCCTAGGAATTACCAAAGAAGGATGGCCTTCCATTTAGCCAAAATAGCTCTACTTTTAGCTGTTTTCTATACTATGAGTCCCTGTTAAATCTCGCTTGCAGTAGAGAGTTCTATTTAAAAAAAAAATAGGTTGAAAAATTCCTACCATAAACTGCTAAAATTATTTCAACATTCCAGAAATGTCAATATGTTGGCAACCAAAGGACGTATGTTTGAGTTGCACCCAAACTAGTGTCAAACAACAAGTCCCGACTTTTGAGGTGAAAGGAAAAAAAAAATGATTATGATACATGAGGGAATAGTGACTTAATTCCTGCCTTCAAGGAACTGATGTTCAGATTCCAGGACAAATAGCCTGGAATCACTTCAGGTTTTGATAGTTCAGAGCAAAACTATGTGATTCTACTTTTAGGAGCTCAGAGGCGATAGACCTGGAGGAAGAAGAGGTGGAATTGTAGCTGGGACCCAAAGGATGCTGAAGTAGGATTACTATAGGCAAAGTCAGATGCAGAGAGAGGAGTAAGGATGATGTTGGGAATGGGAGAAATTATTGGGGAGGGAGGCTATGCAAGGAACCAAGGCGTAAGGAGTATGGGCGATTGATTCTGGGGACTAGTAAGAGAAAATGTCATTTGAGCCAAAATGGAGATATCTTGTAATGTCAAGCAAGTATCTTCTCATCATGTACATTATGGATAGGGTGGAAAGGGGCTGCTGAAGGGAGGCAGCACTAGTTGAGGGGATTTAAAAAGTGATTTAAATGAAGCTCTTTCAAAGGTTGCTTTGGAGGCAGAGACCCCCACACCATTGGCCTTCAGCTCAGTGATTATAGCTGTAATCATTACTTATTTGTCTTTTCTTACTGTTGGCTGGTTACTTATCCAGATGCCTTTTGGCCTGGTTATGACCCATCTCGCCATCTCTCAAAGCACCTAATGTGACATTATACATATATTAAATGTTCAATAAATGTTTTTGGACAAAGAATGAAAGCCATTTATGCAAAGCAAAAGCCTTTAGTGGCTGATAAATGTTGGGGGAAATCTGAAAGGAGGGTTCTGGGATCCATAAACCCTACCACTTCTCTAGAGCTTTTTCATAACTCAGGCAATCCCTCTGTCCACTAATAGGTTTTATTAGCCTCATTTTACAGATAGTGTAACTAAGATTCAGAAAAGAAATGGGGTATGCCCAAGATCATCTAGGTAAGGGCAACGTGGGACTGAAACCTGGGGCTTCTGATTGCAAATGCTTTATTCTTTCTGTACCTCTGGTCTATTTTGAAACACTGGTGCTAAAAGACACTTCCCATTCTTCTCTGTGCACTATCTAGTCACATCAGTGCTAGGAACTTCCCCAAATATCTAAATCTCTCTGCAGTCAACTACAGAGATTATCCGTAAATAAAACTAGCTCAGGAGAAGTGGCAGGAACACTAGTCTTGGAGTCAAAGGTTTTTAGTGTAAATTCTACCATAGCCTCAAGTTTTCCAATCTGTAAATTAAGCACCCTGGAGACCCTAATTTACATGCATGACCCATGTTCTCAGGCCAAGAAGCAGGCATCTATCTCCCTAGCTTGCTAAAAAGCCCAGGATTGCAATGCTCTGTAGCCTGATTATTTCAGCCTATTCTGTTGTCTCACAATAAGATACATCAACTTGTCAGGTGGAGACTTGGACACCTAGGATCATGATAGTGTTTTTAATGATTGAGTGATGCCCCTTGAACCACCAGGCTTGGATGGTTCTGATGTGTGAACTCCAGCACACACTTTTGTAAAAGTTGGTCCCTTTGCCTACTTAGCAAGTGCTCTCCCATCCAGGAAGCTCCTAAATCCTGCTCTTTGCCTTGCTCCCTTCCTCTGTTTATGCATCATTCTTAGACACCCAGAGGCAATTGCAATTGCACAGCCTTGCTCATAAATCCAGTAGATCAGATAATATATCTTATTTATCACTGCAGACTCAAAGATGGGCAACTTCCAATGGCTGCAGCAAATAAATAAAATCAAAATGATCAACTCCTTCATCCTTTCCTGTTAAATAAATACTTGTCTAGGGAGATTATAGCTGGATAAGTGGAAGATGAAAACACTGTCTTGCTGAAAGCCTGCCTCTCTCGGGCCTCATTTCAGTAACTGGTTTTCCCCCAACCCATTGTCCTTTGTGTCTGCCTTTTTTTTTGTTTTTTCTCATCTGGGTAGATAACATGTGCTCAGTGAAAATCCCTGAGAAAAGAAGACAAGACATGAGCTTTAGCCTATATTTTCCCTTTTATACCCTCTCAAAAATCCATGCCATTACAAGCCACATTCCCAATACCCAAAGCTGAGCAGCTGAACTCAACTCCCCAGAAGTACCCACCACAAACAGAATTCTTCCTTTTTTGACCACTGATGCAGCTACATGTTGTGATGCAAAAAGAAGATCCTCAGTGGCACCAACACCTAGGTTCAAAAACCCATTTGCTAGTAGTAGCATTCTTGAGGAATTAACTCTCTAAGTCTCAGTTGAGAATCTGTAGAGGATTATAGCTAAAAGCTCTTGCTGTAAAGTCACACTGGGTTCAAGTTCTGTGTGAGTCTGAGCAAATTCCTTCACCTCTCTATGCTTGAATATCCTCTTCCATAAATAGGTACCATAATGGCGTAAGCCTTGGAGGATTGTTGAGAGAATCAAATGAGATAATCTGTGGTACGCATTTAGCTCAGTGCCTGGAGAAAGAAAGTGCTCAATAAATGTTAACCATTATTATTAATAAAAAAGAGCAGACAACAAAACATTTGCCATGGAAAAATGACTGTGTTTAAAATAAGAAGGCCTCAGATTAAGTCCCAGCTCTTTTTACTCATTAGCTGGGTGAGACCTTAATACGCACTTAACCTCTTTCAATCTCAGGTTCCTCATCCATAAAATGAGGCTAATTGTAGTATCTATTACACTGAGTTGTTGCAAAGATGGCACAAGTTTAGTAATTATTAAAAATGTATTGAATTCAAATCTTGTTAGCCAACATTCTTACAGCTCCTACTGTGTGCCAAGCTATGGGCTTGGGGCTGGAAAGAAATCAGTGAATAAGATTATGGCCTCTGCAGTCAAGGTCTCATGGTCTAACTGCGGCCAATAGTCCCATAAACAAATAATTGAAGTACAAATTTAAGCCATCTCTACAGAAATATGTACAAGGGCCAAAGATTATAATGTCTAGTTCAAGGGGGTGGGGAAGTATGGTGGCAGTAGTCAGGAAAGGCCTTCTGGAGGAGATGATGCCTGAGATAGCTTTAGAGAAGGGAATAATTTCTTAAGTAAACATGATAGGGAGAATATTCCAGGCTAAGGCGCTAAGGCACACAGACATACAATCACCTAGTATGACTGGGCAGTGTTCTAATTATTCCATTCTTGAGGAATGCAATTTTAATAGAAGGCAGCAAGAAATGAAGCTGGAGAGATAGGAACTGATTAAGAAGAAAACCTTACATGCCCTACTAAGAAAATTGGTTTTATTATTTTAAATAGCCCTTATGTAATATTTACTATGCACCAGCCAATATTGTAAACACTTAACAAATATTAATTTATTTAATCATCAAAAGAACGCTGTGAGATAAATATGATTACTGATGCTCACAGAGATTAGTTGATTTGCTCAACATTTTATAGATAGTAAGCACTAAAGCCAGGATACCTACCCAGGATGTCTGGTTCCAGAGTTGATACAAAGGTAGAATTAATAATCCCTTTATTGAACCCCCTACCTAGGCCACTCAGTCCCCTACTCTTGGCCAGCTCTGAAAGTGCACATTTATGTAGCCTTGCTTTATGTAAACTTGCCTGTCCATCTGACCCTCAGAGTTAAGACTCTTTCAATGTTATCTATTGGTACTTCCTGTAATTCCAGAGTTTGGGCTCTTCCTCACCTTTGGTGATGATAAGATGACATACTTTCTGCTTGACTTTCTGACCTGAATTAATAATTCTGATTGTACTGAATAAATACTAGACATCACCTCATTATGTCTCATCAAACTCTGTATCATTCACTCTATGAGTTGCATGGATGGAGGGCCATAGTTTTAGTAGCTGGTGGGTCTTGTAGCTTCAGGATCTTCTCTGAGCCCATCTGATCACATACATACAACTTCTCCCGTCTTGCCCCAAAATGCTTTGCAGTTGCCAAGAGTAAGGGAAAGCTACTGCTTGGCATGCCTGTCTTACTTCAGGTTATCTAACTGCCTAAGTTGGCATCTTAGTAAGAATTTATATTTTTATTGGCCTTTACATTCCCTGAAGTCTTTTCATATGCATCTATTATCTGATTTACTCTTCCTAAAAAACCTTTGATGTCAGTATTAACCTTTTTTGTTCAAATAAGGAAAGTGAAACTCAGAGACAGAAAGTTACTTGCCTGAGGTCACATAGCTAGCAAGTACCGGGAACTCACTGCACAATCTCACTGTAAGGATCCAAAAACTTCTGCTCATGCTACTCCCAAAATGATCACAAAAA
Source organism: Ateles fusciceps (assembly GCA_036589455.1). Taxonomy (NCBI): domain Eukaryota; kingdom Metazoa; phylum Chordata; class Mammalia; order Primates; family Atelidae; genus Ateles; species Ateles fusciceps. Next base: position 59,570 of record JAZHEH010000933.1, read on the forward strand.
TTACCTGGGTTGAGGGCATCTGACCAAGAGCTTGAGATGAGGAGTGATGGTAGAGGGCTTTGGTGAATTCCACAAAGCATTTAGGGTTGTTAAAGATTCTGATCACAGTTAGAGAAAACTCTCAGACATCCTCCACCTTAGATGCAATCTTTTTAGACAGTTTATGCCCTCGGGACCATCTGATTGTCCAGATTCTATCTCCTACCATTCTCCCACCACTGTCAGTGCTTCAGTCAAGTGAATAAAGACTTGGGTTTCTCTGGGGAGGGTCATTTTTTAGTCCTTTACTCTCATTTAAACAATGAGTCATTATCACTATTGCCCCCCCAGATAAGCTCTTCTTTATCTTGCTAGTTATAGTTAGTTTCAGATCAAACTGCCTTCAATGGAGCTACCTGAATGCTTATCTGATACTTTTGTT